>JAPWDM010000018.1:8711561-9229061 GCA_035578155.1 Brachynemurus nebulosus | reverse complement strand
TTCATACTATCAATTGTAGATTTAACGTGTAATAGCATAATATGAGAGTTTACAAAATATCTCTCCTTTGACGAATAAATTTTATTCTCGCAATAAACTAAAGTTAAATACATATAGATCAACAAATTAGTACATACGAGGGCTGTTCAAAAAGTATCGGACTTTTGTTAATCAAAAGTGCCTTTATTGAACTAGAGCTACAAAGCTCTAATCCCCTTCAAAGTAGTCTCGTTGGTGATGCACACACTTCTCTCAGCGCTTCTGCCACTGTTCAAAATATTTCTGGAAGGCATCTTTTGGAATGCTGTTAAGCTCGGCCGTCGTATTCTGTTTAATGTCTTCTCTTTCTTGAAATTGAGTTCCTTGCAGGGGCATTTTCCGCTTAGGAAATAGCCAGAAGTCGCAGGGAGCCTCATCGGGGGAGTACAGAGCTTGGCGAACCAGAGATGTGTTGTTTTTAGCGAGAAAACTCTGAATTAGATGTGCAGAGTGGGCAGTTGCATTGTCGTGATGGAGCTGCCAAGTTTTTGTTGCCCACAGATTCGGTCGTTTGCGCCGCACAGCATCACATAGGCGACGAAGAACCTCAAGATAGTATTCTTTTGTGATGGTTTGGATTTTATAACTTGATAAAAACCGCCGAGCACAACAGAGAGGTCTACACTACTAGGCTGACTGCCGGCCACTGAAGCTTTGCCATGACACGAAACAGTGCATGCGCGCGCATGACAGTCCTCTCCACATCCCTACTAAACTTGGCCGCCAGCGCTTCATTCGTTTGAGCGGGAGGACAGAAGGTCCGATACTTTTTGAACAGCCCTCGTGTACCTCATTATTTTACGTTAAGATATTATGGCAAAGAATGAAAATGTAACAGTCACTAATAAACGTTAAAGTTGTCAATAAGTTGATTCTTTTGTTGGTGTTGATATGCAAAAATAGCTCTCCATATATTATTAATAACGTGCAGCCAAATGCAAGCAGCAAAGAACGTCTTCTTACACATAAACATGCATATGAATTGTGTACAATTCTAGTGAATGGAATTTGCAAACATTGTAACTATATCTACGACTATGCTATAATACTTTCAGCTTTCATCAACAGTTTTTCTTCATAATCTGTTGGGGTCGACTATACGTATTGATACGCATGTCACTTAAGATATTATTACTTTAATGTCTTATCTACAAAAATATAATTTTTCAAAAGTACAGTAAACTCCCAATTATCCGATTTACTCGGGACCGAGTCTACCCTCGTCTATAACCGAAAATCTCAAATAATATACGGTTAATGAATGACGAAAGTAAATAAATAATTTTTGTGTAATTAGTACTTATGCAGACTCAAAACATTACCTAGGTTTTTATGTGTGAAATGAAATAGGTACAACACTGCAGAGTATACAAGTTTTTACAATTTTATTAATAAATAGAAACGGATTATTTAGCCCAAGTTTTAAAAAAAAATCTTGTCGAATCCTTAGCTCGCATAATCTGGCGGTTTGGATAAACGGATCTCGAATGATCGGGAGTCTATTATATTCTATTTCATTAGAATAGATCCTAAATATAAGAAATAAACAAACATTTTGTATACAAAAATCTAGGTAAGTTCTCTAGAATATGGAATATTTTGATTTTTAGTGAAATTTTAATATTTAATTCCTAGTTGTAATATCTGGATTTGAACGAAACAGAGATGTCTTCGACAAATCTCAGTTCTTATTTTTCTATTAAAAAATAGGTGACGAATCAAAAAAAAACAAACAGCTCTCATTTCTTATTTTCCTATCAAAAAATAAGTGAAGAGTAAAACCAAATCCCATTTCTTATTTTCCTATCAAAAAAAGGCAAATTGTCACGTGCCCCTACAAATTTGCCGCCCGAAGCCACAGTGCCCCGCGTGCTCATAATATAAATACAGCACTGTCTACCATATTCTGATTGTTTGTTTTCCTTCGTTGAGATTAATTTATTTAATCACGTTCTCAAAAATTTTTTTTGTCCAGTTTTTTTTTTTCTTTCATCGAACCAAAGATACATTTTCTTTGGTTCAAAAAAAATATTTCTTTGAATTTGAAACAAATTTACGGTTAACAACCTTGTTTGAATTCTAATACAGTCAGTTAAAATTATATATTAGGTAGACCGGGGCAAGTTTGGTGCAGACGTAAGTTCTTAATCCTTATAGCTCACAAACCGTTGATCAGAGCTCAAAACTTGTCAGGCCAAACAATTTAGCGAGACTGGTATTTGCAAGTACATCAGTTTCCAACCAGTAATATTAGTAACAAACAACGTAGAACAAAATTTGTGATTTTCTTTGAAGTGAGTAAATTTTTACACCACTATGTTAGTGTTAATAGTAACTATACCATTAGATCTTTACAATTCTTAATGGATTATCTTGTTAGACTGTCCATTTACGGCTATTTTAAGATAGTTTGTTAAATGTTAATCTCATTAAAAAAATGTATAGGTTATATATTGTGGGAAATATGCCGAAGGGGCAAGTTTACACAAGGCACATGGGGTATGTTTACACATTCCTTAAATTTTGTTTTATTTGTTGATTTATCAAGACTTCCTTCCGACTAAGCTCCGTCTACTTCCGCAGCACTCTCGTCTTCTTTTGGGCATACTGACCAATCAGTTTCTACACATGTCGTATCTAGCCTTCAGTGCAACACAATAAAAACACAAAAAGGTAAATATTACAAAACCAAAAGACGGCGGTTCATGTAAATTGGATAATGAAAATGACGATGAGAACTGTGCTTGTATATACTGCTAAAAACCGATTCAAAAATTCGAAACCCGGTACATATTGGATGCAATGCATATAGTGTAAGAGATAGACACATGATTACTGGAAGTTTATTCAAACTGATTCAATTTCTCTTATATGCGTGAACTGTGAAAGCAATTTTGAATGTGACATTCTAGCCGATGTGTAAATCCTGCTCATTATTTCATACTATTTTGTATATTTTTCGTTATCTTATGCTTTTTAGTATTTTAAGTTTTATTTATCTATTTATTTATTTATTTATTTATTTATTTATTTATTTATTTTGTTAATAAAACCAATTCACATATTTATTTGTGTTTTTTACAGTTATTACCCTTCAAACTGTGTAAACATGCCCCGGTCTACCCTACTATATAAAGGTTTCTCTTTCTCATATTATTCACTGATGCACTTAATAAAAAAAGCAATTTTTAAGAAAATAAGAAAATATTTTAAAATCGATAATTTTCACATAATCTTTCTTACACAAGGCATCTTACTATTTTTATACAAAAGAAAAAAATCACCATAGACAGTTATCATAAAATACATAAAAGAAAATGGAAGGAAATCTAATTTTCTTTATAACAAAGAATGGAAAAAAAGAAATTTTGTGGATTGAATTGTTGTCAATCAGTTGTAACAGTTTTACTTACACTGATATCTTTTTCTCCTTATTAAGCATAACAGACCATTTTATCAAATGGATTTTTATTTTTCCCTTTTTCCTCTTAACAGATTTTATAAGTAAAATCATTTTTTTTCCGTCAACTGAATCGTAATTAATTTCATTTCTGTTACATAAAGCACTTTAAAAAACACGGTTAGATGTCGCTAGCAGACATTTTAAATTGTTCGTTATTGTGAAAAGATTTCAATAATTATTTGCAAATTTAAAAGGAAAAATTAATTTTTTCCAGCAATCAGTTCAATCAAAATCGGATAAATTAAATATGATAATATTTTTAAATTAATAATATCGTATCTGTGAAATTAATTATTTTTTTTTATCAGGGATAAAGACTTCGAAATTCTTGGAAATTCGTCAATTATATATTAAAAATTATTGTTATAAAACTTTTTTCAATTTATACTTTCTTAAAATAGGTATTCAGTATTGGAAGTATTTAAAATATTATAGGAAGATAATAAGTTTCGAAAACAAATTCCCATTTTTTTATTATGCCTAGTTTACACATAAATTATATTTAGTATAAATTTCAAAAAAATTTGGTAATTAGCTTTGTGTGAGACCGTCAGCAAATTATGAAAACGTTGTTTTATAGAAAGAAATTTTAAAACGAAAACCGAAAGGCAGAAGCAAAAACGAAAATAACTGATACTCATGAACTGTAACCGTGACCAAAACCGTTATTCTTTTTTTGCGTTCAACCGAAACTGAATCGGAACTAAAGAAAATTTGATTTCATACAATTATTCATAATAAAATAATATAATATAGTCTATTATTCAACAAGCTGGTAATGATAGCTATTACTCACGAAGGCGAAACTGCATCTGAGTGAATAATAGGCATTGCAAGTGACTAGAATACGATATTTTTTCTACGACTTTTTTCCTTTTTGATTTAAATAAAATTGAATATAAATTTTAAAAAATAAAAGAATCCAATTTTTAATCTACCTCTAATTTCATTAAATGTTTATATATGTACAAACGATTAAAACAAAATACAAACTGCTTTGTTTACTTTGACGTTACTGCGCAACATATTTGAAATTAAAAATTGATACCTATATTATACATAAAACAAAAGCCAGTCCATTAAATAATGGTTAATACGCTGATTTCATTGGTCAAGAAGGTAGTGAGTAATGAAAATTCCTCCACAACTTTAAATAATACCTAACTTTCTCAACAATTAACGGATATGTAATGAGTGTGTTCTTCAACAGGAGTAGAAAAAACATATTATATCTAATTAATTTTGAAGATGTAAGGAAAAAATTGCTAAATGGTCCAAACAAAACAACTTGACCAAATAGCTGAACGCGTGGAGAATTTCTTAACCCATACTATTAACCGCAAAATTTATTACATTTTTTTGTAACTAATCCAATATCTTTTTCAGTGATAAAATTACTTTTATTAGTACTTTAGATAAAATTACATTTATTAGTTTTTGATATGATGTTATAACTCTCAAAATTCACTCAAAATTTAGAAAAAATTTTATTTGAAGTCACTCAGACACAAAAGTTTCTAAAGTAATTTCGCAAGCAATACTAAAGCTAAAAGAATAAAAACTGCAATTATTCCTGCATTACTCAAAAGATATTATTAAGCTAGACTAGCTTATTTTTCGATTTTGAAATTTATTAATTTTTGAAGATTTTCAATTATTTCTAACCGTAACACAAGTTTCAACTCAAAAAATCTAAATATCTGTTTTTTTTTTTAATGGCAGTGGTCTAATTAAGACAACTCGTCACTTACCTCTACCAACAGTTTTATTTAACATTCGAATTTTAAAAAAATTTTGATTAAAATAAGTGTTTCTACCTTCCTAATTAACAATTACTTACTTATAAGCAAGATAATTACATGAAAAGTGTAACTTAATTATTTTCAAGGCAATAAAAACAATTATGTGAAAGTCTTATCAGAAAGTTAATTGATTTTTGAAAATTTTAATTTTGAAGAAATTAATATGTAAAAAGTGGCTGGCATGTGAGAAAGTTTTGAAATCAGATTATTACCGTCGTATGCATATTAACAAGCTCAAGCTAGATTAAAGTATAAATTGAGTCGTTTGTCGATATATAGACAGTTGTGCAAAGTTAATTTTAATCGATGTTCTATTCTAACTTACAAATTAAAAGTAGCGGTATAGCTTAACAAAAAAACCACATCCAGAAAATAAATCAAATATTTTGTACACAGAGTTCACCAGCGGATCTAATTCGTTTCATTTTTGTAGCTTTTTAAAAGCTTCAAAAATCATAATTTCTGATATATAATTGATATATAAATTCTATGTAATAACAAGATATAGTGCATATAAAATTTGATATTTTCCAACGTGGAAATCTTTCATCTACGAATTCGTGATTCCAGATGACCTGGCACTTTGGAGTCCGTAGGCTGCATTTGACCTGCGCACCACACTTTAGGAACCCCTGACGTATGTGTATTACACTATCACGTGTACAATTTCCAAAGTTATAGGTATTGGTATTGTAAAAAAATCAGCGATAGAAATTATTTGTAATTAAATATCGAAGTTATATTGTAAACTTAAGATCGTAATAGAAAAACACATATTCATATGTAATTTTTATTTCGTTTTCCTATATCGTTTGGTACAGAACCGCTGTAACTTTACTACTTTTGGCATAGAATCGCTGTAACCCTACTACTGTTGGCATAGAACTACTGAACCGATTTTGATCAAATTTTGTAACTATCTATAATTTGGTCCAACTTTTGATTTGATTACTGTATACAGATATCTGTGGAAAAATGTATAAAAAAATCATGCAAATTAATTTGTTGTTAAGCATTTGGAGAAAAATAATTTTGGGTTTTTTTTTTAAGTACTGGGTGGGCCAAATAAGATAATGATTGGACAATCTTTTGAAATAATAAAATATGAAGACAAATTTAATGGCAAGAATAATAATAATATGCAAACTAATGAAAATTCTCATATTAATCGATTAATTTTCCTAATTGTTCAAATTATACTTCTAATTTCAATATAAATAAATAATTACAATCATTTTTGAGCTAATTTTACTTACCGCATTGTTATTTTTTGGTTTCCATGGATATAAACAAACGTTCGGGAAATGTAACTTACTAGTATTATCAACAGTATCGGTAAGTGCATAAAAATACACGATCGTGCAAAATATAGTTTTTGCACGATCGTGTATTTCATGCATTTACCGATGCTGTTGACAATGCTGGTAAGTTACATTTCCCGAACGTTTGTTTATATCCATGGAAACCAAAAAATAACAGTGCGGTAAGTGAAATAGATGCGTGGTAAGTAAATAGGAGTGTGGTAAGTTAAATTAGCTCAAAAATGATTGTATTTATTTATTTATATTGAAATTAAAAGTACAATTTGAACAATTAGGAAAATAAATCCATTAATAATATGAAAATTTTCACAAGTTGCACATTATTATTATTATTGTTGACATCAGTCTTCTTATTTTATTGACATTTCAAAAGGTCGTTCAATCATTAAGATTTTCTGTGGCTTTCATAATCTTCCTTTCATTTTACGAGAATAAATTTGCAGTCAAAAATAAGATGCTTCATCAATTTCATTATTCTCACTAATAATATAGTTTAACAAACTATTTTCCTCAATTTTTTTTAATAGAAAATTCAAAAAAAAAATATTCACGCCAGTGAAATATTGACACTTAATTTTTTATTTACAAATATAGTTATCAATTGTCACTACAAAGATTCATATTAGTTGTTATGAATATTTATAATATTTATTCATGGCATTCTATGTCATAACATAGAAATATAAATTTCATCTATATTATCTGAATTTTATTTTTTATTTAACACATTTTTAATCTTTAATTATTTTAAATCGATCGTGCAAAAAATATTATACAATACACGATGCTTTAAGTGCATTTACTGATCTCGAAAATTGCAAAAACTCGACCCTGCGGGTCTCGTTTTCGCAACATTTTCTCGATCAGTAAAAGCAACTTACCGAACTTATATTATACTATTTCAAATAGTAACAAAATTTGGATACAGTTTACATAAATTATACATGTATTTTTAAATAAATATTATAATACATATTTGTAAAATTTCAGGATAATTTTACAAAATCACTTATTGTTAGTGGCGCGGAACCTGGTGCGATGTACCGTTTGCACCACGCTTTGACCGCCTCTGATTATCTCGATTAGTTCAGAGTAGTCACGGTTACACTTGAAATCCGTTAACAAATTTGCTAATACACCTGATACTGGTCCTTATAAACTGTTTAGAAGTTGACCATTAAATTTTACTTCTTACAGTTACAAAATTGAAAGTTAAGAAGATGAAACTTACTTTTCACTCGCTTCGGAATTTTATAATAAAATTTCTATACCTAAATACGGTTTGTTTAGATACTTTCTTACGCTGCTGTACACAAATACCTACATAGTGAAGCATACAGAGGGAAGTTAAAGAAAATGAAGATGTTCTCATTTTACACGTTCTTCTTATATCAAAATCGATTAATTTCGAAAACTTTCCGTTCGCCTTACTGCTGCCTGCTATGTTGCTGGTGCCTGCTATATCCCTGCCCGTTAGCGCCGATAGTGTTTATTGATTTTAATGTATTCAGAAAATGAAAAAGTTTTAGCTGGTAAGAAGAAGTCTGCAGCAAGTTGTTAAACTCCCACAAACTACACACAATGATGTGATGTCTTTTATCGATAATAAAATTAATGACGTTTGTGTAGAAATTCGATAAGTTTGTGGTTATATTTTTTTACAATTTATTTTTTTAATACAGAGAGATTTTAAAATTGAATTCATTCATTATTAATATTCTTCGATAAAAGATTTAGTTACAAATGTACTGACAAGTAGTAATCAATTACATAATATTTTCAATTTGAAATAAAATATCTTTTTTATTAGATAACTAGAGAGGGAAACCTGAAATTCTTAATTGAATAAGAACAATCTTTTAATTAAAAAACTATTAAAAATTTAAAAATATGTAAAATTTTAATTATTCTATTCACACCAAAGTGTTAAATACTAACAAGAAGATTCAACCAGAGTGAAATTCGGGATTTTCTTGAAACTTCGCTGATGTGTAGAATAGGCAAAAATAAGGGACCCGTATTTTTTTTATCGGCCATCTTCCACGTTTACGGGGTCACACCAGCCCCTAAATTTGGGGGTTCAATTCGTATTTCTTAAGATATCTCAAAAACTATAAGAGATAGAGAAAATGTTACTCTTTAAAAAACCTATTCCCCTGTATAGGTTAAACCAGGGCCGGGTTCATAAGAGGGGCTGAAGGGGTGAAAATGGGGGTAAATTTTCTTGTACACCCTGAATGGTTCAATGTATCAAATTTTTGCCAAATAGAAAGAATACCAAAAATTAGGGGATACGTATTTTTGCGTTTTTTCGAAATATGTGTGGTATCTAAGCCATATAAGGAAGGAAAAAATAGGGTAGATTGTATTGCATTGTTATTAATTGTAAATTAATACGTTCTATACTTTTTTATTTTTATGTTTATTTTCAAATGTAAATTTTTACTTTCCAATAATGATTAATATATTTTTCAGTACTAACTTAATTGGTAATTTACTTAATTAATTTTATTGGATGTTGTATAAATAAACTGGTTATTAGGACTATTGAGTCGTCTACTTACTGGGTAATATATAGGTATTTTCTTTGCCTAAACTCACATTATTAAAATATGTTAAAATATGTTACAAGTTTCGGGTGTTACAAGAACTTATCTCTACCTGGATGAACTAGGATAACAGCAATTTCTGAAGCATATATGAATATTTTAATGAAATCAGTCCAAAAATATATATTAAAAAAATCGTCTTTTTTTATTTTCGGAGGCGACGAAATCCGAACTCCCATAAATTTCCAGATGAAGTGGATGTATTTCAAAAATAGAGTAAACGCCGGCAAATTAAAAAAAATACCCCTGTCGCAGCATCCTGCATAACATAGCGAATTTCCATTTACAAAAGTACGTTCTTCTCGGAAACTAGTTGATATTGAGTAGTTGTAAATAAAAAAAACCTTTTTTATGTGATTTTTCCGTCTCATCCCGCCAAATTTTTTCCATGAAATGAAATTTTTCGTGAAAAAAATTTGGCGGAATGAGGCGGAAAAATCACATAAAGAAGGTTTTTTTTATTTACAATTACTCTATATCAACTAGTTTCCGAGAAAAACGTACTTTTGTAAACGGAAATTCGCTATGTTATGCAGGATGCTGCGACAGGGGTATTTTAAATAAATATTAAAGCATCAACACAAAAAGTACTTGGCTCCATTTTTACTCCTTTTTTTCTTATTTTCTCAAAAACTAGCTAACCTAAAATAATAGTTCAAAAACCTTTTTTATGTGATTTTTTTCCGTCGCAATGGTGTAAAAAAATGTGGCAAAAACTTTTAAATTATAGCAAATTTTGGCAAAAAACAAATTTTTTGCAAGAACAAAACCATGTTCCTGGCATCCGAGATGTCTGGCTGAAGAACTCATCCAAGATTTTTGGACTTCCAACGTTCTCACCAAATTTCGTAAACCTAGAAAGTTTCGCTAGACAGTTACCGTGCTGAGTTTATTTGTTGAAATATTTTAGAAACACTCATAAATAACCCCTATTTCATCTAAAACGTCTTTTGATTTCGTACTCGTAACAACCGAAACAAATTCTTAATAACACCCGAAACGGATGCTTATTTAAATAAAACAAAAAATACAACACATTTTCTAACTTTTGTTTAGTATTTGAGTGGCAAATTTCATCCTTTAATCAACCATCTATTTTAAACTGTAAGTTACTTAAGAAAATTCGCTGAATTTCGTACGTATTTAAGATTGGTTGTCAGATGGAGGCAAAATCGTCTAACACCCGAAACGCGTACCTTTTTATCTATATCGTAAGTTTTTCATGAAAATTTAATTATTATTATTTTATAAATGAGAAATAGAACTAAAAACGTAGAGTATAAGATACAAATATATACAAAGAAGTTATATTAGGATATGTGGAAAAATATGGTTTTATGAGTTCAACTGTAACACCCGAAACGATGGAATTGCCCATAACTGACAATATTAAACTTAACCCCTATTAATTTTTATATCTTTTTTTACAATATGTTACAAAATGACCACATTGCCCGCATAGGTAGGGCAAAGTGGCCACTCACAGCCACTTTGCACGACATTTATAGCATAAGACTGAAAAAGACTGTATGAGTAACAAAGTTTTAATTATTAGCTTGAAGTATTGTTTATTTACAATGTTTGTAAATATTTTTACACAAAAGAGATACAAGATTTCCACTAAACAAAGTGAAAATAAAATTTAATAAACGGAGTGGATCGTAAAACTATAGTAAATAGAGGCGATGGATTCTTGGTAGAGCTACTTGAAATTTAAAATGTAAAGGTAATTTATTCGTTGATTCACAGTTCTCTTTATTAAAGCTCGTTTTTAACAGCTTGAATCGCTCTCTCCGTAACATCTGCGTCCCACAACTGCTGTAAGCTTTTTCTTTTATATTTGCACACCATGATAAAAACTACCTAAAACAAGAACAAAAAATTCGGTGTAACCTTAATGTGTATAATCTTAACTTAAAATTTATCCAAGAATTTTTGAAAAAACTAAAAGCTACATCCCCATGAACCACATACTCACAATAAAAGTCATCATCAGAAGTGTTCATGATAGCATAATATGTTATCACATTTATTTTTATATTGTTCCAATAATATCAAATAAACCTACAATAATGTACACTTTTTCTACTTTACTGGGATAATAATTATAAATCATTCAAAAACATATAAAAACCAACTTCGGGCAAAGTGGCCAGCTTGACTACTTTGTCCGAATTGAAGCTTGATATTTTGGACACTTTGCCCGTATTGACGCCATTACACAGACACGCCGCTGAAAGGAAAACAACAACAACTAGGAACGTATGTGGCATATAAAACTACACATAAAATTCTTTATTATAGATGTAATTGATAAACATTAGCTGACATTAATAAAAAGATAATAAACAAAGAATTAAACACTTACCTTAGATCAGATGTAGTAAAATTCAATGTTTTTGTTATAAAATCAGTTGTAACAATATATTAGTCTTCACACTTCACTAGAACACTAATGACATGCTAATGATGTAGTTGATCTGATTGTTGTAAGATAGAAGTACTGCACAGCAAAATATTGCCGACTAGCAACTCTACCCGCTCTGGCCACTTTTCCCGACTCTCCCCTATATGTATAAACAACGGTCAGAAGTTTATTATCAGATATAGTGATGCCATTGTTTAGTGTCGCTTTTTTGTTTGTTTAGAATGTTGTACAACTATTTGTCGTGTTACATAGTTTTATTGCTAACAAAAACCATCAAACAAGGATGATTGTAGTAAGAGATTATAAAGTTTTTGTACACTTTGTAATATGAACAACTTAAATTTTATGAAAAATAACAGTAATTTTGTATAAAATTTCACGGGACAAATTTATACAAATACATGCGAAAATACTCAGAACGGTTTACGAGAAAGTTGTATTTTTTTTAATTTTGTGTTTACAAGTAACGATGTACCTATAGGAATTTAAACGAGAAGAACTATCAACTAGTGAATACACGATGGTGTAAAAAAGCAAAGTTTTTGAAAAACAATGCATACAACCCCTTAAATCAATAAGAACAATCCAAATTGTGGTTACACTCAGGGCCGGCGAGAGAAATCATGGGCACAACAAAAATTTTTAAACAATTTTTTCTACAAAAATATACATTGACGACCAAAAAAAAAAAACGTCCTCTTACTTTGTCCGGGCCCCTAACCGAGGCTCTGGACCGCCTTTTTAGACACGGGCCTTCGAATAATTGCCCCATCTGACTCTCCTCCCTCTCGCCGGTCCTGGTTACACCTTGTTCTATTTTATTGTAGCTGTTATTTTCTGAGAGCTTCTATTCCTCTATCCCTCATGAAGAATCCAATGAACAATATTATATTGTAGTAGTGTAGAATCTATACTATAGACAGTATAGACAAAGCATATGAAGTCTGTAGAATGTTTCACTAAAGCATCTATCGGAGTGTAATATGTATTCTGTAAACAGAACCATATTTATTCCAAAATATAAATTGTACCTATACATATGTATTTTGAAAATAAAACCGTTATCAATTTTTTTTCCAAAATTTTTCTCAAAAATAGTTTATTCTATATTATCAATAAATATTATTTGACAATAAATAATTATTTGAAAATGCACTGAAAATTGATTAAAAAGTAGAAATTGGTCGTACTTGAGCGTATCTTGGGCAGCATTTATATTACATTAATACAGTTAGTCTATGGATTTAAGTTAAATTTTACTTACTGACTGACGCGCTTCTATAAATTCCTTTTGCTAATTTACGGCCTAAAAAACAAGTGCAAAAGCATTTTTACATCCTAACCCAGGGTCTAAAGTAACACTTTACTATCTATCATGCGACGTTAAAGTATGTACTTTAGTCCTATAATTGCAATTTTTTTGCACTTCTGGAATTAAATGTCAGTTGGTTAAAACTTAAATTTTAATGCTTTGACGTATAATATGCTATTATGTATTAGGAGCGAATTTTCATTAATAAACACTGATTTAAACAATCGTATTAATTAATACCTGCGTCCTAAAAATATAAGGACTTTACAACTTTTTCATATAATTTAAATTTCTGCCAACAAAGTTTTTAATTTATATCGTTTTATTAATAGGCATAATACATACATACCTATATAATTATATTTTTGTGCATTCCCAATTCGTTTTGTTCCGGTTAGGTACAATGATTCCTCTTCTCTCGTTTATAATTAATGCCAAAGCTATTTACGTAACTTTACACTTTGATCTTTAATAACTTTTTTGTTACTTATTTGCTGTAAACAAAAAGAAAACAATTAGTTACAAACGGGTTATTAACTGACTTTTAATTAATAAACTTATTTAAAAAGTTTTTATATGCATTTATATCCGATAAAAGAAGTAATTCATTTAGAGAAAAAATAAAAAATATTTTTCCCAAACAAATAAATTTAATCTCTCTAATGTTTTTCTATTTTTTTAAAATTGGTTTAATGTGTAAATTGTCTTGAAGTGTTATATCGGAAAACTACCAATTCTAGAAGTTCTTTTATAAGTTGAAGACAGCCTTGGTACGTCAAATTCTATTCATTCCTCATTCGTCCCTATTTGCCTCACTGACGTTCCTCTTCACCCCTTCTGTTGTCATCATAAATCCCAATTATAACATCAATTTGACGTAGCTTATCAATTTAGATAAATAAATACATCGAATAATGGTGATAATTTAACTCATGTGTATTAAGTCCCATAAGAATATTGTAGTTTTTTCACTTTTACCATGGAAAAAAAGTTAGGACAAATTTTTGCAGTAAAAAAATAGTACCTACAAACAATTTAATTGGTCATTTCACTGTAGGTAAACACGATAAAAACGAAACAAAAATTCCTACTTTTAAATTTAACTGATTTGAGAACCATAGTAACAATGTATTAAAATGTGAATTATATTAATTTGTTTTATTCGTTAAATTATCTTACCGTATTACACTTGAGTTTTATATTTTTTCTGAATAAATTTGTATTTTCTACAACTTAAATTTCTTGAGTAAAAGCAATTTAACTCGAAGAACTGTCAACTAACAAAAACGCTTCAGCTTCGCTGTCGCGTTTTTTTTTTTTTTTTTTTTTGGTTGACAGTTCTTCTCGTTAAATTGTTAGGCAACAAATTTTCGTTAGATAAACCCCAATTTATTCGAAAAAATACAAACCTCTCGTGTAATAATAAGTGAAAAATATCTGTTTTACAATAATTACTTTAACGTATAGTTACTCTGGGATAGTCAGGTACAAAAGTATATCTCAGCAAAAAAATTCTCTTTTATGAAAAATCAAATAATGTATTAATATTCTTCAGTTATCATATTTATATAGCAATTGTTTTTTTTGAATTTCCGCGCGCTTCTGTTGTAGTAATTTAAAAGAATTGTTGAAAAAGCGTTATAAAGTAATGTTTTTAAATTATATTTCAAAAACGGCGTGGTCAATAATTTTTATTTCTTATTAAATATGGTTTGTAACTTTGTATTATATACCATATTAAATTTTTATCAAATTCCATTGATACGTTTTCATTTTATTGAAGAAAAATAGAGTTTTCCCATAAGAGCCCGTGTTAAAATTACAAAACTTCGAAATCGTTTTTCTCAAAATTTGGATGGTCAGTTTTTTTTCGGTAAGGACTCGTATTATTGGTATTGGATTAAATAAATATCTAGAGAAGTTTCGTTAAAATCCTTTGCAAAAATCGTTTTATCGACCAACTACCTTAAGTAAAAGTTCGATTTCTTTTGTTCTACTCAAGTGTCAAGGATCACGAAGCCATCTGCTATTATTAGTCGAAATATTCTTTTATATACACATAAAGACATATCAAGATGACAAGAATTTACTTCACGTATTAAAATATGAAAATTTAAAATAATATTTTATGGTTATTTAATGTATGAATATATATGAATGTCTTCTGGGGAAAATGGATGTACCTGCCATCATTTTTGTTACATTTCTGACATACGAACACAACTTATTCCTGCTGTTCTTGAAGTCTGTTTATAAATTTTTTCTTGATGTATCATATTTTAGTATTGCTATTACCTATACAGATAAATATAAAAATACACTAATGGGTAAAAATATTCAAACATAAGGTAAGAGCACCAGTAGCCGTCATTGACCCAATAGCCGTCAAGTTTCAGTAAAATGATAAATATTAAGATATTTATGCAAGCATATATTTTTTGTGTCTCCTGCTACACGTTCTGGAAAGTATGCCCAACCGTTATTCCATTTATGATAGCATTCAGTTAACATTAGATATAATAACGACTTATCTGAAAGTTAGTGCTTGTATAAATTTGCATATATTCACTAAAACTCTTAAGTTTTAGCTAAGCTAAGCACTAATTTCATTTTACTCTAATTTTGGTTTAGCGAATAATTAGTTACATTTTTTTTTTTTTTTTGAGGTTTATTATGAACTAAATTTTGCTAAAAAATAGTTTTTAGACCAGATAACCTAAACAGAAATTTATTATTTTTGATGGGGGATACTGGCACATAAAATATAGGCATTTTCCAATAACCGTCATAGTGACGGTTACTGGGATAACAAATTGTGTTTTAAAAAAACATACATTTCTTTAAATTGTGATTTAAAGAAAAAAAGAATTAGCATTACGGATGATTGTACTAAAGTTAAAGAGAATTCTAAAAGAATTAATCAGTTCAGTGCCAATTAAGCGATATATCTGCAAGAGTTACAGAAACGAATAATAAAATTTTTAATTTAAATAAATAAAATTTATTTATATATTCGATATTTTGTAAAAAAGGAAATTTCAGAATCAAATAATTTTTTTTCTACTCCTGTTGAAGAACACACTCACTATATATCCGTAAATTGTTGAGAAAGTTAGGCATTATTCAAAGGTGTGGAAGAATAACTTACACAATAGCTATCGACCAATGAAATCACCGTATTAACCATTATTGAACGGGCCGGCATTTGTTTTGTGTATGATATATGTATCAAATTTTAATTTCATATATGTTGCGTAGTAACGTCAAAGTAAACAAAGTAGTTTGTATTTTGTTTTCATCGTTTGTACATATATAAACATTTAATGAAATTAGAGATAGATTAAAAATTGTATCCTTTTATTTTAAAATTTATATTCAATTTTATTTAAATCAAAAAGGAAAAAAGTCGTAGAAAAAGTATCGTATTCAACTCGCTTGCAATGGCTATTACTCACTCAGATGCATTACGACACTCGCCTCGTAAACTCGGCTCGTGTCGCAATTTCATCTTCGTGAGTAATAGCTATCATTAAAAGCTTGTTGAATAATATACTATTAATAAAGCTTTATCCTTAAGTATTTTAATTATATAGCTCAGTTGTTTAAGATTAATCATATTCTAAAGAATGACAGATACTGAGTGTCTCCTCTGACGGATACTGGAACACCGTTAATTTTTTATTGACGGGTACTGCTACACCACACTTTTTCCTTTATTTTATTTTTACTAATGTATTTATTATAAAAATATTCAAATAAGTTAAAATATTCCTGAAAGATCATAAAATTTTCTTTCGTTTTAGCCGTTGCTGTTGATTATTTCGTATAATTATGTATGTGACAAAGTAAATTAATCACTTAATCGGTTTTTAAAGGTGAGACTGCTAGTCGCACATTTACTCAACATACAGTGTTTTATTAATACCTAAGCTAAAGGGATTCTAATTTTAAACCAGTTGTGCGACAACAAAGATGGGGTTATGTTTTTCACGCGTATCTGAGTATGTAGATTAGTGGGATTTTTTTTACCCTCGAAGCAACCCAACAGCTGAACAGATTTTAACTACTGAGGTGTCTATCGATTCATCTAACTGTGCAATGAACACAGACTAGACATTTTAAAAAAATCAAATGACGACCATAAAATACAAAATGGAAGTAGAACATGTTATTTGTACACTTTTGGTAATGTGGAATAACCAAAATTGTGAAGAGATTATTCAAGTTATCCAGACAGAGAGGCAAAATATATTGAAAATTTTGATTCTAGAGTAATCTTTAACCTACAAAAACAGTTTTAGTAAGATTAAGACGCAAACCTTTTTTTCTCCACAACTTGGAAGCGTGTGTTTTAGAAAGTATTATTAACATACTGCTCAAAATCTTTTATTTTTCTAGTCTACATTTTGCGAATTTCCAGGATGGAAAATTCAGCTATTTTGTTAGTGAATTTACCTTTTCTATGTTAACCAACTTTATTGAAAAAAATAATGTTTATAGAATTCAAAACTCAAAACAACTGACTATTCGAAATTACTTCTCTGTTTTGTTTTTGTATTATCTCTTATACTTTTTTCTTTCAACTTAGAATCATCTAAATAAAATTTGCATTTACAAAGTAGAAACCTGTATACTACATTGAAAATACATGTAGACTCAGGTCTAACGCAATTTATTGTAAGAAAAACAAAAACTTCGAATTTTCATAAAAAAGATTCTGTTGGTAGGGGAAGGTCGCCCAAAGCGGGTAAGCACTTGTATTTCGTTGTATCGAATATTTTTGTCAGGTCGTGTGAATACCGAGATTAACCGAATATCAACTAATATCAATCAGTTGCCTTTGAACGCTTGTGTCGTTTAATGTCCTAGTTAAGCGTCATCAAATTTTTTTGTTGGTTTTGTTAAAAAAATTTTTTTTTGTTAACTATTCACAAACCTTTTTATTTGTAATATTTTTGGTATTACCGTATTATGTTATCATCATTTGACTTTTAATATAGAAAAAGGTAGACATGTATCGGCTTTCGGTTTTCATTTTGAAATTATTCTACGTTAACAAAATTAAGTCTTTTTGGGCAAAGCGGGTAGGGGCAAAGCAGGTAGACAAAATAGAAGCATCTTAATGTAAAAACTGTTGGGAGAAGAAAAAAAATAAAAAATCTTCTTTTTACGACGGAATGAGGGAAAAAGCATAAAAAAAATATTTCTGCCTTGTTAGTGGCGATTTTGATGTGGAACCACCTGAAGTAATATACTCCAATGTGGGGGTTATAAAGAAAGTTACAGTTAATTGATTGTTATAAATTTGTTATTTTTGTCTTTTTTCAACTTTGTTTACTTAATTATTATTATTGTTAAGTTCTATATGATTAAAGCCGCTATTACATTGTCATAGATATATGTCAAAGATCTTTGATCAAATCTATGATCAAATATTAAGAAGTATCTTAAACTATGGTTACAAAACATTATATTATAGAAGTTGACTTATTACACTATAATATTTCTTTGATTAAATAAAACTTTGACATATATCTATGACAGTGTAATAGCGGCCTAAGAAAGTTTATATTAAAGAATAATAACAGTATTTAAATACATAATGTACTTACCCGCTTTGCCCAAAGGGGATTATTACCCGCTTTAGGATACCCATACGGGCAAAGCAGAGGTTTTGTATTTTCTTTATTAAAAATAAATATCGTATAGAAATTTCTTAAGCGAAGTTTCATTTTAAAGTTCGATAACTATTCTATCTGATAATATAAAAAAGATCTGCTTATCTAGGTCAAAAGCCACTTTTTTGGCCGTTCAACCTTAGCTTACCCGCTTTGGACTACCTTCCCCTACTTGAACGATTCCCGTCCTTATTCTATAAAAAAAAGTGCTACAAACTGGTTTAGCTAAAGTAATATAATGAAGTTGATAATTATCATTTAATGATAGTGTTTATATAATTTTTCCCACTACTCTGCCTGATGTGTATCTACCTACTATGTATCTATTCAAAAAAATTATTACATTTTTGTGGAAAGATATAGGTATATATATGAACGTTCAAAAAAAATATATATATTAAATAAATTCGCTCAATCAATCAAATGTCAAAAAAATTTGCTTCTGTACTCGCATCTAGAAAATTTTTGTCAATTTCATATATTGAGTAAATACTATTTTATTGTGAAATAGTCTTATTATTTTGTTTGTTAAAACGTACCATGTACCAATTTATTATTTTGTAGATATATGCGACTACAGCAATAATGATTTTGTTAGAAAATTAATTTAAATAAAAATTGAATATAAATATTTTAGATTGGAATAAAAAAATTTTCTGAAAGAGAAAAGAAAATTAATAAGGTATTGATAAATCAAAATAAATTGAGTTGTAAAGTATGTTCATTTATTTTTTTCAACTTTTTCTTTAAATCTGAAATTTTAAAATTAGCTCACCAATTAAATAATATAAAGATTTTTTTTTAAATTTTTTTAATTTTAGAGCATTTCTCAGGGTGTAGGTTCTTGCGAAAGGCCAAATTTAAAATTTAACACAGATAAAATTCAGACAATAAATAATTTATACAATGGAACAAATTAGAAGACACAGCCATATTATTTTTCTTTAAAAAGAGGACAATGTTTTAAATAAGTATATTATTTATAAAATTGTTTTAACCGGTTTAGTCTGACTAGGACAAATTGAATTTTAAGAAAAGAAATTATTTTACATAAAAAATTTGACACGAAAATCAGCCAGCCTGCAATAAAGATATAGTAAATGGGAAAGACAAAATTATTTAAAGTAGAAAAAAAATCGACAAGCAGGCGGGCTCATCAACGTGTGCACAGATTCAATACATAAAACTATAAACGTATTAATAAAACTTAGTGAGTAGCGTATTGTATCAGTTATGGTTAAATAGTTTACAAAAACAACTAGAATTTGTAAATAAATTGTCCGGAAGCTATTTGTACAAAATTAAAGTCACTAAATCACGATAATTTGAAATAAGCACTTATGGACGACAGAATTTTTACTAATACGCAAATATGTAACACGTTGAAACTAGTATTAGCAGCACGTGTAAACCCAGTGAATATTTTTCTGTAAATTTTATGTCACAGTGACACATGTAACAGCCACCTGTTACATAAAATGTGAGTCACATATGACTCACATGTAACTTACAATTTCCCACTTATAAACGTAACAATGTGACATAACATTGTTATGTTCTTGTTACGTTTCAGGGAAATATAACTTTGATGTTAGCTTATAGATAAAAATACGCCTTACGCCTTCTTTTGCAAAAAGCAAATTCAAAATTCCCTTTTTTTGTTTCTTATTAACATTACCATATTACCAACTTATTGTTCATATACGTACACCTAAATTATTATTATTTTTTTTTGTTGACTGTTGCAGGATTCGATCCATTATTCAAGCTGAAGCATCATTTAAATTATCGACAATCTTAACCACTAGACCAAACTCACTTATCTATTCTCATCGTTATATATTAATATATATCACAAAATAGTAAATAAAGCCTTACAAGAATTTTCATAAGGGTTTCATTTTTTAATTAATAACAAAATTTTTTAACGACGAATTAACAATCTTAACGACGAATATATAATAAATTGATGATAAAATTTTTGGATCAAAAATTTGAAAATTCAGTGAGCTATTCGCGATATCCCAAGGCTCCAAAAAAAATGTCCCCCCACTGCTGCAGTGATAGTGACCTTCCTGAAATCAAAAAAACAAAAAAATCTATGAAACTAGAAGGTATTGCGCGTGCCGTGAACCTCAATCGAAAAAAAAGTTGAAATTTAACAAAATGGCGGAGTTTTTAAAAAAAAGTTTTGATTCGATCGGAAAACTGGAGGTTCGTAGCACGAAGAAACATATATAAAAGAAGCTGCAATAAGAATCAAATGGATCAGATGATTTGTCTTCGAGTTATAACTGCAGCAAATTTGAAAAGTGTAGTTTTTCTTTACTTTACCTTTTAGTTTTAAGGGGGGGGTAAGGTTTTTAAAATTTTTTTTTGCATTTTTTTTTTAAATTTTTTTTCTGAATGTACAACATGTCGAGCGTGTTGTGTCAAAATTTCAAGTAAATCCGAGCAAAACTAATGAAGATACAGCGTTTCAAGCGACCGGCCCTCATGCTCGATTTCTATACCTGTCTGGTAGCTGCGCGACGCGCCTACCTGCTAAGTATAAAATTTACTTTAATTTTATACTTACAAATCTTATACAAAACAAATACTTACTATAATTACCCGCGTAAGTATAAAAAATTATATAATTTTATTGATGCTTAGTTTTGGATTTTTGAGTATAAAAAACTTTAAATCCATTTTCTCGCAAACAACATTTTTGAAGTCCGTGAACATCATAACTCAAAATCTACTTCACCAATTTTGTTGAAATTTTGTACACTGTTTCTACACATAAATCAACAGGTAATGAGGTCGAGTTTTTTTTTTTTTGCTATTTTTTTCCAGTTTATAATAAAAAATTAACCGAAATTTTTAGCAAAAATTGCGTTTTTCACTTCAAAATGCTGCCAAAAATAAAAAAATCGAAAAAATACAAAAAACTCTTCGTGACTCCCTAGGGAAACATATCGCCTTTTAAACGCATTTCGATTTTTTTGTCTCGGATGATCCGATACCAAGTTATGATGTTCACCGCAAAACAACTTTTTTTCGAGGCGCCTCCGGAAATTCACTGTCACGGACTTATTTATCGATATTTGTAATTGATAATTTTTTCAAAGATACTTCTGATGTTATACTATAACGTGTATATGAAATAAATAAGCCAACATTATTCATATCTCCAAAAAAAAATCATGAAAATATGCCTTTTTTTCGCGTTTAAAACCTTACCCCCCCCCCTTAATCACTGAGAATTTTTATTAAAATTATTTACGATGTACTCACTATAACAGTCATAGTAAAATTGGATGTCTTTTTAATGTGCCAGGGTCTAGTTGCTCCACAACATGTGAGTGGCAGCCACGTCCAGAAACTCCCGAACGATCAACTTTCATACATAATTTTCTCAATACCTCAAAGTTAATAATGAAAATCAGAACCCGCTCTTCAGATCAAAAACTATTTGAGATATGCACTTGAAATTTTAGTATGTTATTTTTAAACGTATAGGCTATCGAAACGTGCAAAAAAAAAATTTTCCAATTTTTTAAAAATGTCACGCTAGTGGTCCCCTTAATTAAAAATTAATTTACAATTTATGGCTCCAGGCTACAAGAGTTCTATCTAAAATTAAATAAATAATTGGTTTTAAACACTTCTCTAATGGTTAAAATAATTTTGACATTTATCTGAATTTCATTTTAGACAAAGTGGTCGGATAACGACATTTCATATTGCACGGTTTGATGTTATCCCAATTAACCGTGAAAATAATTCCAGGCTACAAAAATTATACGTATATTTAGGATTGAAGAATTGCTCTTAAACACTTCTTTTATGGTTAAGAAGGTATCGATATTTATCTGAATTACTACGTGGTAGACCAAGTGATCGGAAAACGACATTTCATATTACACGGTCTAATGTTATTCTAATTAACGGTGAAAATGATTCTAGGTAATACTATTTAAAATGTAAAAAATTGATTTTAAACATTTCTGTAATTTTTAAAAAGTGTTTTATTTTTTTAACCCCTTTAGCGGCTCATGTAAAACTAACCAAATAAAATGATCTTTGAAAATACTTAATTTAATTATATAATTATATGGCCTGCTCATTCGATAATTTTTGCTTTAGTAATGCTTTTACGATAACAGATGACAGCAGCTTACAGTTACCAATACGAGGCGAGTTCAGGTCGGGAGAATCATTCAAGTTGTATAATTCGTATGACGAACTGTGCTCGGGATAGCCGCTAAAGAGGTTAAATTATGTACATTGTACATGGTTACCAAGAAGTCGAAAAATGACATTTTATGAATGAACCTATATAGAAACATGTCGTTTTTCATATCATGGAACCCTTTCTAACAATATTGGAATCTGTCGAATGGCGGTATAACATCTGCTGGTGTTGAAAAATCAGACTATTCTTAAAGTGCACCTGCTAAAATGTCAGTTGTGAGCTGAATTTTGTAGATCTGAAAATACATACAATTGATTTGATTTTTCCATGCATTTACAGTTCTCCAGTTATCTTATGACGTTTGCTATTTAAATTTGACATTTGTATACTCTAATATTCACCCATTTTTTAATATTTTTACCACATTTTAACTTTTTTACAGATATAAAATCTTCTCTCCTTCAACAAAATCCCTTTGCTTCGGACTTGTGTCAACCCAAATACAAACAATTCTAATATTTATCATTTTTTCCTAACATAAAACTGATTGCTATGTATAAAACTAATGTCAATGCACATTTTCGTCAGCCATTTTTCTTAAGCTCCGCCTGTTTGACAAATCCCAATACTACACGATGTAGCACGTGAAGAACAGTTTTCATCCCACTTTTCAATACAGGAACATGCCTCAAAAAAGAAAAAAATTTGAGAAATTGAAATCTCTCTGTCCCTATCATGTATAGGTACCTACGTTCAAAATTTTTCCTCGGAATCCTAGAAAGTATTTTTTCAAACTCTTCTTCCAGTAGACAGATTTTTTCTATTTTATTTGTTAAAAAACAGACGTCTACACTTCAATACAATCGTGAAATATGAAATTTAATATCGAATATTCTTTATGTACTTTGTGATAAAAATGAAACATAATAAAAGAACTCAATGAATGGATTTATCGTAAGTTACAGTTGAAATCAGCTAGAATGATTTTTGTGTAAGAAATAGATTTTTATTACATAGGTACATCATATAGCGGTCCCTGGATTCACACTTTACGCCAATTAATGTAACACAGTAGCAAGAATAAATTTACCATTAAAAATTAAATGCGCAACGGATTGTATTAAAATTTTTTTTTAGAAACATCTACACTTGCGTAAATCAGGGACGGTTTCGGCTCTCAAATTAAGAAGGCATCACATTTTTCTAAAGGTTTTCTTTTTTTGACTTTGCAAATTTTAAAAAATGTTAACTAGCACTAAATGGACGACTTTGGAAACCAATAATTTTCTTCCAGTTTTATCATTCTGTCATTTCATTTACGGCTTTTAGGACACTGAAATACATCAGTGTTGATGATGTCACTAAATTAAAAATTCGCTTTTTCTCAAATCAAACCTGATTCAAGTGATTTAAATTAGAATCATTGGTTGGACTATAGCAATTTTGGTGTAATTTTTCATTTTTTGTGTCAAAATGTCCTAATTTATCTTATAAATTTGACTGATCCAATAGAAGTCTATTTTCTAGTGGTGTCTGAAGTGCCTGATTTTGGTAAAAATGAAAGAAGTGACCCCGAAAACCTATAATTCTTTTCCAATTTTATCATTCTGTCATTTTATTTACCTACGGTTTTTAAGTTATTAAAAATTTCGTAAAATTGATGATGTCACTAAGTAAACTACGATAAAATTAGAATTTATCTCTGTCCAGGGGGAGGGTATGAGCCACAGAATAAATCAGAAACAAACTTCGTATCTTCAACTTAGACAAAAGCAAACGTCACAATGACCTAAATTTCTCTCCCACCCCAAACGCAGAACATGTTACTACATAAATCTCATATCTATGTAGACGGAATGTACGCCTGTGTGTGTATCATACATGATTATCTATGGAAAATGGGGACTGCACTATGTGTGTACGGTGGGGATACGGTGCCTACATATAGTATATATGTATTCGCTTATTGTTGGAAAGTGATTGACAATAATGACAAACAATCGATCTTCACACCGCTACAGCTGCTACACGACTAAGCTTAGGGCTTGGTATGAGCCACATGACCATCTCCTACATCCATTATTGAAAGAATTCCAAAATCATCTAAACTTTTCTGTGGAGTACAACCATAAGTATACTAATAACAGTGCTTTTAGAGAATTTCCAGAATGGAATTCAGCTATTACAGCCACTGTCATGACGCGACTTGAGCCTGGGACTATGGCAGAAATTTGTTTTAAGGTCCCTAGAAACCGAAAATAATATTCACTAAAATTTATATATTATATTTATACTTATTGTTAGTCCCACACCGTTGGATAAGTTCGTTTTTTTTTCGATCGTTACGCATTGTGTAACTTGTATCTGATGTTAATATTTTCATAATGTTGATTTTTACTACAATCTTTTTGTTACTCTGTGATATTTGAGTTTAAACTGTTGTTTTTGTCAGTGTTTTCTTTCTAAATTTTAACGTTTCTTTTATTGCTCAACGTTTTTTCGCATTTTATTTAAAATGTAATTTATAAAAACTATCAATTTATTGTTTTTTAGATAATTTCTTTGTCTGATGTTTGGGTGTGGTATTTTCGTATTTTCTTTCTTTCCAAACCCCTCTAAAAACTTAAAAATTTAAAATTTAAAGTGTAATTTAATTCTGACATTAACCATAGAATTTCGTAATGATGTGGATAAAATTTGTTTTTTCACACCAGATACAAAAAAATTTTACCTTTGACAATTTCAAAACGTTCTCTTAAATGTTACGTTTTATTGACTATGATTTAGGGTCTGCTGTTTTTGAAAATGACTGTTAATACAGTCGAAACTAGTCAAACGTGACCTCTATTATTTTCTTTGTTTATTTTTAATTTTTTGGTCATTTTGGTCATTTGTTTTTTGCCAAAATTGTCTCAAGTTAAAAAATTTTTGCGACATTTATTTACATCATTAGAAAGAGGAGGAAAAATCACTTAAAAGGGTGAAAAATCACAGAAAAACGGATTTTTATAAACGGAAATTCGCTATGTTATGCAGGATGCTGCGACAGGGGTATTTATTTGTTTAAACATTACAACTAAAAATAACAGTTGACAAATGTACGAATCTGCACGAACGCATATTTTCTCCTTATCTTTTTTCTGCACCGTTTAAAAGTAAATTTATTCTAATCCAAGTATTCGTATGTTTGGACATGCTGATGTCATCAATTGACATATTTCGATTAAAAGTTTTTAACGTTAATGCTTTTTACGTGAAACAAATTCTAAGTGAACTTTAACTGCAATCTTTTATTGCTACTATACCACAATATAATGGGAGTAGATAAGGTTTTTAAACATTTCAAAGCACGTAAATTTTTATTATTTTTCCTGATACGAAAAGGTAAAAGTTCAAAATGATTTTCTAATAAAATATTTAATAAACTGAAATAATATTTTCAAAGTATAAATTTTTAAAGAATATGTTTTCAATGACTGTTTCATATAGAAAATTCTTTTTCATTCTTACGAACTCTGAAAGAGGAGTGAAAAAAACAAATGAGAGAGAGAGGAATTTAAATTTTCGAAGCTGATTCACACATTTTATTACACACATTTAATTAAGTCATTTCAGTTAACCGTTCAATAAATTTCTACTGGTAAGAAAGAACCTATTTTATAAGAAATCATAATTAGCCTCATCGCTAGAAAAGTCTATATTGGGGAAATCCAAATAATGAAGAATTCTAAATCAGTCATTCCCCACAGGTAGGGTTGCCAGATCTTAAAACCGAAAAGCCGTACTGATTCAAATTTAATGGATAAAGTATGCTTAACTATGGAAAAATTTGAAAAAAAAAATTGAATTTTTCATTCAATTTTGCTCCTTTATTTTTTTAATTCTTAAATTTTGAACAAACGGTTTAGGAAAACCATTCGATAGATCGATCTGTCGATTTACGGGGTTATTGGGAGTACATTGAGGTATAAAAATTTGTACAAACATTAGACTCCCCTTCAATATTTGCAGGAATGCCGACGATTTTTCGCAACAAGGAAAAAAGTCCCTTTTTCACATTTTTCAGATTAAAATTAAGGATGAAAAAATATTTTTTTCCTAAAGTACGCAGCATAGCCTTGTAGGAAATTTATTCCATATTCCAAAACTGCCCTTCAATTTTCTGTCCGGTCACTGGTTACAGAGATATCGATGGTTAAAGCAAAAAGGATCCTTTTTCATTCAAAGTTGGAACAAATCAACGTAGAGAAAAATTTTAGAAAGGAATTTGAAGCTGAATAAACAAGCTATGATGTCAATATCATGGTTTTACGGTAAAAAAAAATTTTTCAAGCCCGTAGACCAAAAAAAAGATCAAAAAATTTGCAATAACTTTTTTTGTATTATTCCTTATAATTGCTCGATAACTGTCACTCCTAAAAATTTTTGGACGAAAGGTCTGAAAACTAGAATCTTGGAGCTTCAAAATGGTTTTTTTTAACATCTCGATACGACCATTTTCCACGTAAATACAGCCCTTCAAAAATCACTAAAAAATAAACAATTTTTTTTTGTTCCCTTAATTGTTTGTAGTAGTATAGAAATGGTCAAATTTAAAAAGCCTAACAAAAGCTGGACAGGCCGGACACCGTCAAGTTTGGCCGGACACGCAACCAAAAAGCCTGACTGTGTCCGGCTTTATCCGGACGTCTGGCAACCCTACCCAAAGGTAGTCCACGTTTCCTTAGGTGTCCGTAGATATTCGTCATGGAATTCGTGAATTTTTAAATAAAATTAAACTGTAGTTATATTGAAAGTTTGCGGCGAGTAAAAAAGGATGTCGAAAAATTCACGCAAGAAGTAATTTTGATTGTAAGTTTTCATTGATTTATAAAGTATTCAGCACGGAGTTAGGTATGAAAAAGCATATCGCGTAAATAACCTCCACACACGCTTTGCTTGTACCATTACCACATAATGGTACGAAACAAGCTCGATAACGCTTTAGACGTTTTTCAACAAGTTATTCAATACAAAGGTGTTTAGAGCAAAGAGTAATTTTATATCAAGGGTACCCATACGAAAATTTGTAAAGGCTAAAACTGGGGGTAAGGAATGTTTTTAATATTTTGGTTGACGAATGGCGACTTGTAAGTTTCTATATAAAGTTTCAATTTTGACATTCAGGGCCGACGAGAGAAATGACGGGCCTCGAGGCACAAAAATGTTTGAAACATTAACACGTTCATTACAAACCAAAAAATATAGACTTTGTGAGATGGCCAATTATTATATGTTAAATAAATAGGTTCTTATATTTGTGACGCGATATCGCGAAATTGGCCATATAGTAACGTAGTTCGACACATTGCCGTACCACGTGTTATCGCGTGATACGGCAATGTGTTAAACATATTTCCCTCAAAAATTCAAGTGGTAAGCCAAAAAAAAAACATCTTCCTCTTGCCATCCATTTGAAATTTTATCCCAAGCATAATTCTATTAAAAATCAAAAATAAACATTTCCCCAAAGCTAAGGTGGGCCGCGGCCCCCTTACCCCGAGTATGGGCGCCCTCGTTTCATAGCAACAATTATAAATAAAAAGACATTAATGTATTTTCAGGTAATATAAACATTATGACGTCACATGTGCGCTAGGGTGGTCGGAAACTGTTGACCCGTTATCGGTACTAACAATAAGTTTAAAAAATTATTTTTAATTTGATATAACCTTTTAAATATTACGTAAAAAAGAAATAAAATAAAAAGAGTTTTCTTATAAAGCTTACATATCACACCTCGGCAACAACAGGATCATATCTATGTATACATACAACTCTATATAAGATGTGGCTATGTTGTTGCCGAGGTGCGATATGATCTTTCTACATATGTATATGACAAAAAAAATTTCCCTTCAAAAACCCAATTATTTTTGACACTGTAGCTAACAGAGATAAGATAAAAATAAATTGTATATAAATTTAATTAAAATTCTATTATAACTCTTGTCCGCAAATATTTGCACTACCATGTACAGTAATAGAAATAATCTTTATTGGTTCAATTAAACGGAATTAAATGGTTTAATTCAATTTGATTTAATTCACTTTAAGAGCATTATAAACATACTATCGAGAGGACTTGATTTTATTTTAAATTAAATTTCATTATTTACAACGATTCGGTTAAAAACAAAAGCAGAATTAAATTATTGAACTCTACAATAAAAAATGATAAACAAAAACCGAAAAAAAAAATTAATACCATTGGGAAAAACTGAACGCGGGAACAAAATTTTCGATTAAATTACTTCTTTTTTTGTATTATATTCATTCATAAACCGTAAATAATATTATTACAATTTCAATATAATTTAATTTATTTAATGCTTGAATAATAATGGCCTGTGTTAAAAAATATTAATAGAGAAATGAATACACAATGGAATAATTATCCACTGAAATATGTTACAAAAATATTGCTTCATTCAAAACTTTAACAAAGGAGAAGACTTAACACAATCCACAGATTCACAAGTAGTTAAAAAGAATCTAACAACGCAGTTGTAGGACTTTTCTGTTCCATTTTTATTTAAACCTGCTAAGAGGTGGCCGATATAATATGTATATAAACATTTATGAATAATAACCAAAAAATTCCAATGAAAAAGACAATTAGGTACTAATAATTTTATATTTTAAGAGAAGTTGTTGGGGGTAGGGGAAGATCGCCCAAAGCGGGTAAGCTAAGATTAAATTCCCAAAAAAGTGACTTTTGACCTCGATAAGCAGATCCTTTTTATATTATCAGACAGAATAGTTATCGAACTTTAAAATGAAACTTCGCTTAAGAAATGTTTATACGATATTTATTTTTAATAAAGAAAATACCAAACCTTTGCAAAAACCCGCTTTGCCCGTATAGGTATCCTAAAGCGGGTAACCCCCTTTGGGCAAAGCGGGTAAGTACATTATGTATTTAAATACTGTTATTATTTTTTAATATCAACTTTCTTAATGATATAGAACTTAACAAAAATAATAATTAAGTAAAAAAAATTGAAAAAAGACAAAAATAATAAATTTATAACAATTAACTGTAACTTTCTTTACAACCTCCATATTGGAATATATTACTTCAGGTGATTCAACATCAAAATCACCAAAAATAAGGCAGAAATATTTTTTTTAAGTTTTTTCCCTCATTCTGTCGTAAAAAGAATATTATTTATTTTTTTTCCCCTTCCAACAGTTTTTTCCATTAAGATGCTTCTATTTTGTCTACCTTCTTTGCCCATACCCGCTTTTCCCAAAAAGACTTAATTTTGTTAACTTAGAACAATTTCAAAATGAAAGCCGATACATATCTACCTTTTTCTACATTAAAAGTCAAATGATGATAACATAATATGGTAATACCAAAAAGATTACAAATAAAAAGGTTTGTGACTAGTCACAGAATATTTATCGCCAAAATTTTTAACAAAACCAACAAAAAAATTTGATGAAGCTTTACTAGGATATTAAATGACACAAGCGTTTAAGTGCAACTGATTGACATTGGTTGATATTCGGTTAATCTCGGTATACACACGACCTGACAAAAACATTCGATACAACGATATACAAGCGCTTACCCGCTTTAAGAGGGTACCCGCTTTGGGCGACCTTCCCCTACAGATACTACAAACTGAAACTTTTAAAAATATATGCCTGAGTTCTCCCCAAGTAAAAAAAGTTAATATTAAAAGAATGTCGTGGTACTAACTTGGTGAGGACATACAGTAGACCAAGTGTCCGGAAAACGACATTTCTTATTACACGACGTAGTGTCATTTCAACTAATGGCGGAAATGATTCCATTTTGAAAAAAATCTATTTAAAATTAAAGAAATGATTTTAAATATCCCTCTATAGATTAAAATAGTGTGAATATTTATATGAATTTCATGATAAACTAAGTGGTCGGAGAACGACATTTCATATTACACGACCTGATGTTATTTCAACTAAGTGGAAATGATTCCAAGCTACAAGAGTTCTATTTAAAATTAAAGAATCGTTTTTAAACATATTTGTAATGTTTAAGAAAGTGTCGATTTTTATCTGGATTACGTTGTAGGTCAAGTGGTCGTAAAACGACATTTCATATTACATGGGTTAATATTATTTCAGTTAATGACGGAATTGATTCCAAGCTACAAGAATTCTGTTTATTTTTAAAGGATCACGTCACTCCTCCTCCTCTTCTTCCCCATCACACATCATCACACTAGGCAATTGCACTCCTACCCCGATTTTAACGAAATTTGGTGTGATGATAACATTACCTGGGTCAATATCTAAGATAAGTTTTATTCCAGGAAAATGTCTGATTCCCACGAGAATATAGAAAAACCATTTTGAGCGTGTGCACATGTTACGCAAAAACTATTGAACGGATTTTGATGAAATTTGGTGTGGTGATAGCTTGTTATCTGCATCAACACTTAGGATACTTTTTACTACAAGAAAATGAAAATGCTTTATGATTATTATACCTATATGCTTATCATTGATTTTATGCGCGAACGACGTCGCAGGTACAGCTAGTAGACATATATATAATTCATTAAGATTTTATATTAAATTAAATGAAACAGAAAAACATTGGCTGATGGTGTTGGTGGAAATATGTATTATTGAAAAATACTTTCACTCATTGTGAAAATATGTATGTGCGGGTGTGAGGGTCGTTTAGGGTTTGAGTTTAGTCGGTTTTTTTGCACTGAATCATTTGTAAGTAATTAATTACACCACAGACGTAATGATTTATCTTTTTTCCTTTTCATTTCTTATCGCGATTGTACAATTTTAATTGTATTTGAATAAAACATTTTTTTATTTTATTTTTTGTTGTAAAAAAATTTGTAGATATTTTATCAAATGAAAGCGTTTTGTTTTCGCATTTTAATGATAATTTTTCAACAATAGATTATTTTATTTATTTTTCTTGTATGTTTTCCTTTTTCTGAGTAATTAATTTCAGCAGAAAAAAAATATTAATAAAAGAATAAATGATAATTCTTATTTAAATGAGAGACATTTTTTAATATTAAAAATATTTATAAAAAACCCTACAGAAAAAATTGCGGAAATTTAAAACTAAAAGGAAATTGATGTACTATACGTTACAGCTATGGATTAAAATAAAGATAATCACTAACAATGAATACTAATTCTTAAAATTGCTTTTGAACACATTTAAAAATCGTTGAAAGTAACCGAAGTAACTACCTAAATATTTTCTGAATAATTTTTAAACAAGAATAAAAACAGACGTTAAAACAGTCACTGCGTGTTTTTAAATTATTTTTATAGCTCGAGACACGATATAAAGGAATTCGGCAAATAGATTTTGACAGCTTTCAAAATAAATCTGTGCGTTACAATTTATCATAAAAAGAGATAAATATCTAAGTACGACAATATTACTTGCACGTGTATTACAGTTTACTATAAGGGTCAATAACGCCCTAATTTGTTTCCCCATATCTCCCTTCCAAGAAAGATATTTTCTTTAAGAGTACTGCATATAGACCAGTGAAAACACACTAGTATTAGCGTATCTCATTAGGCATTAGGCAACGCCATACAAAATATGCAATAGTCAGAAACGAAGAAGAAATGTTTTGCAAGATTTTTTTCTACATTAAAAGACAGAAATATACGCGTGTATTTTGTGTAACATAGTACGGTGCAATTAGACCCAAACCTCAACATCCAAAGTAACAGTTTCACTCCAAATTGTTCTATACAGTCCACATATTGTTTGGTAAAAAGTTACACCATTTTGAGCGTCGGGTTTAGGAGGGAGGAGGGTAGAAGTAGGCAAATTACCGGTTTTCGTCAGTTTTTTTTTTAATATTTCGAAAACTATACAGTTTTTAACGCGAAAAGTGCCTATACAAAAATAATAGTCTACATTAAATTGCAAACAAAAATAGTCCTGTGCATAATCTTGCTGAAGTGAAGAGTTCCAAAGTTATGGCGGGTGTAAAAGTAGCAATTTTTAGTATTGTTAGATTTTTTGGGAAAAATATGACACATTATCACTAAGAAAACTAATTTTTTATACAGGATTGTGTTTTGTAAAAGGAAATTGCGATTAGTCCTCTTCAAACATAGCACGCTCCTCTTCTAAATCTTCGCCTATGATGTTCATATTCCTGTTATCACATCCTAGGCCTGAGCAATTACTGCATGTGCTTGAGCAGTTTAAACCACTCTTTCTGCATTCCTCGGAAGCTGCAGGAAGTGCTGTTGTAATTAGTCCCAGGTGTTCGTCAATCTTCTTCCACCTCCACTCGATCTTCTTATTCAGCCACTGCTGCACCTGGTTATAGGTGCAGCAGTGGCCAAAATTACTAAAAATTGCTACTTTTATACCCTCCGTAACTATTCACTTTAGCAAGATTATGCACAGGACCATTTTTGTTCATTTTTGTATATGACACTTTTTACGATAAATCCCATAGTTTCCAAAATATTTTTAAAAAAAATGATGAAATCCATTAATTTGCCTACTTCTACCCCCCTCCCTCCGAAATCCGACGCTCAAAATGGTGTAACTTTTTGCCAAACAATATGTGGGCTGTATAAAACAATTTGGAGTTGGAGTGAAACTGTTATTTTGGATGTTGAGGTTAGGCCGTTTTTTTTTTGTTTTTTTTTGAATAACTGCACCGTACTAACATTATTGATATAATTTCAGAGATTGTCTGCTTTTTCAAAAGTATTCGAAACTTAAATAACCAGCCAATTGCCAAAGCGAACTTAAAGTGTTGGTACTTCAACTAATAGACCATGACTTCAGTTTCTGCGGTCGGCTGTACTCGTTTGCCTTCCCAACTCCAGATGAACAACGGCATGATTTCTGCAAATGGTTGCAGACACGTATTTTCATCTTCTAGTTACGTTCCGACTTTCTTGTTTCTCCACCCACATCGTGAATACAATGTAATTACAACTTGAGAAAGTCTGAAAAATATACGTGAAATATACCTAAATTAGAAAATTAAAATAACGGTAACAAAGGTTTTTTACCTCTTTCGCAATAAAAGGTGGCAGCGTATTGTTTATTTGATGTGAAGTTTCCGATTGAGGTATAATGCAGCCTGCACTACGCTTGAGTTTTAACACTCGTAATTTATTGTTTGATGTAAATTAAACCAGTCAGCATTCTGGTCCGTAAGAGTTCGTACTACATTTAGGCCGGGCGCACATTGAGACGCAGTTAACGCAGGCAGGGTAGCGCAGTTTCTGTGACTCGTGTTGTAGAATGGGACAGCGCGAATTGAAACGCAGAGCAGAGCAGAGCACGAGACCGATGTGGCACTCGTGAATGTGACACAGAAACTGCGCGATGCTGCGCGACATTGTAACACGTTCTCGAGTTTTAGTTAGTTTTATTTCGTCGAAATGAAAACAATTGAAGAAATTGAAGAAAAATAGTGCTTCTCTGCTCTGCTCTGCTTTTAAATTCGTGCTAGCTTGTTCTACAACAAGAGTCACAGAAATTGCGTTGCCCTGCCTGTGTTAACTGCGTCTCAATGTGCGTCCGACAACACGCGCTTTCCTGCTCTGCCCTGCCCTACGTTTACTGCGTGAGGCAGCTCAATGTGCGCTTGGCCTTAATCTCGGATCCTTCTCCTTAGTCTGTGCATATCAACCAAACCTAATGATGCAAAACCACTTGTCGTGTAAATATGATCCACATATTATTACATCCTATACCAAAAATACCAAATTTATGGTATAGAGTAGTGTTTCTCAAACTTTTTCCTCCACGGACCCCCATTTAATCATATAAACTCAAAATTGTACCCTCCCCGCACCCCATAAAAATGTACGAAAAATAGGTTGTAGAAAATTAGAAACGACGTTATGTTAAACGGAAAGACAGTTAAAAAGTACTATACTATTGCTAAACTAACGTTTACGCTCTTACACAAATATGGCCGCATCGACGCGTACCCACTACATCTGGCTGACGTACCCCCAAGGATAAGCGTATCATCTTTTGAAAAACACTAGTATAGAGCTTTCCTTATTGCTATAGATAATTTTTAGCGGTAACACAAAATATAAATATAGCTAGTAAAACAATCTGATTTGATATAATTATTACTTGTTAATAATTTATTTATAACTTAACTAAACAATTAGTTGATCAGAATTAATTAGTATGATACATATTATATAGTTATACATACAGAGTTAATGATTGCAGTATGTTTTAGTGGATGTCACTGCGAAACATTAGTCATAACCAACGAATGAATTCGGCACAGTGAAATGCTAACTGGTGACAACTCTTTGTTATAGTACATTAATTATATTGCATTATTTCGTTGAAAGGTTTATTAATTAGAAAGTTATGTTTAGTGTTTGTTTGTTCAGGTTAGTTAGTTGGAAATTGATTGCAAACTATTATTTATTATTATATAGAGAAACAAACATATTCAAATATGTAGTGTGAACATACGTAGTATTGCCTCTAAGCTGCGCAGTTGAAGGAGGAATGGGAGGAATCCCGAAAAGCTGAACAAAAGTCGAAAAAAAAAGTTACTGTATAGGAATTTTTAACTACCGGAATAGCTGTTAGTCGTTTATCTAGTTGCATTACCTATACATTTTTTCTATTCTGTAAAATGGATTATTCTCCTGAAAGTAGGGGAGACAGGGGCTAGTATTAACGGGGGTAGGTATTAACAGGCCAATTTCCGCCAAACTATACACGAAGAAATTAAGTATGTCCTGTTGTTGTCATCAGTAAATGACCACGACCACGTTGTGACCAGTCAGCCTTCGGCCGGTTGCCGCGAAACAAAGTTGTGAGTAAGGCGTAGATTTTATTATAGGTAAAAAACATTTTTAAGTCGACGGTTTTTAGTCGAATTTTCTCCGAAAAATTAGACTTATACAGTCTATACGATAAGAGCTGCGAGAGGCGAGACCAGGGGCGCTATCCGTTTTCGGACCCGTAGAACACGATTATGTAAAAAAAAAAGATGTCTGATATATATATATATATATATATATATATATATATATATATATATATATATATATATATATATATATATATATATATATATATATATATTTTCCCGCAACCTTTTAATATGTGTAGAGCCCCCCTATGGAAGTTAAGAGATGAAATTTGGTAAGTGGGGCTTATTCCGATGCACAACAATACTATCAAAGTGGGGTCAAATTTTGGGCAAATTTTTTTTCGGACCCGACCTTTAAGGGGGTGGTGGGGGGCGGAAAAGCAATAAAACTTTTCCAAACCGGTTTTAAATAATGTTTCGGTCAATTATCTACAACATATCCAAAATTCAGCTTCCTAGGATGATATGGTGGGAGTAGAGGGGGGAAAAACGATTTTCGCTGGATCTAACAGGCCCCCAGCCCCCCAGAATTAACGTAGAGGGTTGAAATTTGGTGTGTTGATAAAGTTCGTACCTAGGTTGTGCTTTTTGGAGGTTTTAATATTTTACCCCCACCCCCCTCATTTTTAAGCTACAATTTCATGCATTTTCGACGTTTTCGAAGTTTGTACCACTCGCACAGGTCACCCGAATAAACCTAGAGGGCTGAAATTTTGTATTCGGATTGAGTTAGTATCAAGGGGGTGCCTTTTGGGGGTCTCGACTTTTAACCCCTACCCCCACCATTTTTATACCCAAAAGAACATGATTTTTCTTGTTTTTTAACAGTTTCGTTCGGGTCAAAATCTCCCCAAATAAACCTAGAGGGCTGAAATTTGGTGTACAGGTTAAGCTAATAGCCAGACACTGTTTTTTGGAGGTTTCAACTTTTAACCCTTACCCCCACGATTTTTACGCCAATATTTCCTTAATTTTTTTGCTTCTTTTCTAACATGTCTAGAGACTCCATAAGGAAACCTAGAGGGCTGAAATTTTGTACGTGTATTCAGTTAGTATCCAGCTAGTACCTTGTAGGGAGTCCGCATCACTTTTCCCCCCACTTCTCCCATTTGACATCGGAATTGAATGCTATTGTTAAATGTGTTTTAAAAGCATTATGTTTATTCTAAATACAAGTAGGCGAATAGTAATTTTAAAAAATTTAAAATAAAGTGAATACAATTTTTTAACAAATGAAATACATACATATTAAGTAATTTGCAAATGTTATTAAAGTCACTGTTTATTTATTTATTTAATTATTATTTAGGAATTTTGGATTTTTATTATTTATAAAATAGAAATTTTGGATTTTTTTGGAAAGAAAAAATATCTTCATAAAAGCCTTCCAGTTTACTATTTAAGTTCCTTTTTTAATATTTAAAAGTAAAACACAAAGGCAATTGGCGGATAAGCATGGATAGAAATGCCCTCGTACGAATTGTTTTGGCTTTTTCCCTGTTAACTTCTATCGGCACAAAATTGAAATTTACTGAGATTCAGCCCTTAAAAACTTAAAATCTTTTTATAAAGCCCCGATCAACCGGACACCATTATCAGTTTTGAAACCACCAAAATTACAAATCGCTTGTGGAGTTTCAATTATATTTCGCTTGTAGACACTCAATACCGAAGAAATAATTTTTTTTTTATTTTTTTTATTTTTTATTTTTTTTTTTTTTTTTTTTGAATGAAAAAATATCTTTATAAAGGCCTTCCAGTTTACTATTTAAGGTCCTTTTTTAATATTTAAAACTAAAACATAAAGGCAATTAGCGGATAAACATGGGCAGGAATGCCCTCGTACGAATTGTGTTGGTTTTTTTTCTGCTACCTGTTTTCGGCACAAAATTGAAATTTACTGAGATACAACCCTTAAATACTTAAAACCTTTTTTTAAAGCCTCGATCAGCCGAACACTCATCACCAGTTTTGAAACCAACAAAATGACAATTCGGTTGTAGACTTTCAATCACATTTCGCTTGTAAACATTCAATACCGAAGATGAAGGGGGAAATTCGACTACCGTGATGGGGCCCCGCTGCTCACGGCGTTTTTTATTTAAAGCATGATTGTATACCTTAAAGAAGCTGAATTTATTTCAAACGGTAGCATTTTCCATTTTGTATTGTACACGGAGAGAAAATTCATATAAAAATTACTGTGCTCAGCACTACAATCGACGTGTAAAGGACGAACATATTAAATTCTGTAAGGTAAAAATATAAAGATTATAATTAATCATAAAAAATTTAAAGGATGGAATGTTCTTTTCGTAATATTATCTCCGTAACATTTGTAAAACAGCACAGTAAAAAGTTCCATTACCGACAAAAAAATAATTTTTAATTGCGTTTATTAAAAAAATTTCCATGCTAACATGCTAATAATAGAAAGAAAAAAAACAGAAAGAAGGTTGGTTGTGTTGGGATCGCTCTAATGAAATGTACCTCAATCAGCGAGTTACATGGGTTACAAGCGAACCATATAGGTGTGGACTGTGGAAGAAACTTTGTCAGACAGCTCGCACCAGGCACCTTGATGCAGCTAGTTGTCAGTTTCTTTTACACTCTCTTAGGACGATGTCATCGTTTAATTCATCTTTTTGTTATTTACCTATCTTTAGTATATGTATTAGAATATATTGTTGGCAATCATTTTTATATACATGTTTTTACAGGTACAGTGCAACCAATATAAGGTCGCGAGTCAGATGCGCAAATGAAAGAGTACGACAACAAGAATTAAACTATAATATACATGCATAAGAGTGTGATAAAAGTTGTGTTAGCACCACATTAAATTTTACCATGCTAGCACATATTTTTTATTTTGGTCGTCGATCGCGCACGGATTATAGGGGAGCATAGTAATTTTTCTGAAATTTTCTCTACAAAAATTATAGGATTTTTCTCTCCGTGTATTTTTTTTAATTTTACCGCATTATCAATTTCCTTTTTTTTAAAAATATGAATTTTTAAATAATTTACCTTCGGGGCAAGTATTAACAAAATACATGGGGTAACTATTAACATGTTAACATTTACCTCGTTTAAACTTTGTGCAAGACAGACAATGTTATTAACTTTCTTATAAGGAAGTTATTATATTCAATCCGGTTTCAAATTCAAAATAATATCATATTTTCATATGATTTTGAAGTCACCAAAATCTTTTTCGCGACATTCCCAAAAATGTTTTTATGTATGGTCGTGTGAACGTATGTAGGTGCTATACTATCTTTTATCTGTTTAAATTGTCACTTTGATGATGATTACTAACGCTGAGTTATAAATTATCATATATTTCATGAATTATAATAATGTTAAATAAATAAAAGATTAATGAGTAAATATTTTTTAACATAATATATAGTTTACTACAAGATATTAAAAATTAAACGATTTTAAATTGGCTACTGAAAATTCAGAATTTCCCAATTGTTGTTTAGTTGACACAGTTTGTTGTTTAGTTATTAAGGTCAAAGTAACATATTTATTTTGGTGAGTTGATTATTTTTAATATCATTATTGCTAATTAATAAAGACTGATTAACTATTACCTCAGAAAAAATTTAAATAATGATTAATTTAGATTAAGCAAAATTAAAGATAATTCTAAAATAAGAATATTCTATATCAAATTGATTGCTTTCTGTATCAAATTGATTGTCACAATGTGATCTATGTCAAATTGATTGATCTGATAATAAAAAACGTTACGTAATGACTAGTCAGCCTTCGGCCGGTTGCTGCCATAAAACTTTGTTTTATTTTCTACACATATTTATAAAATATTATCATAATCACATTAAAACTCTATTGTTAGTACTTACCCCAAAAGTGGGGCAAGCATTAACAAGTACACTTTTTTAATTGGGTTTTCCGTAGAAAATGCAATGGGGACGTGAATTGTTTTTTATCAAAAGTCATAGACATATAGTTGGTGCTTCATCAGGTTTACAAAAAGAATCTCTAACTAGTTTCATTTCCGTTAAATTAATAAAACAGTAAAATCTGTTAGTACATGTCCCTGTCTCCCCTACAATAGTACTCTGTTGATCAGAAATAATATTCACAACATGCCAGTGAGTTAATTGTTGCTCTTATTAACGTAATTTTAGTGATTGATTTTCAAAAAATATTTTAAAAAGCAAAAAGTAAAAAATCTTGGTAGATCTTACCTTAAAGCAAATTTTAGTATATATTGATTATATATTTTGCTCAAACATATCAAAGAATTGGGTGCCAAAATGTCGCCATAAGGTGTCTAGGTTAGATTAGGTTATATTCTAGTTATGCACAGATTGCGATTGAAAACTGTAGAATACAGTTGTAATAATCTTTAATTATTTAAAGACTTTTTCGATTTTCAACACAAATTTTCAATCAAAAATTCAAGGGTGATTTTTACCAAAAACATCATACTGTAAGTGTCAACTAAATTTCATATAAACTAAAACACATAAGAACTTTCTGTTTGATATGAAATGATACAATTTAAGATCATTTCTAATGCATCAGCATGACTATCTGACGCATGCCGACACCCTACCGTCAGTTGGGGCGAATGTAGACGATTTTTTCAGTTTTTTGGTAATAAATTGTTTAGAGTTTATCTAAAAAATTCTAAAAAAATAATTTAAATGCTTTAATATCACGAGCATATAGGGCAGTAATAAAAATATCAAAATTGGTACTGCAACATTTTTTTTTTTTTTTTTGTTATATAGTGTCTAGATTCGTCCCTATGTGTGGGGCGAATCCAGACAGTGCTTTATTTGCAATATAAATCACAATCATTCATGCATATGGGTAAAATCGGACATAAAAAGATAAAAATAGCTGAATTTCCAATCTGAAAATTCGCTAAACTAAATAACTGCATCAGCGAATGACTTTTGATGCGTGGAATAAAACATTTTGGATTTAAATGAATTTTATTTCGATTTGCCTTTGAGTCTATCATGCAAGGTCGATTTGAGAACATGGAAATATTCAGCAGCTTGTCTGAGCGATTTTCTTTTATTTTTAATATCGGAAAGCAGGGGCGCAACAACTACATATCTACAGGGAGTCCAACAAAAATTTAAATTATCAAATTTTTTGATAACGCATTTCCCCGGTAACAATGGAAAATGTTGTAATAAAATGTCGTCTCCGAAAATTTGATTTGTCGAATAAAAAATATTAGTAAACCACTAAAAATTTTACTTTTTAATATAAATAAAATAAATGGAAGGAAAATTTCCAGGTAATTTTAGGGGGTCCGGACCCCTTGGACCTCCCCGGTTGTTGCGCCTCGGTCGAATAGAGCCCATTTTATGTTATCTAGACTACAATTTATGTAGTTTATACCCACTTTCTTTTTATACTGACGCAACATGGTGTATGCATTCGCCTCACCTATAGACAATTTTTTGTTAATTAATTTATAAAAAAAATTAAGCACAATACAGCTTTCATTTTTGGTACATATATTGTCAAAAAAACGCCAAACATTTTGTTGCCAGTCCCTACTTTATATATATAACTGTTTTTTTTGTACAGCAGTTTCTTTATAAGATTTCAAATCGCGCGTTATTTTTAAAAATTATCAACAATGCGCCTGTAAAATAACAAAATACAAAGATGTCACGTTCATCGCTTTTCCTTGATGACTAACTCATAACTGACAAAATTCAGTAGCATAAATTGATATATGACCTTGTACGGTCATAACACTGACGAAGAAATATCGAGAGACAGCTCTGTCTAGATTCGCCCCTACTATCTCGGTTCGCCCCAACTGATGGTACTGTATAATCTTCAGATTTTCCCATGTTTCTGTCATAACATACTGAGAAAACTCCTTTTCATTCCTTGTTGAGTATCACTTCAATATCACCTTTGACTGTCAAAGTGACTGCTAATAAACAATTATTTTCAAAACAACACATCATAATTATATTTTTACTTATTTAGCTACCTATACAGCTTGTCATTATATAGAAAAACGCCGTGAGCAGTGGGGCCCCATCACGGTAGTCGAATTTTCCCCTTCATCTTCGGTATTGAATGTCTACAAGCGAAATGTGATTGAAAGTCTACAACCGAATTGTCATTTTGTTGGTTTCAAAACTGGTGATGAGTGTTCGGCTGATCGAGGCTTTAAAAAAAGGTTTTAAGTATTTAAGGGCTGTATCTCAGTAAATTTCAATTTTGTGCCGAAAACAGGTAGCAGAAAAAAAGCCAACACAATTCGTACGAGGACATTCCTGCCCATGTTTATCCGCTAATTGCCTTTATGTTTTAGTTTTAAAAATTAAAAAAGGACCTTAAATAGTAAACTGGAAGGCCTTTATAAAGATATTTTTTCTTTCCAAAAAAATCCAAAATTTCTATTTTATAAATACTAAAAATCCAAAATTCCTAATTTATAAATAAACAGTGACTTTAATAACATTTTTAAATTACTTAATATGTATGTATTTCATTTGTCATAAAAGTAAGTTCACTTTTTAGTCGAATTTTCTCCGAAAAATTAGACTTATACAGTCTATACGATAAGAGCTGCGAGAGGCGAGACCAGGGGCGCTATCCGTTTTCGGACCCGTAGAACACGATTATGTAAAAAAAAAAGATGTCTGATATATATATATATATATATATATAATATATATATATATATATATATATATATATATATATATATATTCCCGCAACCTTTTAATATGTGTAGGGCCCCCCTATGGAAGTTAAGAGATGAAATTTGGTAAGTGGGGCTTATTCCGATGCACAACAATACTATCAAAGTGGGGTCAAATTTTGGGCAAATTTTTTTTCGGACCCGACCTTTAAGGGGGTCGTGGGGGGCTGAAAAGCAATAAAACTTTTTCAAACCGGTTTTAAATAATGTTTCGGTCAATTATCTACAACATATCCAAAATTCAGCTTCCTAGGATGATATGGTGGGAGTAGAGGGGGGAAAAACGATTTTCGCTGGATCTAACAGGCCCCCAGCCCCCCAGAATTAACGTAGAGGGTTGAAATTTGGTGTGTTGATAAAGTTCGTACCTAGGTTGTGCTTTTTGGAGGTTTTAATATTTTACCCCCACCCCCCTCATTTTTAAGCTACAATTTCATGCATTTTCGACGTTTTCGAAGTTTGTACCACTCGCACAGGTCACCCGAATAAATCTAGAGGGCTGAAATTTTGTATTCGGATTGAGTTAGTATCAAGGGGGTGCCTTTTGGGGGTCTCGACTTTTAACCCCTACCCCCACCATTTTTATACCCAAAAGAACATGAATTTTCTTGTTTTTTAACAGTTTCGTTCGGGTCAAAATCTCCCCAAATAAACCTAGAGGGCTGAAATTTGGTGTACAGGTTAAGCTAATAGCCAGACACTGTTTTTTGGAGGTTTCAACTTTTAACCCTTACCCCCACGATTTTGACGCCAATATTTCCTTAATTTTTTTGCTTGTTTTCTAACACGTCTAGAGACTCCATAAGGAAACCTAGAAGGCTGAAATTTTGTACGTGTATTCAGTTAGTATCCAGCTAGTACCTTGTAGGGAGTCCCCATCACTTTTCCCCCCACTTCTCCCATTTTTACATCGGAATTGAATGCTATTGTTAAATGTGTTTTAAAAGCATTATGTTTATTCTAAATACAAGTAGGCGAATAGTAATTTTAAAAAATTTAAAAAAAAGTGAATACAATTTTTTAACAAATGAAATACATACATATTAAGTAATTTGCAAATGTTATTAAAGTCACTATTTATTTATTTATTTAATTATTATTTAGGAATTTTGGATTTTTATTATTTATAAAATAGAAATTTTGGATTTTTTTGGAAAGAAAAAATATCTTCATAAAAGCCTTCCAGTTTACTATTTAAGTTCCTTTTTTAATATTTAAAAGTAAAACACAAAGGCAATTGGCGGATAAGCATGGATAGAAATGCCCTCGTACGAATTGTGTTGGCTTTTTCCCTATTAACTTCTATCGGCACAAAATTGAAATTTACTGAGATTCAGCCCTTAAAAACTTAAAATCTTTTTATAAAGCCCCGATCAACCGGACACTCATTATCAGTTTTGAAACCACCAAAATTACAAATCGCTTGTGGACTTTCAATTATATTTCGCTTGTAGACACTCAATACCGAAGAAATAATTTTTTATTTTTTATTTTTTTTATTTTTTATTTTTTTTTTTTTTTTTTTTTTTTTGAACGAAAAAATATCTTTATAAAGGCCTTCCAGTTTACTATTTAAGGTCCTTTTTTAATATTTAAAACTAAAACATAAAGGCAATTAGCGGATAAACATGGGCAGGAATGCCCTCGTACGAATTGTGTTGGTTTTTGTTCTGCTACCTGTTTTCGGCACAAAATTGAAATTTACTGAGATACAGCCCTTAAATACTTAAAACCTTTTTTTAAAACCTCGATCAGCCGAACACTCATGACCAGTTTTGAAACCAACAAAATGACAATTCGGTTGTAGACTTTCAATCACATTTCGCTTGTAAACATTCAATACCGAAGATGAAGGGGAAAATTCGACTACCGTGATGGGGCCCCGCTGCTCACGGCGTTTTTTTTTAAATTTTTTAAAATTACTATTCGCCTACTTGTATTTAGAATAAACATAATGCTTTTAAAACACATTTAACAATAGCATTCAGTTCCGTTGTAAAAATGGGAGAAGTGGGGGGAAAAGTGATGTGGACTCCCTACAAGGTACTAGCTGGATACCAACTGAATACACGTACAAAATTTCAGCCCTCTAGGTTTCCTTATGGAGTCTCTAGACGTGTTAGAAAACAAGCAAAAAAATTAAGGAAATATTGGCGTAAAAATCGTGGGGGTAAGGGTTAAAAGTTGAAACCTCCAAAAAACAGTGTCTGGCTATTAGCTTAACCTGTACACCAAATTTCAGCCCTCTAGGTTTATTTGGGGAGATTTCGACCCGAACGAAACTGTTAAAAAACAAGAAAAATCATGTTCTTTTGGGTATAAAAATGGTGGGGGTAGGGGTTAAAAGTCGAGACCCCCAAAAGGCACCCCCTTGATACTAACTCAATCCGAATACAAAATTTCAGCCCTCTAGGTTTATTCGGGTGACCTGTGCGAGTGGTACAAACTTCGAAAACGTCGAAAATGCATGAAATTGTAGCTTAAAAATGAGGGGGGTGGGGGTAAAATATTAAAACCTCCAAAAAGCACAACCTAGGTACGAACTTTATCAACACACCAAATTTCAACCCTCTACGTTAATTCTGGGGGGCTGGGGGCCTGTTAGATCCAGCGAAAATCGTTTTTCCCCCCTCTACTCCCACCATATCATCCTAGGAAGCTGAATTTTGGATATGTTGTAGATAATTGACCGAAACATTATTTAAAACCGGTTTGCAAAAGTTTTATTGCTTTTCCGCCCCCCACCACCCCCTTAAAGGTCGGGTCCGAAAAAAAATTTGCCCAAAATTTGACCCCACTTTGATAGTATTGTTGTGCATCGGAATAAGCCCCACTTACCAAATTTCATCTCTTAACTTCCATAGGGGGGCCCTACACATATTAAAAGGTTGCGGGAAAATATATATATATATATATATATATATATATATATATATATATATATATATATATATATATATATATATATCAGACATCTTTTTTTTTTACATAATCGTGTTCTACGGGTCCGAAAACGGATAGCGCCCCTGGTCTCGCCTCTCGCAGCTCTTATCGTATAGACTGTATAAGTCTAATTTTTCGGAGAAAATTCGACTAAAAACACAATATTATTTTTGTCTACATGTAAAATAGGAACAACATTTTGTTACCTCAATCCGTATTTGTTGATAATATAAAAACTCTAGCGACTTTCAGGTAGAGTTTTTAATAGAATTTTGTCTGCGTGCATTCTAATTTTAACGTACGATGGTACAATATATATTAAACATATACTGAGAATTGTACCGAAAGTTTTATAACTGTTAAAGCAGATTTGTATATGAATTAGATTGTAGTATAAATAGTGCAAAACCGATAGTGCATACCTTCGAAGTTATTTTACATAATATAAGGTGCTATTGAAACAAACCAATCAACATAGTTTATTTTAACATACAAATATACACAGAAGTTTTCCGAGTTGTTTTAATTCCATTTAATATAAATTTCCTCAAAATTTGTTCAACCCTATGTTGGCAGCGATTTTTGGATTCCTAGAATTGAACGACAGTTTTGGCGTCAAATTTCAATAGTATTTAACCCGTTTAGTACCGCCATATATTCCAATTTTTTAGATAAAAAATTTAATATCTCTATAAGTTTAATTGCAAGTGTGGTACATTTTGTTTAATTTATTTACAGTATGGCCGGTCTTTACTATACAGCTTCCAGTTATCGATATAAAACAATGCACACTCGTCAGTTGAATTTTTTCTAAAAATTAGCATGACGAGCTGAGCTCGTCATTAGTCCTAAAGGGGTTAAACAAAGATATTTTTATATAAAGTTTATTTTTGATTTTTTTGAGTGTTCCAGGACATGGAGGGGGGGAGGATTTTACTTTTATAGTATATTTTCATTAGCTCCGTTCTGATTATATTGAAATTTATAAAGGACTACAATTTAAGCGAAATGGGACTAGTAGTAAGTAAGATATCGACACTTGATAGGGTTTCACGGTAACGGCGTGGCTACTATTACTCCATTTGCTATGAAATTCGTAGGAAACCATCTAAAAATCAAACTCCAAAATTTCTAAAAATTTCATCGAAAAGGATCGAGCAGTTCTGAAGTTACACCACTTGATGGGATCTTCGGACACACAGACACGAAACAAAAAATTGTTCGGGAAGCTCTAAAACAGGGGTCGGCAACCTGTGGCCGCATGCGGCCCTTTGCAAGCTTTCATGCGGCCCGCCAAGCAATATAACTTTTCGAATAATTTTCTCTGCCTATGCAGAGTTGAACGTACTTTAGGTATACTTTTTCCGATGTTTTATAACATGTAAATAAAACTGTTACTAAACATTTTTCCTCATGTTGATTTTTAATAATATTTATATTAAGTTGTGTTAAAAAAAGAAAATACCCCTGTCGCAGTATCCAGCATAATATAGCGAATTTCCGTTTACAAAAATTAGTTTTTCTTGGAAACTACTTGACAGAATTATTTTTTTCAAAATCCCTTTTTATGTGATTATTTTCTCCTCTTTCCAACGGTGTAAGAAAATGTGGAAAAAACTTCAGGAAACTGGGGCAAAAAACTCTCTTTTTCCACAAAAATTGTTTAGGCAAAAAGGCCTAAAAATCCATTCCGAGCATCGGACGTGTCTGACTTTTTGGACTTCCAACATTTTTACCAATTTTCGTAAAAACGGGATTTTTCGTTGGAAAGTTATGTAAATTTTAGTGAACGTAATTTTTGGCTTCTAGAGACTTCAAAATAAATTATTTCTATCATAGTTCCGGGCTCAAGCAGCATCAAGACAGTGACCCTAATAGCTGAATTTTCTATTCGAAAATTCGTTTAAAAAAATCTACGTAAACTACATACTACATTGAAAAATATTTGAGTGTGCGGCTCGCTAAAAATTATTTTTTTTTTTAAAATGGCCCGCCATCCAAAAAAGGTTGCCTACCCCTGCTCTAAAACATCGAATGCGCGATTTAGTAGTCTCGCATCAGCCTGACTATCTAGTAGTAAATAAGATATCAAAATCTAATAAGGTTTCACGATAGCGGCGTGGCTACTATTACTCCAATTGCTATGGAATTCGGAGACCATCTAAGAAGCAAACTGAAAAATTTTTAGAGATTTCATCAAAAATGTCCGGATGGTTCTGAAGTGATACCATTTGGTGGAATCTTCGGCACACAGACACGAAGCAAACAATTTTTCAGGAAACTTTAAAACATCGAATGCGCGATTTAATAGTCTCGGAGGCAATATAATTTTATTTATAGTTTTAATAAATTTTTTCTCCGATGTTGCTGCCAGTTTCATTATGCTCAAACTAGAAAGTTAGTCAAATCAAACAAAAAAATTAGATTAAATTCGTATTTAAACATACTGATTTCACAAAAGTAAAACATAGATTTCACTAGATACACTCTAACATAAAATATTCTGTTATCAAGGAGTAATCTATTAATTTTTTTTTTTTAGAACATAGGAAATAAATACATATATATATTATTAATAGTACCTGCTAAAGTAATGAAAGCCAAAACGTTTCCTCTCAGAGAGAGTTAAAATTTAGTTAGATAACGAATATAAAATTTCACCTTTATCTAGGTTGAAAAAAACAGATAGATACAATTTTCATGTTATTTATTAGGAGAGCAATAGTTTGAAATAATAAAAAATATATAAGTAGATTAAAGCTAGGACGGAAGAGCGAACGAACAAATGGTAAGCATTAAAATCTACAAGTTTTTTTTTTTTTTTTAGAATGTGCACCGAATAACGACCATGTCGATATATGTAGGTGCCTAGATAAAAATCAAACTAACAAAAAAGGCAACATTGCATTAATTAAAAAAATTGCTAGCTGGACTACATACTTTTTTGTGAAACAATAAATTTATGTATAACATTTGTAACACCGTTACGGAAATCAAATAATTTGTATGTGTCTATAGCAGAACTACAGGAGGTACAACTACCGGTAGGAAGTATGTACAAATTGTATTCGTTTTGTCGCAAAAGCTTCAGCTTACGAAACACGTTCGATGATTAGACAAATAAATTTGCTTAGAAATTTAAGCCATAATTTTTTAAGAGATTACTCAGGATTAAAAACTAAAAAAACCATATTTTTACAAATTTTTTTTAAAGAAACCTTAATATGTAGCAGATCTGAAACGTATTATCAGACATTCGTTTAAGTGTATCAAGAAAAGTTTTAGTTTCCATTTGACCGATGACAAAATTCGTTGGTTAAAAAAATATCTTTTACGGCGCAGAGTAGACGGTTTTAACAAGCGGTCAGAAATTAGAAAATCAAATGGAAGAAAACAAATTTTCCGGGTGTCTAAACGTAAAATTACACTGGTTTCTTTAAAAAGAAGATCGAATAATCACTGCTCTTTTGCTTTTTTGGTCTGCAAAAAAAGGTTAAAATTTAAGCCGAGTGAATTTCTTTAGGTTTAGTGACGTTTGTAAAAATTGTAACACTTCCAACGTTTCCTTATACATTATGAATTATGATTAGTAAAAAGCTACGCGCTACAGCCTGTGCGGCTGTGCAGTGATTTTGAAAACGTAATTTTGAGTAAAACGCCTTCAAAATTTTTTTTTTATATTTTTTTTTGTAATAAAATCAACTAAATTTAAAGAAATTACTTATATTTATTTAGTCTACTATCCTAAGGCCATACAGAAATCCCAAGGTTTCCTCATACAGTTTTTCCTGCTTAGCAATCACTGGCTTTTTAACAGCCCTCACCTTCTTTAATATTGCAGTGAAGCATTTTTCAGTTTTAATAGGTTTGTCGTTATTGTCGATTCTTCATTAAATTTTATCTGACGTTTCTTGGGATAGAAAGAAACAAAAATTCTAAGAAAAAATTAGTACTTCTTTCTCTAGAATCCTGAATAACCCCTTGGAGAAGTTATAACATTGTTTTTGTTATTACTTGCCTTTACGATTCAGTAAAAACTGGCATATTAATTTTTATTATTTTGTCTGAGTTTTCTTTAACCCACAGCTACACCAAAATTAAATAATTTGAAAAATTTTAAATATTAATCATTTCGCAACGACCAAGTAATCATTAGCGCTTATTTTACGTTAAAAGTCATTACAAATTTCATTACAGCCATAGCATTCCCGTTTTCACTCTCGACCATTGCAGATTTCATTACACTCTCACGCAGAGTTACCTTCCCTGTAGAAGTTTTCCCTTCAAAAATTTGACAATAGCTAGGATACTTATTTCATTTTAAATACAACTTATTTTACGTTACCAATTTTATAAATTAAATCTGATTGAGATTGAACAAACCCACTAATGAATTACAGAAATTAATTAATGAATTTTCAGAAAAATTCTATTATTTTCACGGCAACATGTATAGACAGAAACATGTATGTATAGATACCTCATGCTGTACCCATGTACCACATATATTATTGAATATCCCAGTGGGAAAAATGGATCGTAACGAGACGAAAAAAAAAATTGGGTAACAACATGCACACTCACATCAAGTCGATCGATTGCTGCTGTAAGTATAAATTTTCATGTTCATTCCCTCATGTTCGGAATTGATCGGGAACAGAGAGTACCACATATTATATCTACTACACAGTTACTATCAAATACCTATAGAGCATAGCTGGATATCTCGATATGTATCATTTTGAACAATGGACGATAGACAAATTTCACGAAACTAGCAACACCTAGGAGAGTGCAGCAAGGGGATGAAAATGTTTGTTACCGTTAGGTGTTATCTATTGCACATTTGTGATACAAATATGATTCTGGAACATTTAAATGGAAATCGGATCATGGCTAACAATGATAAGGATTGATTGATTGATTTTAATCAAATTAAAATATGTTGAAAGTATTGGGAAATATTTTTTCAGCCACTTGTATTGTAAATTAGCGTTTACGTAAGCCCGGTGCATATTGACTCGCAGTTGACGCAGGCAGGGCAGCGCAGTTTCTGTGACTCTTGTTGTAGAACGGGATAGCGCGAATTGAAAGGCAGAGCAGAGTAGAGCAGCACTGCGTCGCATGTGGTCGATGTGGCACTCGTGAATGTGACATAGAAACTGCGCGACATTGTAACACGTTCTCGAGTTTTAGTTGGTTTTATTTCGTCAAAATGAAAACAATTGAAGAAATTGAAGAAAAACAGTACTGTTCTGTTCTGCTCTGCCTTTTAATTCGCTTTGTCCCCTTCTACAACAAGAGTCACAGAAACTGCGCTGCCCTGTTTGCGTTAACTGCGTCTCAATGTGCACCCGATTACACAGTTTATTTCTCGTGCTTTCCTGCCCTGCCCTGCGTTTGCTAAGTGACGCAGCTCAATGTGCGCACAGCCTTATCGTTCTGTCTTTTGGTTACTATGTATAGTTTTATACAAAAATAGCATGTGATAAAAGTTTACTTATACGTTCCTAGGCAGGTAAGTAATAGCTTACCAACTAATAGTAAATAGATTTCTGTATCGATTAAAATTAAATTTTTGATGAAATTTATTCAGGATCTTTTTGGGTGAAAAATCACTTCCTTGTACTCGGCCTGTGAGTTTCAGCCTCAGATTTTCGAACTATATCTGAGACCACAGAAGTAACACTTATGATTCTCGTAACACAAATTCGAGAATTACTGACATTGAAAACTAATTACTTCTCGAATCTTTTTAGAGTAGCATAGCAAGTATAAAACCTAAGAAAACCCTTATAGTTTCTCCATATCTCTCTCTCTCTGGTTTTTTCCTGGGTGGACTACTCTCTCATCTTTGCCTTAATTGCAATTAAATTTAGTATCGAAGTGGATATTGATAATCCAAAACAGTTTTTGTCCTTCATTGGCTCAATAGTTTCCTTTAAAAGAATTTCAATTTTAGATTCATGATTAGCATCGGAAAATACACAAAATGTATATTTTGAAAATCGACAAACATCATACCACTTGCAGCAAATTGCCAGTATTAGGGACATGTGGGTCTACTAAAAAAATCAAATTATTGTTAATACGTCAACTCATGGCAGTCTTAAAAGGGGCCAAAATAGTAAAGAAAGCTTTTGTATATGTTCTATCTCTTTTACTTGATATGCTAAACTGACATAGACGAAGATAGATTCTAACTAAGGCTACGTCAGGCCGGCTTAACCCTAAGTTCCCTCCTAGGCACCGTAAAAAATGCCAGCCCTACCTTTTCCTTAAAAAGAAGAAAATCCTACTTTTTTTCGAACTTTCTTTTCTTGTAATTGACTTTCGTCACTTACAATACAACTTTTGCCGCTAGACTATACGTTACATCGAATGCGTTTAGTTCAAGGAAAACTATTACTTTTGATATTGTTCTGATAATAATTTTCCGAATGCTTGAATTCATGCAAAACCTAAGTGACTAAGCTTTGTAATTAGCAAAAATTTTCGTAATTTTTACCATTTAAGAAATTCTAGTGTCTACTCTAAATATAATTTATATAATTTTTTAAAAACATAATTTCTATTTCCGCTACTACTAAACGAAAATCCTAAACAGAGAAAACAAGGTCAAAACCAAGTCCTTAGCGTAAGTGTAGAAAATTGTAACTACTGGTGAGCCCAGAGTGTGCCCGACACGACTTAAGACATGTAGTCAGTCGGTGTCCGTCGCCGAACACACAGTGCATTGTAATACATTGTAAGACATTGTTACTTGAATTGGACAGGTTGGTCTGTCCCATAATACGTGTTTTGTAGTAGTGTGTGTGAATACGCACACTACTACAAAACACCAAACCAACACCACTGCAAACAGTGTGTACGTACACAACATAGTGGGGAGATTTTACGTCACCCACTGGTTACAAGTGGAACAGTTTGATAGACATTCTAGTTTGGTCGCTTGGTCAAAACGCATTTTTTAATTAAAACATTTTAACCACAGCTTTTCTAACTATTTCTTTTATTCTGATAAATCGACTTCCTTTCTGTAATAATTTATTCAATCCGTTAAAAATCCAGAAATTTCTAATATTACATTGGGATTAGGTATAGTCTAGAATTCTAGATGGAGATCTGCGACCTCTACGTTGAACGTTACTCACTGTCTGGCCTTTGATCTTCAACCGAAAAATATTTTATTTCTATATGTATATCTAACCTAACATGTATCTATATGAATGCGTTCATTGTAGGAATGCCTATTCTGAAAAAAAAAATATAATCATTCGAAAATGTTACTACATCATTGTCGATGTGATCGATGTACCCGAACCAACAACCGCAATTACATGTCTGTTTCAATGTCAGCCATTTTTTTTGTTCAAACAAATAGTACATATGTCAACAAAAATTTTGCACATACACAATCGATGAATTGAATCGAGCATACGAACGTGTGTGAGGTGTATTAAACTACCAAGGGCATAGGAAACTCAACGTGTAAAAAATCGTTGAAATTAAAGTAGGAGTTGCCAAGTTTATGTAAGCAAGGCCGTCTTATCCATCAATAGTCACAATAGGTGCTATGGTCTACAGACTACGAATCTACAGGAACCTACAATAGTCTAAAGGTATATTATATAGGAACGTACTCCAGTATAACCAAAACAAAATTGAAAACTTCAGTTTACTTTCATTATTATTACCTATCAGTTAATTCTGTCCTTTTTTTTCTCAGACTACCAGAATTCGACAAATCTATAAAAGCCAAAATAAAATAAATTTTAAAATTAAAATAATTGAAATCACATTTAACAATATACGGTCCCCACAACTACGCAGTAAATTTCCCAGAGATCGGCAATATTCAGCATTTGTAAACATACACATTTTTAATAAAAGACAATAACAAAAAATACAATAACAACAAACTGTTAAAAACATATTTAAAAAAATAAACATAAATAATTAAATACTTTTATTACAATTATATTTACACACTTCAAAAAGAATTACAAAAATAAAAAATAAAAAAATTATAATATAATAGTGTATTGTGCAATAAGTGCGGGAAATTGTCGATTGCCCACGAGAGCGAAGTTGAGCGCACTACGTTCGTGCGCTCATTCGTTCGAGTGGGGAATCGGCAATGCCCCACGAATTGCACATACTATTTTTTATTACGAATTTCAAATATAATATTTTTTTCTATTATTATTACTATTTTTTATTACTTTTTAAAGTAAAATTTTTGAGTGTTTGTCTTTTTTTTCTGAATTAAATATTGTTTAAATTATTTTTTTGGCGGTTTCTATAGAAATAATTATGAAATATTTATTAAATGAAAAATCAAGAGGCGGCTTTGCGTGTTTTATTGTCAATTTGCGAGTGGCAAGTAAATTTTCCGCACGAAAAACCGCAATTGAAATATGCTTGAACCATGCGGGAAGAGTGTAGTCGGGCAAGCAGCTATTTTCCGTACTAAAATGTGTGTGCCAAGTTAGTAATTTTCCTGCATGAGTAATAAAAAATTATATTTTTGTGTTATCCGTCTATAAATGTTTATAGAGATCAGCACACAAAGAGTGTGTTAGTTACTGGTCAATAACTATTTACAGTAACATTGCAACACATGTGTGATTACTGATCGCAATCGGCCTCTACGGTTGTTCTGACTATTTCACAGATACTGTATACACGGACTGTAAAGTGTTAATATGTATTTAACTGATATCAAATATTTATATTTTGTATTATTCCAAAGCCAACCTTCTGTCATAAATTATTTTATGGTAAATAGACAATTCTGATAATCGACTCTGGTTCTAACCTAAATGGTATTTAATCTTGAACTCTGTTTGAAAATCACCTATTATTAATTGTTTTCCCTTTTCTGGTATGGACTTTGCATCTTCGTCTATATCCGCGACTATTTCAATAAAATCCTATCTCTCCTAGTAAATGAGTGTCCTAAGACAAACTCACAGTCTTTTTTTCTAAGGTAACAGAGAGCTAAAGTAAGGTTTTTTTTAAAAAGTTCTGAATTATATTAGGGAACCAAGTTAGAGAGCAGCAATTTTTTTTTACTGTTGTGTGTTATATATCTCTCTCATATCTTCTATTATGTTAAAATTTACTTGTACCCAGCACCTTAAAACACTTTGTACACGTATTTCACGTTCATGTATATATGTAATGATCAAACAAATTACAAAATTTTTATATAGATACATACCAAATACCTATGTACGCGGTACGAACCTTGCATGTACGTAATTTATTGAACATTCATAGCCCATTTTTTACACCAAACATTTTAATCAACGATATTTAAATATATCACCCCTGAATATGCCAGTGTTATATTAGAATTGTTTCTATACAATGTTATATAACAAAGATAATAGAATTATAACAAATATTCATTTTTTCACTAGCAATATAGAAAAGATTTGCAGCTTTTCGATATTTGCATTTAATAATAAATTTTTATTGCAAATTTTTACTTGCCAGGTTCTTTCACGATTACGTTTCTAAAATATTTACAAGTTTAAAAAGATATATGAGCCTATTTCAACGAAATGCATTTACGTTATTTTTAACCGACTTCAAAAAAAGAGAAAGTTCTCAATTCGACCAATTACAACTTTTTGGTATATTGCTTACTTTATATAATCATATCTTTGATGTATTTAAACCGATTTCGATGATTCTTCTTTTTTTGTTCGAAATGATGTCCTTCCGAGGTGATCTCATATAAATTTGATCAGAATCTGACCATGGACTTCGAAAATATACCAAAAATATTCTGACGAAGGTCTTGAAGTGATCATTCCCGAGAATACATTACCTACCAAAGTGAAACTACCTACATATAAAAATATATTAATAGACATCTATTTTATACTATTGCTACAACCAATTATTTTCTAAAAGTGAAAAAGTGTTATATATTTCTTTTTTTTTTTTTTTTGTTAGAAACATAGTTTTATAACATATAATACAAAATTTTCATTCGTTTGTTGCAGTGGTTCCCAAACTTTTTTGTCTCATAGACCACTTGGTATGGTTTTCGGATTTGGATAGACCCCTTGTACAAATTCAACAACAAATTCTGGAAATATAGCTTCCTTTTTCCTCGCTGTAGATTTTCTCTTTTGTTGTAGACCCGCATCTATGTCTCACAGACCCCAAATTTTTTCCTGTGCCGATGTGAGCCATTTGCAAGTCGTCATCGACCCCTGGGGATCAATATAGACCACTTTGGGAATCACTGGTTTATTGTATACCGGTATATAGTCAACCTACTAGCTTAAGAACTAACGTCCTCCGTTTGTTTGTTTTATAGTAAAGACGTGTCACGATATTCAGGAGAGAGAAAGGTGGTCACATTTAACTCATTTCCGTCAGTAACGTTTCATCCGAGCATTTTATTCCTCAAGCCGCTAGAGAATGTAGGTACGTCGCTTTCCCTTTCACTTCAAAAATTTTTAATTACAAAATTATTGACAAGTAAAAACTTAAATTGATTTGTAGATTTTTTTAACTAATCATTCTTGATTGATGATAATCTTTTTTTTATTAAAAATTTTACTAGAATCAACAGAATATCTGTTATACTGTGTGAGTTTTTCGAGAGTTGCCATTTTTATTACAGCCAAACCGTTGATTTAATCGAAAAATTGTTCAAGTAAGAGTTGTAGATATCGACGGCGGCAACCGATTGCTATAGTCAGGAGCTTTATAGCTCTTATGGTTTTCCAGCTATGATACAAACTTATAGATTTTTAAATGAGACTATATATTAATTTTTTGATAAAACTGACCTAATGCATTAATTAACAACATAAATGAGCAAAAAAAATTTCTTTTTCAAGTTTAGTTTTTTAATCTTTCTTTATTTTATTAGTTGGTCGGTAAAAATATGCATGTGTACTTGAGGCTACTTCAACCGATAGTGTTTTTCTTGGTTACATTTCCATTACATCCAAGAAGAGAACCTGTTCCAGTATCATTTCCATCATAAAAATTTGGTTGTAATAGAAATGGCAACTCTCAAAAAACTCACATGGTATATAGTACTGATAACAAAGAAAGCATGAGCAGGTCTGCCACAAAATGGTCCCTACAATAACACTTGATAATATTATATAACAAACATGAACTATAGATATTTTGTGTTCACTATATGCAGTTAGATAACCTTTTATCATTAATGGTCATGATGAACTTCAAAATAAACATATTTTTTATTTCTACATATGAATACAAATTTTATATGTTAATCAAAATTACTAATATTACTAGTATTCTCGCATTGCGCGATGTATGAAATTCAAATACGATGCCACATTTGTATAGACCATTGGCGAATTTTCATAGCATCCTTGACCCCCAAACGATGTCACTCCAACAACAATAAACTCACCATCCTAAAATGTGTTTAAGAAAGTTAATGATAATTTTTAATAAGTATTCTACTAACTAGTACTTACAATCTTTTGCACGAGGGGACTCCCCGAATCACCTGCGCATGCCATGTACTTATTTCCAAATCCGACACATAATTGGTTATTGGTGATATCCTTTGAATAATGATCTTTGCAAACTAAAAATACAAATGTTTTATATTATTATTTCTTCGCGAGGGAAGAAGAAGTTTTCAAACTCACTTTCAGTGGGCGTAAAATGTGTATGCGCCACTTTTAGTATTCTAGTGTATTTCTTCTCTTTATGGTCAATGGCACCCCAACCAAGCATAGTTGCATTTCCTGTTGGTACGAATCTGTTCGGTGGCAATGAAATTGGTTTAACATATTTTGTTGAAAAGTCCAGTGGTTGTTCCAGTTTTAACATTGCTATATCATTAAGGTAAGTTCTGTAAAAAAATTTTAGTTAAAATAGGAAAGTTTTGAATCAATTTTTATAATTACTCCTTATTGTAACGTGGATGTATCACGATAACTTCAACTGGAACACGCTGTGCCGGATATCGGTCATCCAACGCGTCAACAGCTCCAATACTCACTACATAATTCGTCTTAAACGTGGGACCCCCTTCGCCATCGAAGCAGTGGGCCGCAGTTAAAATCCATCGTTCATTTACAATGCAACCGCCACACAATTTATATTTCTTAATATCTGAAAATTTAAACAATTTATTTAACAATATTTGTGGTGTCTACCACGATACGTGTCTGTGACGTTCAGTGTCTGTAGATATTAATAGACCTCATACAGGAAACAGAGAAATACAACACCTCATACAGGTGCATCTTTCCCGAAATTACCAGGTTATAAAAATTAACACCGATCTTTGTCCATTTTAAAACTTGTGGTGAACTCTATTTCTGCGGCAATTATTAAAAACAAAAAAATTAAAAATAAAAATCATTGAATTGATATGAAAAACAAGGCATAGTTATTTAATTTAAGTTAAGTACCTACCTATGCCTATGGCTGGCGAGAGAAATGGCGGGCCCCCGGGCACAACAAAAAATTGTCAAACACTTTTGCTCCAAAAATACAGTTGACGAGCAAGAAAAACATTTTCTTTTACTGTGTTCAGCTCCGGAGGCTCGGGGAGTTTCCCCACTCTTGCCGGACCGGTAGATACCCGATTGTTCAGATAATATTTGCAACAACAATATTTACCTTCGAAAAGACTTACTTGAAGTGATGCAACAAATGGATAATCATTAGTTTTTCCCGATTTTCCGTGCAACATACGTTTGAATCGTGCGTTTTCGATACCTTAAGTTATAAGAAAAGGCTCAGAATATTCCAAAAATTTAAAACAATTAAAGTTAAAAATAGAGCTACCGGAATTTGTACAGAGCCCTTAATTTGTACGAATAACATTATAATAACATTTTATCCAATATTTTAGTTTAAATATTAATTCTAGAGTGTAAATACCATAAATACCCCTGTCGCAGCATCCTGCATAACATAGCGAATTTCCATTTACCACAGTACGTTTTTCTCGGAAACTAATTGATATAGAGTAATTGTAAATAAAAATACCCCTGTCGCAGCATCCTGCATAACATAGCGAATTTCCATTTACAAAAGTACGTTTTTCTCGGAAACTAGTTGATATAGAGTAATTGTAAATAAAAAAAACCTTCTTTATGTGAATTTTCCGCCTCATTCCGCCAAATCTTTTTCACGAAAAATGTCCAAAACATCGTAAACGTTTTCACGAAATTTCTTAAAAATAAGATGTTTCTTTCTTGAGTTATCGTGCGGACACTTAGTAAATATATATATATATAAATGTGTCCGCACGATAACTCAAGAACGAAACATCTTATTTTTAAGAAATTTCGTGAAAACGTTTACGATGTTTTGGACATTTTTCGTGAAAAAGATTTGGCGGAATGAGGCGGAAAATTCACATAAAGAAGGTTTTTTTTTATTTACAATTACTCTATATCAACTAGTTTCCGAGAAAAACGTACTTTTGTAAATGGAAATTCGCTATGTTATGCAGGATGCTGCGACAGGGGTATTTTTATTTACAATTACTCTATATCAATTAGTTTCCGAGAAAAACGTACTTTGGTAAATGGAAATTCGCTATGTTATGCAGGATGCTGCGACAGGGGTATTTATTGTATTTACACTCTACAATTAATATTTAAACTAAAATATTGGATAAAATTTTATTATAATGTTATTCGTACAAATTAAGGGCTCAGTACAAATTCCGGTAGCTCTAGTTAATATTGGAAACTGCTGAAATATTTTAAAAACGCAATTGGTAGAGGTAAAATTTAAATTGACGTAGCATATAATTGTTTTAGAGCTCGAAAAAATATACAGGGATATTAACATATATAAATCCAGGGTCGTAGAAAAAATTAAATATTTAAACGGGTCTTCAGAGAAAATTAAAGGTTATACAGGAGAAAAACGTACTTTTGTAAATGGAAATTCGCTATGTTATGCAGGATGCTCCGACAGGGGTATCATAACTGTGATCGTATGGATATACGCACACGATATTGGCGTTATACATATTATATACACTATATCTTCTTTGACTATACAATATAGTGTGTCGAATATATGCTTAGAATGTGAGTAACTTAAGACTTTAAGATTACATCACTTAAGATTACAATCCTAAGATCACATTCTAAGACACATAGCTTTTCTCGGAAACTAATTGACATAGAAAAAAAGTTTAAAGACCTTTTTTATGTAATTTTTTCTTCTCTTTTATATGGTGTAAAAAAATTTCGCAAAAATTTTTGAATAAGTGGAAATTTTGGCAAAAAACTAATTTTTTGCAAGAACAGAAACCATGTTCCTGGCATCCGACGTGTCTGGTTAACGAACTCATCCAACGGTTTGGGACTTCCAATACTTTCACCAAATTTCGTAATCCTAGGACATTCCGTTCGAGAGTTATCGTGCGGACACATATATATATATATATATATATATATATATATATATATATATATATATATATATATATATATATATATATATATAAATTTTAGCGAATATTATTTTCGGTTTCTAGGGACCTCAAAACAAATTTCTGCCAGGGTCCCGGACTCAGGTCGCGTTGTGACAGTGGCTGTAATAGCTCAATTCCATTCTGGAAATTCGCTAAAAAAAATAACTTACCACATATCGAAATTAAAAATACTAACAAAACACAATTCAAAAAAATTCGCATTTTTGTCAAATTTTATTTCAAAAATTTCAACAATTGCAATCTTTTCTGTTGCATTTATCAGTAAATAAAGACAAAATTAAATAATAACTATACTGGAACACAGGTCACGAAATAATCTAGTAATTAATGTATACTGACTGAGTCAAGAATTGCAAGAAATATTATCATTTATCTGTTTAAACTGTCTAATTTTAAATTCTTGGAAATGAGAGAGCAGGACGGAACAAAACAATTTGCAATATTTTTTCAGTTCTGATAGTACACTGTGCCGCAAAGAATTTGGAACCACAAAATTAAACATTATAAAAATGATTACCAATAAAATTTCTATGAACAAATTAAAGCGAAAACCTGCAATAACGTCAAGTAAAATTAGCATAAAAGACAAAAGAAGTCAAACTGACATGTTCCAAACATTCAAATGGCCGTCATCGGAGCAAAGTCACCTTATGTAATCCAAGAAAATTAATTATTATACATATTATTTTAGTGAACGAAGCAAATTCTTTAAAAAAATTTTCAGCGTAAAAAATAACTCCATGGAGACAAGGTGTAGTCATGAATCAACTACACTTCAAAGAACAAGATAAGATAAAAAATTGAACAGTTCCAAAAAGAACTCGCCACAACCAACAAGAACAGATACTATATCGATAAAAAATTTTATACTTCTAAAATCACGTTTAGTTTTGAATGAATAAATTAAACACCACATTTTAAAAACACTGTTAATATTACAACAATTGTAAATTATGTTTTATGTTTTAATTTTTGATTGTTAAAAACAAATGGTACATATGTATGTCAACAAAAATTTTGCACATACACAATCGATGAAAAAAGCATACGAACGTGTATAAGGTATATCAAACTACTGAGGACATAGGAAACTCAAAGTGCAAAAAAATTGTTGAAATTAAAGTAGGAGTTGATAAGTTTATGTAAGTAAGCCCGTCTTATCCATCAATAGACACCAATGTGACGGAGGTCATGTTTTTTTGATTTATGATAGTTTTTGAGACCCTTACACACTGATGAAAAGAGTGAGAGGAAGGCGTCGCCATATTTTATGGTTAAACAAGCCCACTAAAGCGGCTGCAACACCTAGGGTCACTAGAGCCCCTTGTATTTAGATCATTAAATTAGCCCTACTTGGCCCAATTTTGCGATACATTTTTAGGCATATATTTACTAATTCAAAGGCGTAGATTTCAAAAATCTATGTCTCTTTTTGGTCCAAGGTCGTGTTTTGTATGTTTTTATAGGTCATTTAGAAATTTTTGTAAATATTTTCTTCTAAGCACCGTGTTTTGGATAGCTGCATGCACTGTCTTATGGAGCTCTTAACACCCTACATGCATATATATAATACTTATGCACTTGGAGGGAAGGAAAGTGGAAAATCGGGAAAAGTACAAAGTTGAATATTTTGGTACAATTCGAAAACGCAAAGCTACCTTGACCTGATATTGCAGCTATAAAATACATGCGCAAGGGTGCACGCTACCATGGCACTCCCGACCCAGGTTGGGCGTTAGGCAGATTCACCTATCTTATCCAGAGGCGTCATTTTATATAGATGCATGCCTACATGTACGCGGTACGAACCTTCGATGTATGTAATTTATTGAACATTCATAGCCCATTTTTTACACCAAACATTTTAATCAACGATATTTAAATATATCACCCTTGAATATGCCACTGTTATATACATTAGAATTGTTTCTATGGTACTATTTAAGTACAACAAAGATAATAGAATTATAACAAATATTTTTATTTTTGCATTAGCAATATAGAAAAGATTTGCAGCTTTTCGATATTTACATTTCATAATATTTTTATTGCGAATTTTTACTTGCCAGGTTCTTTCATGATTGTCTTTTTAAGATATTTACAAGTTTAAAACAATATATGAGCCAATTTCTACTAGGTGAAGAAATTCATTTACGTTATTTTTAACAGTCTTCAAAAAAAGAAGAAAGTTTTCAATTTGAATGGATTTTTTTTTTTTGGTATGTTTCTTCATATCTTCAGTATATTAAAACCAATTTGGGTGATTCTTTTTTTGTTTGAAAGGATGTCCTTCCGAGGTGGTCCCATTTGAATTTTATCAGAATTTGACCATGGACTTCGGAGGTACGCCAAAAAATTCTTTAATGACGAAGTCTTGCAGTGATGATTCATAAGAGTACACGAGCGAAATGAAACTTTCTACATATATGTATAAAAATAATAAAAATCTATTTAAAATATTGGTTCAACCATTTATACTACCACAAAAAATTAAGAAAGCAGAAGAAAACTGAATTTCTTAATGATTTTTGAAGGGCTGTATTTACGTGAGAAATGGTCGTATCGAGATGGCAAAAAAAGCATTTTAAAGCTCCAACATTCTAGTTTTGAGATCTTTTGTCCGAAAATTTTAGGAGTGATAGTTATCTAGAAATTCTAAGGAATACCACAAAAAACATTTTTGCAAATGTTTTGCTCTTTTATTCTTGGTCTACAGGCTCGAAAATTTTTTTTTATAGTAATAAAAATATAGCATTGACATGATAGCCTGTTTATTCAGCTTCAATTTTCTTTTTTAAATTTTTCCCTACGTTGATTTTTTCCGGAGATACCCGACTTTGAATGCAAAAGGATTTGCCTTAACCATCGATATCTCAGCAACCAGTGCTCGGACAGAAAGTTGAAGCGTAGTTTCGGAATCTGGAATGAGTTTCCTACAAGACTATGCCGTGCACTTTAGGCAGATTCCAATAACCCTCGATAAATCAGCAGATCGATCTATCAAATGGTTTTCCTAAACTGTTTGTTCAAAATTTTAGAAAAAATATTAGAGGAGCAAAATTGAATGAAAAATTCAATAAAAAGAACATTTCGTCAGTGGCCACACGAGCCGAAACATGTCACAGACATTTAAAACTTTAAATAAAGTGGTATTAGTAAAGTAAAAATTGTCTTTTTATTTTTAAAATGGAATACCATAAAGTAACTCTCAAATCCATCAAATATGAAAAATTCAGTTTTTGTTTTTTCCATTTATTTTTTCACAATTTGGCATCTTTCTCACGACAAGCAACAAAGGTACTTGTTCCACTGTAGATTTACTCTATTGTTGTAGAAGCTCACTTACATCTCACGGTCCCTCTATTTTTTCCTGCGCCGATATGGACCCTATGCAAGTCGTCATCGACAGTCGGGGTCGATATAGACCACTCTGGGAATCACTGGGTTATTGTAATCTGGTATATATAGCCAAACTCCTAGCTTAAAAACTAGCGTCCTCCGCTTGTTTGTTTTGTTGTAAGGACATGTTCTTCTTACGATATTCAAGACAGTGCAGTAGTGAGACTATTTGTTTGGCGAGAAAGGTGGTCACATTTCACACATTTCCGTCAATAACGTTTCATCCCAGCATTTTACTCCTCAAGTCTCTAGAAAATATACATCGCTTTGAGGAGAGAGATTTTTTCACTTCAAAAATTTTTAATTACAAAATGATTGACAAGTAAAGACTTAAATTGATTTGTGGATTTTCTTAACTAATCATTCTTGATTGATGATAACCTTTTATCAGTAATGGCCATGATCAATTTTAAAATGAACATATTTTTTATTTCTACATATAAACACAAATTTTATATGTAAATCAAAATTAAAAATTTTACTAGTATTACTAGTATTCTCGCATTGCGCGATGTATGAAATTCAAATACGATGCCACATTTGTATAGATCATTGGCCAGTTTTCATAGCATCCCTGAGCTCCAAATGATGTCACTCCAATAACAATAAATTCACCATCCTAAAATGTGTTTAAAATAGTTAATGATAATTTTTGATAAGTATTCTACTAACTAGTACTTACAATCTTTTGTACGAGGGGACTCCCTGAATCACCTGCGCATGCCATGTACTTATTTCCAAATCCGACACATAATTGTTTATTGGTGATATCCTTCGAATAATATCCTTTACAAACTAAAAATACAAATGTTTTATATTATTATTATTACTTCGCGAGGGGAGAAAAAGTTTTCAAGCTCACTTTCAGTGGGCGTAAGATGTGTATGCGCCACTTTTAGTATCCTAGTGTGTTTCTTCTCTTTATGGTCAATGGCACCCCAACCAAGCATAGTTGCATTTCCTGTTGGTACGAATCCCTCCGGTGGCAATGAAATTGGTTTAACATATTTCGTTGAAAAGTCCAGTGGTTGTTCCAATTTTAACATTGCTATATCATTAACGTAAGTTCTGTAAATAATTTAAATTAAAGTTAAAATTAAAATTAAAAGTTAAACTTAAAGTTAAAATTTTTGAATCAGTTTTTTGTAATTACTCGTTATTGTAACGCGGATGCATCACGATAACTTCAACTGGAACACGCTGTGCCGGATATCGGTCATCCAACGCGTCAACAGCTCCAACACTCACTACATAATTCGTCTTAAACGTGGGACCTTCTTCGTCGTCGAAGCAGTGTGCCGCAGTTAAAATCCATCGTTCATTTATAATGCAACCGCCACAAAATTTCAATTTCATAATATCTGAAATTTTTTTGAACCTTAAAAAGTTTTACCTCTTAACGTAAGGTAATTAAACAATATTTGTCGTATCTGTCACGATACGTGTCTGTGACATTCAGTGTCTGTAGATATGAATGGACCTAATACAGGAAACAAAAAAAGTCGTGCGTCTTTCCCGAAATTACCAATTACCAGGTTATAAAAATTGACACTGACCTTTGTCTTAAGAGTTGGGATGTCATTACAACAAGCCTTATTTCAGTGGAAATTATTAAAGATAAAAAAATTAGAAATAATAATCATTCAATTGATATGAAAAAACATGACATACCTACTTAGTTATTTAATTTTAGTCAAATTCCGAGAGCCGGCAAGGAAATGACAGGTCCCCGGGCATAACAAAACAGGTATATATTTTCAAACATTTTTTCTCCAAAAAATACAGTTGACAGGTAAAAAAAACACTTTCCCACTTTGTTCGGCTCCGGGGGCCCGGGCAGTAGTCACACCTTCCCCCCCCCCTCTCGCCGGCCTTGCAAATACCCGATTGTACAGATAATATTTATAACAATATTTACCTTCGAAAAGACTTACTTGAAGTGATGCAACAAATGGATAATCCTTAGTTTTTCCCGATTTTCCATGCAACATACGTTTGAATCGTGCATTTTCGACACCTTAAGTTATAAGAAAAAGCTTAGGATATTCCAAAAATTTAAAACAATAATTAAAAAAAAACTTACCACATATCGAAGTTAAAAATACTAACAAAACACAATTCAAAAAAATTCCCATTTTTGTGAAATTCTATTTCAAAAATTTTAACAATTACAATCTTTTCTGCTGTATTTATCAGTAAATAAACACAAAATTAAATAAAAACTATACTGGAACACAGGTCACGAAATAATCTAGTAATTAATGTATACTGACTGAGTCATAAGAATTGCAAGAAATATTATCATTTATCTATTTAAACTGTCTTATTTTAAATTCTTACAAATGAGAGGGCACAACGGAACAAAACAATTTATTATAATTATTTTTCTAATTCTCATAGTACACTGCGTCGCAAAAATTTGCAACCACAAAATTAAACATTACAAAAATAATTACCAATTGATGAATTGCTTTTTGCACGGTCAAGTTTTATTTCTTTTTATGATTCCATTGTTAAACAATAGACTCTTGTATAGTTTTATCATGTCGATCTATCTGTCTATATTACTGTAATCCACGGGCGTCGCCAAGGGAGGTTCAAAAAAAAAAAGATTCAAAAAAATTACAAAAAGTCTGAGAATTTTTGACCAATCTTACTGTATTTGTACGAAAAATTCATATTTCACCCATCGTCTCTCTCTCTAGCCTATTGGATAGCGCCACTCTTGCTTTAATCCTAATTACCTTTTCATATTATTTTGGATCTATTAAAAAAAAAATTTAGTATAAAGAAATCGTCGTCTTCCAGGCATACCCTCGTATCTCATTTTTAGTTTGTTTTTTTTTAAGAGAGCAGAAAAACCAGAACTACTTTTGTTTTGTAAATCAAACGCATGTAGATACTTGAAGAATATTTGTCTGCAAATATATTGATACCTTAAGTTTAAATTTATAAAACAAAATGTAGCAGTTGTTCTTGTTTTTCTGTACTCCTAAAAAAAAAAAAAAAAAATGAGATACGTGCTTATGCCTGGAAGGTGACAAAATGTATTAACACAAATGGTTGGCTAAATATATTTTGCCAATGAACCTATAGTCACACTTTTAAATTTCGTATATAATTTAACAATAGATTAACTAGTATAATGGTTTTTTTGGGATAATGTAATAATTTGAAATTTTTTTAAACCTAAGTTCCCAAATAATTTACTACTAATTTATCAAAGAAGATGAAGGGTAATAAATAATACTCCGACATTCTTCCGTAGAATAAATGTTTCATTATTTTTTCCGAAAATTTTTCGGTTTTTTTTATACCTTCTTCAGTGGTATTTTTCGGTATTTTTTATACCTTATACCTTTTATACCTTCTCAACTTCGCTTTCGTGGGCAACCGACAATTTCCCGCACTTATTGTACAATATACTATTTTCTACAATCTTGTAAAATATATTCGTTTTATTTAAAAAATACTTGAAAAAATAATAATGGACGTTAACATTATTTAATGTTATAATTTTTGCAATTTCAGAAATATCTGGAGGTGTATTTGAGAAATCGCTGTCACTATTGCATATTTCCATCATATATGTATATACTGTGTGAGTCTTTCGAGAGTTGCCAATTTTATTACAGCCAAACTGTTGATTTAATCGAAAAATTGTTCAAATAAGAGTTGTAGATATCGACGGGGGCAACCGATTGCTGTAGTCAGGAGCTTTATATCTTTTATGATTTTCGAGCTATGATACAAACTTATAGATTTTTAAATGGGACTATATATTAATTTTTCGATAAAACTGATCTTGTGGATTAATTAACAACATAAATGACCAAAAAAAATTTTTTTACCCAAGTTTAATTTTTTTAATTTTTCTTTAATTTATCAGTTATGCGGTAAAAATATGCATATGTACTTGAGGCTACTTCAACCGATAGTATTTTTCTTGGTTACATTTCCATTACACCCAAGAAAAGAACCTTTTCCAGTACCTTTTCTGTCATAAAAATTTGGTTGTAACAGAAATGGCAACTCTCAAAAAACTCACATGGTATAATTATATTAAAACGTTTTTGTCCCTGTTAGTTGATAGGTGGGCGTAAAACAGCGCAGAGGAATTTGTTATTGTCTCTTCCCACTCAAATTTAAACTAATTTCGAATTGGAATTCTTCTCCTTGTGTCGTAAGTTTTTCGCCCTTTCTCGACTTTAACTCAGCTTTAACAATCGCGCAGCTGGATCCTTCAGTTAAATTTTGTGATTTAAGGAAATAATTTTTAAATAAAACACAAAATATTTAGACGTTTTAAATTTATTTAATATATTAAACGATTTTAACAAACGATATACTTTCAATTTAATTTACAAAATTTTACAAAGAAAAATGGCGTCGTGCCTCGGTGAAACGAATACGAAAATCACACAATCACAACGCTACGAAAACGAACATTCAAATTTTAATTCCTTTTTACTTGGAGTCCAATTCATAATTAGGTATTTCAACATAATTTTATTAATATCGACAAATATAGTCGCATAGTCGCATATGGTAAAAATATTTTCCCATTCGATAAAAGTTGTCCTTTTCCGGTAAATAACGTCATAAACGGTATAAGTACGCTATATGCTTTCCTGACATATACGTGATAATTAACTTAGACGACAAACAATATGATCGACCTGGCAGTAGTACCTACATCAAAATAAAGATACGTAGCAATTATTCGCTAAAACTTATAAGTACATTTTATTCCCTGAATAATTTTAAATGTATCGCGTTATATACACCCTTGACTATACGTGAATTAGGATAAACCAGAACATACGAATTAGGGAACATAACTTCCGATATAATAAACGGGCCTTCATAAAGAAGTTTAAATTTTTTAACTATTTTGTTTTTTGCCGATGAACGCGGATGAGTTTTAACAAGTACTTTGTCTCCTACATTATAGACATTATAGACTACGAACATCACGAGCTTACGCCAATTTACGTGTTTTTTCACGAGCTAAATCAAATTTCTCTTGCAAAGGCAAATCATCAATATTGGGAAAATTTACTAAATTATTTAACAGATTAGGTGGTTTATGACCGAACTTAAGTTCGTAAGGTGAATAGCCAGTGGCTTCGTGTGGAACATAATTTATACAATTTTCAATAAACTGAACATACTCTGGCCAACTTAAGTGTTTATTGTGACAATAAGTACGAAATAGACTTAATTCGCGATTAAACCTTTCTTCCGGATTTGCTCTAGAGTTGTAAACACAATTCTATACTGGCTTCCTTAAGGGAATTTTACCATAATGGCTATTATAAACTACAGAACAAGATGGCGACCCGAAATGTGTCAGGAATCTGTGTCGTCACAATATATATATATATATATATATATATATATATATATATATATATATATATATATATATATATATATATATATATATATATATATATTTCACTTAAATTTAACCAATCACTTTGAATTTAAATATTTTCCGTTTTCTTATATATATATATATATATATATATATATATATATATATATATATATATATATATATATATATATATATATATATAATTAATTACGATAACTCATGATTTTGAAATGAGGTATAAATATATATTGAGCGAGCGACAAAGTACTACTTTTCTCTTTGAAACGAATCCTCAACAAACACATATTTTGCGTTCTTTTCACAGAACGCAAAAGCCTACTTTCTACTATGATTGTAGAAAAAAAGTGTTTAAACTGTGTTGATTTGACATGGAACCAGTCTCTATGGAACAATTTATGACAAAAACATACAAAACATTCATTCAGAGCAATGAATATCTACAATAATTTATGCAAATGATTTACTAATATTCAAAATTAATCTTAAAATTGAAATCAATAGACAGCCAGCGAACCAACGAACACATCGAATACAGCAAGCACTCCGCCCGGCACCGCCAAACAACTCATACATTACATTTTGCGAAAATTGAATAATTTAATAAACAAAACCCGGCCCCATTACTCCAACTAATAATAATAATATACACAAATTTATTTTACTAACCAATAACTTATGAAAATTTATTGAATGGTGAAAATTATTTATTGAATAAACATGGATGGTAATGACACTTTGACCGAACCGAGACCGAATTTACAGTAATAACCACAATTTAATAATTTATATTATAAATCAATATAATATAATTTATTATTCACAATCTATCCTATCTGCCTGCCTAGTGCCCTCCATGGCCTGCTGTACTAATACCTCAATTATTTTTTGGTATCGGAGACGAAATTTATTTTTGTTTTTATATTTTGCTGGGATCGATTGAAAAAAACAATGGATGGGATCATGGACTCGTGGCACAACAACAACCAACGCATCTATCTATTATAATTAGTAGCTCGCAACAGCATAGTACCTATTATAAAATTACGGAGGTTAATTTCAAAACCAATAACAGTAAATTAATAAAAAAAAAATTTTTTCAAAGTATAAAGAAATGTAACTACCCGGACGCGTATTTCCGTTTGCGTGTTCAGTAGAAGACATTGTTGCCTGGAAACACGCACGGTTTTGTAACGCTAGGCTCTTCTTCCAAACACGTGCCTAATTCAAGTCCCCCGTCCTCTAAACGCGTACGGGTTTGTAACGCACATTGTTCTTTCAAAAACGTGTTCAGGGAAACGCTATGATTAGAAGGTTTTTAGCGCTGGCAGTCAACACTAATAGTCATAATGGTCACACATTTGAGCCTAGTACAAAAATTGCCACAGAGGGTCTGGTGAATAAAAAAATTTATTTTTTAAGTGAACACTCACGTTGGATAGAATATAATATCATAAGCTTATACTCAAATTTAAGACTTCTATTCTTCTGACCTATGAATTGTTCAACATATTCAATTTGAATTTATATGTCCAATGGATAAAATGAACGTATAAATATCGTATAAATATCGTATTTTATCGTATAAATTTTTATGATGAATCATGTTATCGACAACAAAAAACTATAAGCCCTAATAACTTAAAAAAATTATTACTTTAACCTAATAATGTCAATTTTTCGATAAATCAGTTTTTATCTGAAGATGACGAGACCAGAGGTGAAGAATTAGACCAAGAAGAAAAAGTGAAGATGTTTTTAAGATGTGTTAGAAAATACTGGATTTTCTTTCTGGTAAAAATTCTATCATTTCTTGTTCCCAATCATTTTGTTTAATTGATTTGGTGACTATAATATTAGCATAATTTTTTTTTTCACTATTGATTTCATTCTTCGTAATTTTTTTTACTAGGCAATAGAAAGCCTATATTTTGGACATGAATCTCTTGGGCCGTAATTCAAGCTTTTATTACCTTTGCAAGCTTGTATTATAAAATCGTACGGATTCCGAGGCAACGGTGCCTCCTAATGAACACGCAAACGGAAATACGCTACCATACACGTCCGGGTAGCGTATTTCCTTTTGCGTGTTCATTAGGGTCCGTCCACACGCTCAAGCTTTACCACCGACTTACTTGCACAAACCTGGTTTGCGCAACTAAGTCGATGGTAAAGCTTGAGCCGTGTGGACGGACCTTTAGGAGGCACCGTTGCCTCGGAATCCGTACTGAAATAACCGAAAACCGATTATTTTTGAAAAACCGCCATCCCTAGTGTACATTAATAGATTAAACCAATGATTCCCAAAGTGGGAGTGGCGACTCCATAGAACGAACACGTATTACTTATACGCTAAAATTTACACTCACAGAAGGTGAAATTTCGAATTTCTGGTATCATTAGAGCTACTACAAAAATATAATTACATCACTAAGCGACTTTTTTTAGCAACGGGTAAGACCATCGTTCAAAACTGTAGAGTAAAGGTGGTTATACACATTGTTCCAAAACGATGTTTTTGGATGTTCAGAAACGTCGTTTTTTGGAACGATATTTGTGACGACAACCGTTTTTTTTTTTTGGGGCGTTCCCAGAAGCCACTGAAAGCTTTTTTTAGAACGATGTTGCCATACATATCGTTCCAAGACGACTTTTCTAAACGACGCGACGAATGAGATCGTCATTCAAAACTTTTGGGTAAAGTTGGCCATACGCATTGTACCAAAACAGATCATTTCGAACCTACACAAACCTTATTTTGGAAACAAATTTATTTTTCTACTTTAAATATGTACCTAAATTTCTCCGGAATATTTTCAATAAATTTTTGAAATCAAACTCCAGATGGTACAAATTATTTTTCAATACACAAAACACACAAACAGCCTGAACAACAGCAGAGCATCAATCCCGAAATAACGATATTGATTTTTTTTTAAAACCACGTAATTTATTTTTAGCTTTTTGTCGAACAACATTGACAAAAAACAAGGATACAAAATACATAAACAAAAATTAATTTAAAAGAAATTTTAACCAACAAATCGCCTACACTGTAAAAGTTTTTCAAACGAAAAATTTTTTATATTTACTTTTGTAATTGCTTTTCATATTTGCCATAATTATTACCTATCAAAAATACAAAAATTCTTTAATTCATTAATACATACTCGTAAGTATCTTATATTAGACCAGACAGAAAATGAACTGGAGATGTGCAGAAACACCATGATCATTTAGAAGGTAAGGTCGATATCTGTCAAATACATCAACCATAGCCCAGTGAGTTGATTTATTTTACCCACTCCACCTGCGCAAAGGAAGGAAAGTCTCTTACTTCAAAATCGTAATTTTAAAATGTGCATTTTAAAAAAAAAAATCAAATTATTCTTAAACACAATATTTAAAAAAATAAAAAAGAAATCTTACTAATTTGAATTTTCTCTTAGAATTTCTTCTTTATAAAAGTTAACTTCTTAAAAGGAAAAAATTTTGTAAAAAAGAGCAAAATGAAAAAAATGATAACAATTACACAAATTTATAAGGGTATTTATTTTTTTATATTTTTTTTCTTATAAGTATTATTACGTATAATACTCATTTAATTTTAGTCTGTTATCCGTACATTTTATACTTTATAGGCAAAGAGCCCAGTGTCAAAAATGGAGCTGGATTGCTTGTTGAAGAAACTTTCAAAAAATTTATACTATTAACCATCATAAATGTGGTTGTCAGAGAAACTAAAGTTATTTGAACCTTAGAGATCCCATTTCTGATACCGGATGTTCGAATCAATCAATATAAAAGCAATCTATTTTTTCTAGTTGTGTGATCTTTTTTAATTTAGTGCCAAGTTTATGACCTCCATTAGACAGATAAAATTATAAAAAAAAAATTTTAATTAGGTTGATGCTAAGACGGATCAAATTTTAATCAAGCAAGTTTACACTTTTAGACATAATTTTTTTTGTAAATATTACATCAAATAAACAAATCTAAAAATAATTGTTCTGTTTCATTTGACATAAAGACCAGAAATTACTTTAATAATGGAAATCCTGTAATGACCAGATTTCTTATGAAAGTAAGAAAATGTTGACCGCCCAATTATAAAAAGACTAATTCAAATTTTTCTTGTAAATAAAAGAAATTGAATATGTTAGGACTAATTGTAAGAGACAAAACGAACACATTTTTTGTTCGGATACTAAAATTTTGTTTTCCACAACTTGAAAAACTTTGACTTCCCTGCTCTCTTCCCTATTTAATTGACCATCTTTGCAAACAAAGCAACGAAATAAACAATTAAATCGAAAGTTGGATTCTCTTTGACTACGGATCAGATTCTAGACCTTATGTTCCTAGCAACTACTTTTGTCATGATTATTACTATATTATCTGTATGTGCACTTATATGCGAATCCCGCAATAACTTGTATCCCGGATTGTGATCGACATATTTCCGTGAACGTGGTGATACCAAATTTACCAAACGCGGTGACTTATGATCATTTATTGACTAAAATTGCTATTACTGTTAAAGTATAAATAGTTTCTTTATTCAAAATTTTACCTGCAAAATTGTTAATAATAATTTGAATTATAGTATATTATTCAACGAGCTAGTAATGATAGTTATTACTCACAAAGATGAAATTGCGACACGAGCCGAGCTTACGAGGCGAGTGTCATAATGCATCCGAGTGAGTAATAGCCATTGCAAGCGAGTAGAATACGATATTTTTTCTACGACTTTTTTCCTTTTTGATTTAAAGAAAATTGAATATAAATAAATCAAATTTTTAGTCTATTTCTAATTTCATTAAATGTTTGTATAATATGTATAAAGCGATCAAAACAAAATATATACTACTTTGTTTACTTGAACGTTACTACGCAACACATATTAAATTAAAACTTAATACATACATTATACATAAAACAATCGCAAACCTATTGAATAATGGTTAATACTGTGATTTCACTGGTTAAAAAGGTATTGAGAAATGGTCATTCCTCCACACCTTTGAATAATGCTTAACTTTCTCAACAATTAACAGATATATAATGAGTGTGTTCTTCAACAAGAATAGAAAAAATTACTTAACTACATTGGAACAAATTAAACTCAACTCTCCCATGGCATAGAAAAACTATTTTTACAAATTTCAAACACGTATTCCAATACCTACAGTATGGTATGGTAACATCAGTGAACAGCGAAAAATAGTATAATATTGTTTCGAATTGTAATTTGAAAATTACTTTAACAACAGATTGCTGTCTAGCTTGTGTTCGAAACAAATTGAAATCTAAAATTGAAGCTTATTTGAAGTAAGTGAATTTGATGTTTGATTTTCCCCAATGACTTCTTGTCTTTTGTTATCAATCGATTCATATATGTATATATTACTACACATACGACGGTTGCAAAAGTGAATGACAGACAGACAGATAGACAGAGAATTGTTCGTTCAGTGAATATTCTGTTATTTTTTGGTCTCATTTCAATTCCCAGATGACAAAGGGCGTTAGCATAACATTAACCTTTTTCCAATTCAATGAAACGAAGGAAAAAAATGGGTATACTTGTGTCGTCGATGTTAATACATTATCAGTCTGGTAAGCTGTTGGAGGGAGCTAGGTAAAAACATCAATTGAAAAGTTTTTACAAATGTAAAAATTACCAAATTTAATTTGTCTGATTGAAAAATTAAATATTAAAAATGTTGTGTTACGTTGTGCTTAATGCAGATTAACGTAAAAGCCCCTATACCGGAACGCGATCATATGTCCGAACAGTTTTGACATTTATATATTAACTAGCTGCGACCCGCGGTTTCACTCGCATAAAATTATCTGAAGTATAGGTAAAATTTATAGGTCAGTTCAATCATATATTCCAAAATTCTGTGCAAAATCAATTATTTATAGTACTTGACCCTGCTCGCCCAATGACTCTAAAATAACTATCTTCACGGGAAATTACCGTGTTACACGAGGCAAGCAAAGGACAGAAGTTAACTATCCTAAAAGCAATAGAAATAAATAAACATAACTTCGATCACCTTTTAAATGACTACACCGATATTTACAGTTCAATTTTATTTTCAATATTATAATTTATTTAAGCCTTTAAAATTGTATTTTACTGTAATATTGTCTTTTTGTCAATTTCAATTTCAATCTTTTGTCACGTGTTTGTTTGCCTTTTGTCACATCTAATGTAATCTAGTTTTTCTTGATTTTCGGATTCTCCCACTACCCCCGCCCCTTCTACTTCCTCATTACATACCACTCCCCCTTCATAGAGTATAGGTAGATAAAATTAGTATATAAGGCATGTATCGAATGTAGTTTTTATTCTGTTTGAAAATGAACTAACCGTTAGAAACAATATTGTCACAGTGTCAAAAATAAAAGTGGTATTTTGCAAAGTAAAGTATTTGTTTATTATTTACAAATATGGAATACCATAAAGTAACGCTCAAATATTAATATCTTCATATTTTATTAGCATAGCTAATTACCGCACCGCCGGTACCTACACCAGCAGTTTTAGAATTGTTTCTATTTTAGGCCCTTCGAGGCATCAAGGCCGCGGGAAATTATTTTAATGTTACTATCATCTTTCACAGAGATCTCAACAGTACTTGAATAAAAATTGTTAAATTTCTTCGGCTTTTTAATTTGCGCCCTATTTGGTGTAACTGACGGACAATGTGACCATATTATGTCCATTTAAATTTGATATTCTGGAATTTTGTACACAATCAGTTCCTTATGTGCTTCACTTCGCTCGCTCGACGACTCTAAAGTATTATTCACAGTTTCATATTTTCAAGTCATATTCATATTTTTATAGCATGTCTAATTTTCATAAAATTTTATCAAAAAGTTTTTAGTTGAATTTTTCTTTGAAAAAATTAGACTTATACAGCCTATACGATAAGAACGGCGAGAGTAGGGGCACTATCCGTTTTCGGAACCGTAGAACACGATTCTATATATATATATATATATATATATATATATATATATATATATATATATATATATATATATATATATATGTGTGTGTGTGTGTGTGTGTGTGTGTGTGTGTGTGTGTGTGTATGTATCCTAAAAGTTCGGATAGTTTTGAAGTCATATTTCTACCCTTGACTGTTTACAACAATATGCCAAATTCATACAATAGTACATTATCTTGACTACAATTATTTTTTTTTAGTAAACTAAATAAAAAGCAAACTTATTATTAATTTTTTAAAAAGTTACTTTTCAATCAATTTCTTATAATCACAACTGGATAATTTATGTAACCATAGTTGCCTAAACTTATATTACAATTTTCCTTTCTTTAAAAATACTTCTATACTCTGCTGTACACTTTGTTTTGTAGTGTAATACCTATAACATTTGAATTATGCCGGTTCTACACGATGCTACGAACACCTTCCAACATTGGACGTTCGATGGTTCATCGCATCGTGTGGCCGTTGTTCGAACCTACGAGTGTCCAATGTCGAGTGTCAAACATTCGCATTTGACCATGTCCCGCTCGATGTCGGTATTCTTGCACCGAGTCAAAGGGATGCTTCGAACGTTTGAAGGTCAATGTTGGTTGCGTTGGTTGGTTCGACTCAGCAGCTGCACGACACGTTCATGTGAAGAGAGACAACATCAGTGTATAACATTAGAGATAACATCAGACAGATAACAGCCTCGCCACTGAATAAACGTTTGTACCAACACATCATCATTCGTATTGGATCAAACATTCGATTCACCGTGTAGCAGATACATTCGTCGCACCAACTATCGAACTTAATTGCCTCAAACATTCGATCGAACGTTGGAAGGAACGTTCGTAGCATCGTGTAGAACCGGCTTTATTCTATTGGCTTTTCTCTTCACTCTGCTGGTAGAGTTCAAACAAACTCGAACAATATGTATAAAACATTTCAAATTTGATATTAATATTAAAATAATCATACATGTATTCTTCTCTTCATGCTACCATCCAAAGTAAACTTTTTCCCATACGGTAAATTTAAATAGAGCAAAAATTTAAAAAAAAAATTATATTGAAGCTCTAAAATGTCGATACTCGTCCAGTTTTCATTTTGATTCTTGGTAAGTGCTGTTACAAGCTTTATAATACTTTTATTTTTAAAATTTCATAACAAACATAACATCAATTTTATTTAAAATATTTTCAAAGATTTTATGTCATACTTGTAAAAATGTAATATTTTAAAATATTGCCCGCGTCACAAAGTTTTTAATATTTAAACTATTTTTACTCCCCTCACTCCTACGTTATTCACATACCTTAATAATATGTACATTGTTTATTTTTCATAATTTTATTTTTCGTAATATGCGCCCCTTCAAAACAATGTTGATAACACTTATACTACAGTGTAAAAAATTTGTTTCCATTTATAAATGAACTATTATTATAAACAGTATTTTTTAGAACTTTATAATAGAAATAAAAATTAAAGAAATTAAATTGGAAACCACATTATTTTTATTTGAATGATTGTTTTATGGTATTTATTGTTTGAAAGTAATTTCGGGTAAGTTGCAGCCTTTCAGTCCAAGTTTCGCCGTCTCATTTCGACAATAACAAGAGTTACCTATGTTGTCTGTCAAAGTGTCTGTTGCTGCTAATTTAGCAACATAAACAAAAAACTTTACGTATTAAAGAAAACATATAACAATCCATTGTGAAAGACAACAATTATTAGTATACATCCTTAAATTAAATTAATTTTTGTTAATATTTTTTTAGCGAATTTCCATTCTTGAAATTTAGCTATTACAGCAGCTCTTATGGTAAGACCTAAGTCCGGGACTATGGTAGAAATTTGTTTTGGAGCCTCTATAGAACCCGAAAATCTACCTCACTAAAATTTATATATATATATATATATATATATATATATATATATATATATATATATATATATATATATATGAGTGTACGCGATACCTCTCGAACGAAACGTTTAATGCTTATGAAATTTCGTATGCCAGCTGGAATCCGGATTGGCTCGACTAAGTTCGTTAGCCAGACGCGTCGGATGCCCAGAAGTAGGTTTTTTGGCCACTTTTCGCCATTTTTCAAAAACTTTTTTTTACACCACGAAAAGGGTGTAAAAAATTGCATAAAATTAGCTTTTAAAACATTGTTCTAAGTGAACTAGCTTTTGAGAAAAATTAAGAAATTTGCTGAATTTTTTTACAATAAATGCTTCATCGTTTTAGCAATTCTTTTCTAGATAAAACAAGTGCTAGTTAGTTATTCAATATGAATGTATGTGTTATAATAACAATAGCTCTGTTTCATCTTTTTAAATTAAAATTAACCAGACTTTTTAGGAGTACGTTATGGAAAGAAAATTTTTGTATGATGTCCTCCTTTAGAGAGAAAATATAATTTATATATATATATATATATATATATATATATATATATATATATACATAATATATACATAATATTATATATATATATATATATATATATATATATATATATTTGCATACCTAGAAAGAAAATTTAAAACTATAGTTATGTAATTTAATAATATATTGTTAAATGGATATATGCTACACTATATGAGATCCGTTAGAGTCCTGAGAACGCAAAAACGCCAAAAATTAACTACTGAACTGATTTTGAAAATTGTTTCATTGTTAGAAATCTAAACTATTTTAAATGGATACAGGTCTTAGATGAGATTCGCCTGTGCCCAATATTTGGAAATTCGCTATGTTATGCAGATGCTGCAACAGGGGTATTTTTTAATTTACAATAGTTGGTACCGTACTATACATACTATAAAAATATGTTACATAAAAATTTGTAGCATGTTTCATAATAACATTTGCCGCCACGTTTAAAAAAGTTACGAAATACGATACGGTTGTTGTTCTCCGCTAAGAATAGATCAAATAACTTTTCAGAAGAAAATACCTGACCTAGAAAAACTCAGTCATTCACCAACCAACACATACCTAGACAAAGCTCGAACACAGTTCCCGTATCATATGTATATATGTATGTAGTTTATAACATATTAATATTTTCTTTGTTACGAAATACTTTGAAAGTTCTTTGATAACTCCAACTCCAACTCCGCTAGCTTACCATTCACTCTGTTTGCGGTGCTTATTGCTACCTGCTGTCACAAAAACACGTCTCGCTATACTAATTAATTTTCATCTACTACTCTCGCTGTCTGCTTATTTTAACCATAATTTTTTTTGTTTTGTTTTTTGATAAAAATAAAAAAAAATAGCAACATTTTTATAATTAAAAATATCTTTGATGCAAAAAAATGATGTCAGAAAATATTATATGTATAAATGTTGTAGTAGGTGTACCAAAATATAGACAGCGTCACTTATACATCAACATTTTTAATGCTTGTAGTAGCTATATTAAAATTTCTGCAGTATAATTTGTACAAAATTATAAAAGCTACGCTATTTAGTTATTTATTAACCGACTTTAAAAAGAGAGGTTATCAATTAGACTCGTATGTATATAATATTGTTACAAATGGGTAATATTCATATAATGGGGTATTTGACAGTAACAAAGAAAAACAATAAAAACAAATTTTAAGGGAGGAGTTCAAATAAAAAAGCAACTTTTCTATTTATGATTATTTTCCTTGTTGAAATTTTTTCAAATTAAGGATGGTTTCAAATAGAAAATTTTGTTTTTGAAACATTCGTTACTTTTCCCTGTGGGGAGAGAGGGCCCTTTTTCACAAGTTTTTAAGCGTTTACAAGGAACGCCATATCTCAAAAAGTAATGAATATTTTTTAAATATTTTTTCATTATTTTATTCCAAAAGAACCTGTCCATAAAGCTGAGTATAGGTATCAGGTAATTTTAAAAATTAACTATAAAATTGTACTCCCAAACTTCTAAAAATTATATAACCCAATTTTTTATTTTAAAAAATTGTTTAAAAATAGTTACAATTGTTCAAATGGAAAAAGCATACTTCACTTTATGCGCAATATGTTTATAAACAAAATTAAAAAAAATATTAAGTCTCTATCTTTTCTAGAACTTGAGATATGATTTTCCTTGTCGGGAAAAACACAACTTTCGGGAAACGGTAAAAAACAAAAGTAATAACAAAAGAAGCAGTTTACTCACTGTTAATTAAAACTCTTCAGCCCCATACATTGCCCCCTCTTGTTCCTTTTTCGTGCATACTATAACTCATGCACACACCAAAACTAAATATTACTGATCAAATCGCGAGGGGGCGGGGCGAGCGTTGTCTGCAAAGGAGCAACAACTTGGCTGTGCAGCGGCTCACAAGTAAATATTTTTCTACTTGAAAAAAAAATTTTTTGGCCATGTTTTATATATCACCATGTTGTAAAGAACCACAGAACAACATAAAAACAAAAAACGAGATTCGAAAAAAATTATTTTTTTAGCCGTTTCTGGCGTGAACTCCCCCCTTAATGAAAATTTATAATAAAAGACAGCAATTTATTATGTTAATTCATCCGAACTATCATTATTTAAATTTAAAAAAATTAATATTTTTCAGCTATAAATAACGTCAGCATAAAATGGGCTGTGACGTTGCTTTCTTTTATATTTCAACACTGTCGCCACTTGGGTCGCTACGTAAATTCCGGTTAGCAAACATAACTATGGAAATTAATTTGAATTTAATTAATTTTTTTAAAAATTAACAATTTTTTTCCTAGTTATAAGAAAAATAAACAGTTTTTTTTTCTTAGTTACATGACACCTGTTGCTATCTAGAGAATGTGACGCAACTGAAGCGCATTGAACGTTTTCGTGCAAATTTTGAGAACAAATATTAAATTAATTTTTTCTAACGATTTTCGGCATTATTTTTAAAAATTAAAATTATATACATGCATAATACATAAATATGCGTATTTTAAAATAGTTTCCCAAAATTTGTCAAATTCCCCATTATGTTAGTGTCTATATGGCATAAATGTACCAAATTTTGTAAGTGCATGTATATGTATTATGTTTGTTCACATATTTCTCAGGAACTACGAATTTCGATTGAAATAATTGATTTCATATTAGTTTAGGTATCCTTCAACTTAGAAAATGACACCAATTTCATCAAAATCAGATTAGTATAGTTTAAGAGATATGAACACTTAACTGTTACTAGTGGTCTTTTCTTATGTATATTCGAGCATAACACCGACAAATATGCGCCGATTTGGATGGTTTTTTGTTTGAAAGAGTATCCATTCGAGTTGATCTACTACTAAATTGATTAAAATCGATTCTGCAACATTACGGAACTTCTAAATGGCAAACAGCAAACATATCGTGGTTCGGTTAACTTCAGCATGGCAATTTTATGTAACGAATGGGCTGAATTTCACTGTATCACAACTGATCTGGTATCACTCATATGCCCTGATTGCTCATGTAATTCTCCTTGATTACAAATCAGTTATTAGAAACTAAATTATTATTAATCTTTTTATAAATAATTAAAGTCTAATAATAATAATTTCTAACTTCAGTAAATATTAATTTGAAAATTTTTCTTGCGTTAATGTCTGTTTCCTACTTATGACCTCTGTTTTCTGAGCAGGTTCTTCTATATGATCATAAAATTCATTGTGACATTCTTTGAATTTCTTGATTGGCTAGCTTTAAATGGTAAAAAAAAACGGTCTCAGATTGAACTTAAGCTACCTTTCAAGCCATATACATGAAAAAATGCTATAATTTAAAATTAAAATTAAAAAATAATTTCATTTCCTTCCTTTGTTTGTAGAACACCCCAGATATCAATATTTTATAAGGGAAAAAAGCCATTTAAAAAAATTTACTTCAAGTTTCGTAAATAAAAGAAAAACTGGGAAGTGCGGGTCAGAAACATATTCAGAATTTCATAGTTCAGTATACCTATGGCCTATGGCTATATTTCTTGCTTTTATTTAATATTAAATTTAGCCTTTTATTTATTAATAATATGATTATCTAAACCTTTTACTTTTTATAAGAGTTACGAGAATTTCAATAACAGTTTTTAAAAAAACGACACCGTCTCTTAAGTTACCTAAAGTCCGACATTGATTAATACAAAATAGTCAAGTTAGGGCGAACCACCCAATGAGATGACAGACATGGCGAATTTATAAGGATTTCGTAATTAAAAATACGAAATCTTAATAAAAGTTTGGAGTTTAACACCATAGCTCAAAAAAGCAATCATAGAAAAACTAAAAGATTTTACGTTCTTTTAGAATTGTTAAATAAAAATACCTTATTAACTCATTGTCAGGTTTTGACGATGAGTTAACTACTTATTTGGAAACTAGCTAGTGATGAGCAAAATTAGTCTTGGTCTTGCAGTCTTGTCTTGGTCTTGCATTTTTTGCAAGACCAAGACCAAGACTATGTATACCAAAACCAAGACTATAAGTATGGCTGCAAGACCAATACCAAGACTCAAGTGAGCAAGACCAAGACAAAAGCAAGAAAAAAGCAAGAGTCTGGCTAAACTATTTAAATAGTTTGAAAGTATAATTAATACCGTAAAGAGAGAAAATTCTAATTTAGAAGGAAAAAATTCGGTAATAAAAAAATGCAAGAAAGTGCAAGAATTTTTAGTAATACCAAGTCCAAGACCAAGACCCAGACTGCATTTTGCAAGACCAACACCAAGACTCAAACTGCTCTAGCAAAACCAAGACCAAGATTCTTAATACAAGAACAAGACAAAGACCAAGACTGCCAAGTCTTAGTCTTGGTCTTGCATTTGCTCATCACTAAAACTAGCTAGTAACCGAAGAGACTAATTTTAGCGAAAAATGACAAAGAAAAATATTCCTATATTTTGTATTATAGATTTTCACAAGGTAAATCTTTCAAGTGCTAATTATTTAAAAATACCATAGTTCTTAGCAGTAAATTATATTATTGGGCGAAAAAAATATTTGGAATTATATTTATTAACTTCCCATAGGAAGTTATTGTAATGGGTCCGATTTTACGAATCGCTAATTTTGACATATCTCCACGTTTCAAGGTCACTAGAATCCGAATCCACCGTTTTTAGCGTGATGTCTGTGTGTGCGTTCGTTAGTTCGTTCGTTCGTTCGTTCGTTCGTGAATTTTTTTCGTCTCGCATATCTCGAGAACAAATGATGATATCAACTCCGAACTAATTTCATTAGATGCGTAATCAAAAAATGATGACCGGATAAAGTTTTCAGCAAATTCGGATTAGTGGTTTGTTTTTTGTGGTAAAAAAACGGAATTAACTTTATTAAGATAACATAGATTATATGGTTTTTTTACCATAACATTATTATATAATGGCCTTGTAGTTAAAAACGCCAGTATTTTTTTACAAAATTTAAAAAAAAAAAAAATCAAAATAAGAAAAATTGAAAAAATTAGTTTCTTGCCAAAATATATTTTGTCTCGCATATCTTGAGAACAAATGATGTTATCATTTGTTTGATAAGGGTGGAGCCCCCACCCTTAGGTACAGAAGGCGAAACCCTCGGTATGGTGGAAGAGGCAAAGCCTCTATCGGGGGCCCAGGGGAGGAGTCGCCTGAAATGAAAAAAGAATTCTTTATATACAGTAGTCTCTAGTCTTTAAGGACACCCAATGGGAAGTTGACAGTGTGGGTAGACCTGTCCCCCAAAATTTTTATTTATTTATTTTTTTATTGATTATAGCTCCTGGAAAGCTCATCTAATTTAATCGAGACTGTGCCTGATACATTGTTTATGGGATCCTCATGCTAAAAATTGGATTAGTTTTTTTTCGGTAATATTAGCACGGACAGTTACCTCTAATAAATAGTACCAGAGAAAGGTACATCCTAAACCACATTGAACTGAAGCTTCACTTATTTAAGAGTAGGTTCACAGCATCGCCACCCTATAAATATAATACTCTCCAGCGCTCCCGTTTAATCTACTAATATCAGCATATGCCTGAAAAAACTTTACTATATTTGAACAAGCATTAAAATAATCTTTTTCACTGTGCAACTATTAATGATTAATATGGTTTTTATTTGCAACTATCGTATTATTACTGCTAACAAACTGCAAAGCAAATATATGCATATGCATGTGTGTGTGTGTGTGTTCATATAGTACAAACTTCCTATTATTTTTTTTAATAAATATAATAAATTTTATTACTCTGAACTATTATTTGTAAACTACAATTGCATATTGTATTCCGTTTTATAGTACAGCTGTGCACAATAAAAATTTAATATGTCGTCTGTATACTTCTAATACTTGTACTCTGTATAATTTTAATATTTATTCATATGTAAAATGACTTGTGTTAACTAGTATGTTCTACTACATCTACTACATTATACCAGACAGGTTAGGCAGATTCGTTAATTTTGTGGTCCCAGTTTTAAAATGCATATATAGTTCACAAGAAACACTACCCAAGTGCCAATCTCCAATCTCCTTGAAACTTTTCTGATGTGTAGAAAAGACAAAAATATGGGATCCATATTTTTTTACCGGCCGCCGTCTACATTTAGGGCGGCGTTCAAATCGTATTTATTAAGGTATCTCGAAAACTATAAGAGATAGACGAAAACTTAAAATTGACAAAATGTTGCTCTTTGAAAGACCTATTCACCTGTATAGGTTAAATTAGAGTCGGGCTAACAAGGGGACTGAAGAAGTAAAAATAGGAGTAAATTTCCTTGTACACTGAGTGGTTCAATGTATCAAATTTTCACCATCATAAATAAAACGAGCACCAAAAATTAGGGGATACAGGTATTTTTAGAAAGAGAAACATAGGGTAGATTATATGATTTTATTATTGATTGCAAATACCTTCTGTATTTTTTAATTTTTGTGTTTTTCTCATGTCTGTATTTATGTCTCGAATTTCTTCAATCTGTGTGCAGGGGCCATGTACAATAGCCTCTAGTCTTTAAGGGCACCCAATAAGAAGTTGACAGTGTGGGTAGACCTACCTCCCTAAATTTGTATTATTATTTATTTTCTGCATTTTTATTATTGACTTCGCACGTTCATCAATAAAGTCCTCTCTGTTACTTCGAATCGGCTACAAGATCGTCATAGAAGTTTCGGTCAGTTACTCAAGTTTTCACATCTTTATATTTAATTACTAGTAGACTAGTAACAAAAATATTTGTACAAACCTGTACAATATTGTATTTTTAATACATATTTTCTGTATGTGTAATAATTCATTTTATGGCGATCTTGCATTTTATGACATAATACTGCATATTTGAATAAAGAAACTTTTTCATATTTGCATGTTTACTGTTGCATAATATTATATTCTATATTTTTCTCAATGGATTATATTTAGACGATTATACAAAATCATTTTTTTTAAATATTAAATTAAAAAATTTTAAAGAAAAAATATCAAACTAGGCCAATGCTAACAAATCATATTCATTACACTCGGTCAATATAAATTTTGAGTCTACGTTCTGCTCATTATTTATTAGTTCCTAATAGATTATCAAGTAGGAAATATATAGACTTCCTTTGGAAACTTTCGTTTTGTTGTTTCCAGCATATTTTGAATTTAAAATAAAATAAAATAAATTCCAATTCAAGAGCATCCAGTTAAATAACTATTATATAATGTTTAATTTACTTGTATTCAGAAAATGGCAATTGAAAATAGGAAAGAAAAATAATTAGAAATAGGTACTTGGACGACCTTTGCTGATGGAGTGAAACTAAATAAAACTTTAAAGAAGAAAAGTGCTCGTTTTCATCATGTTTAGACCGAACCAAAAGAAACTGGTAAAAACAGAGACTAAGAAAAAAGTATTTTTGTAATAATGTTTTCCGTTTTCCCATTTTTTCGGAAATTAATAGCAAAAATATCGAAAACTTTCTATTGATACTGGCAATACACTATTCAGGCTGTTCGTTAAAAGACATACGGGCCGAAATCTCACAGAAATTTAAAAACTTTAAATAAAATCATATCTGCAAAGTAAAAGTCTACATAGTTCCTCTAAGGGAACAGCTGCAGACGGATATATTCGAAATCCGTTAGTCTAAATAACCGTATTATCACGTCAGAAGCTCCGATTAAGTAAAAATTGCAGTAAACACTGGGTTGGCTCGATCAAAAGCGAAATTCAGTCAGAGGTAGAATAACCTATATGAAAACGACTTCGAAATTCTGAACACATGGTAGATCCTTATAGAATTGCGGTTATTCAAGACAAAGCTATCGGCATAATATGTTTCGGCATATACAAAATTTCAGTTGGAAATAAACTCTTTGAACGAAATGCATAGTTGCTTTTTCATTGCAATTAGAATTTTATATTTTTAATTGCAACGAAAAAAAACGCATATTCATATGTGATTTTTATTTCTGTTCTGCTAATTTTTTAGTGTAGAACCGCCGTAACCTTACTACTTTTGATATAAAACCGCTGTAACTTTACTACTTTTGGTACAAAACCGCTGTAACCTTACTACTTATGGCATAGAGCCGCTGTAACTTTACTACTTTTGGTACAAAACCGCTGTAACCTTACTACTTATGGCATAGAGCCGCTGTAACTTTACTACTTTTGGTACAAAACCGCTGTAACCTTACTACTTATGGCATAGAGCCGCTGTAACTTTACTACTTTTGGTACAAAACCGCTGTAACCTTACTACTTATGGCATAGAGCCGCTGTAACTTTACTACTTTTGGTACAAAACCGTTGTAACCTTACTACTTATGGCATAGAGCCGCTGTAACTTTACTACTTTTGCTACAGAACCGCTGTAACTTTACTACTCTGAAATATTATTGTCGTAACTTTACTACTCTGAAATATTATTGTCGTAACTTTACTACTCTGAAATATTATTGTCGTAAATATTATTGAAATATTATTTTTGATACAGAACCGCTATGAGCGGCAATAACCTTACTATTTTTGATATACAAAACTTCTGTGACCTCGCTAGTTTTAGTATAGAAATTATTGTAATAAGTACATATTTGTAAAATTGTGATTCTGGAACATAAAATTCCACGACAAACTTTCATTCATTAAATAAATCAATATTGTCTTTCAAGGTCACTTTGAAGTTTTTGATTTTACAAAATCAGTTAACGACGATGAGCCTTCGGAAACTTGGGGTCCAGTGCGATTGCACTGTTTGCAACGCTCTAGAGCCGGCCTCAATTAAATACCAGCTGAGTTTTTTGAGAGTTGCCATTTTTATTACAGCCAAATTTGTATGATAAAAATGGTACTGGAAAAGGTTCTTTTCTTGGAAGTAATAGAAATGTAACCAAAAAAAAACACTGTCGGTTGAAGTAGCCTCAAGTACATATGCATATTTTTACCGCCTAATTGACAAATTTTAGAAAAAATTCAAAAATTAAACTTGGGTAATAAAATTTTTTTTGCTCATTTATGTTGTTAATTAATGCATTAGATCAGTTTTATTGAAAAATTAATATACAGTCTCATTTAAAAATCTATAAGTTTGTATCATAGCTCGAAAACCATAAGAGCTATAAAGCTCCTGACTATAGCAATCGGTTGCCCCCGTCAATATATACAACTCTTATTTGAACAATTTTTCGATTAAATCAACGGTTTGGCTGTAATAAAAATGGCAACTCAAAAAACTCACACGGTGTATGCTATTTTTTTCATATTTTCAATTTTGGAAGTAAACTTTGCAGCACTTTTACTATAACTGTTTTCATGCGCAGCTAATAATTTATTATAAACTACGTACTAAAATACAGTTGAGGACATGAGTAGATAAAGGTGTTACGTAACATTTTTTCAAAAAGTAATTTTTTGTAAAATTTTGAAATATTCTATGCTGAAGTATCATATATTAAAATTTGGTTTCAATATTTGTCGAAATTCAATCATAAACACGTGCTATTGCATTGGAAGTATATGTAAATAAAAACTTTCAAACGCTTCTATTGTAAAATTATAAAAATTCGTCAAGTGCGTGTTTGACACGCACTAAGTAATGTCCCTCACCATCAGTGGTCATAACTAAAACTTCTTAAAATATAACAGTCCGGACACATACGTTCACGATGTGACACATACGAACACGATCGTTCTGAAATCTAAAAATGGGTTATACTTTAGGAATAAAATTTATTTATTAGGAAAAATATTTTATCCACCTTCACATCCCGTTATAAAAAATTCCTAGAAACAACTGATTGTACGGAACACTGTTAGCGCAAGTACAACTTGCACTTGACGACTTGTTTTTATTAAAGTTAACCCTAGAACGACAAACTGGGGTAGAAATCTACCCCAGGTAAACTTTAAACTACGTTTTTAAATTAGTCAGTAACATTATCGACTGAACACCTATACCATAATTTAGTTCAAGGTTCTAACAGTAGAGTGAGGTCGGGAAACCCTGCGGTTTCTTGTCTACTGCGACGAAGGGAAAACGTGAAGCTAGTATGGGGTTGATATGTACGCCAGTTTGTAGTTTACGTCAGTGTTTTGTTTAGGTAAGTTATTTTTATTTTTCTTGCTAAAATAATTTGGATTCACTTATAATGACCTTATTTTGCAACAAAATATTAGATATAGCCAGCCCGATGCTGCTTGTGTCCTCGAGGAAGACCGCAAAACGCGAATATATTGCACGAAGTGCAAGCGACCGACCTGCGAGAATCATGGAAATATATATTGCAGCGATTGTAGTGCCTTTGAATAAGTTAAATTCTCCTTTTTTTTACATTTTGTATGAAAAAAAATGAAATATATTCTTAAAAACTAAAATTTCATGCATTTTTGTTTGATTTTTCCACATATCAAATTCCCAATTTTTTTAATTTTCAAAATCCAAAATAAATCGACTTTTTTGGCAAAACATCATGATGTCATTTATATGCTTGAAGTCCCTTGTGTCCTCTTTAAAATACCGTCTGAAATCTGAAAATCGGTTCATTAGAAAAATAGTTATCAATTTTTGTTTATTAAATGACAATTTGAGCGTTTTTGAACACTTTTAGCTATTTAAATAGATTTTTCACCGACTAAGCTTTGATTAAATTGAATTTACTCTTCACCATTCTCTTCAGCATGAAAAAACGAACAAATTCGCGTTCTTTTAAGTGAAATTGCTGCTGTCAGATCGATTTTACGACCAAAAATCCCGTGGGGTAAATATATACCCCAGTTTGTAGTTTAAGAGTAGAAAAAATAAGTTTGTCGTTCTAGGGTTAATTATGTATATAATAAAAATTAGAAATAAATAAAGGTTTAAAAAATATTAACTACGATTTTTTTTATTAGAAACACAAAATTACAAAGACAACGTATTTATTATATCACAAAAGTTATTTCTAATGAGTTTATCGTAACTGGAAAATTTTCTTGATGTAGATTTTATGGTTCCAAGGTAGATAAATGAAACACAGGGAATATTTTAAAAAAAAAAATATAATATTTTCTTGTAGGTTAAACACGAAAGCACATGTATTTTATTAATTTTGTTTTCTTTTGATTTAAGTAATGATAATATTTTATTTATAGGTTTTCCTTTTGTTTTTATAATTTCAAGTATATTGGTTGATTATTTTTTATATTATTTTATTTTTAAATATTTTTTTAATATAAATTTTTTGTTAATTTTCCAAAACAGTTTCTAACTTAACTCATTATCAATTCGCCATTTCAAACTTCCTTTTTCTGTTCGTCATTACTATTCACTGCTTACTCGGGGTTTGCGTCCCCAATACCAGTTATGTACTTTGAACAATACCAGTTACTTTGAAATACTTATATACATCGCTAGATAGCAGTACTGTTACAAGTCTTAATCGTTTAATCGAACTATAGAGTTCACAGGTACATTAAATACATACAATACACAACCAATACCTCTTGCGTTTATTCAATATGGATGTAAAACTCAATAATTATTCATTCTACACAGTCCAATCTTATTATGTGCCGAACTTGCACGAAGTTGTTCGGCACATAAAAATGTTACATAACACCTTCATCCATTCATGTCTTCAATTCTTATAAATTTTTAACCGACTTCAAAAACGAGGGGTTTCTCAATTCAAATCGTATGTTTTTTTGTTGTTTTTTATATATGTACACCGATTTCTCCCACATTTCTGGGCTAATTTACGCCATTCTTTTTTTGGTTAGTAGATAAAGCTCTCCAGGTGGTCCCATAAAAATTTTATTAACATTGGTTGAGTAATTTTTTAACCATCTTCAATAACATTAATAATTATGGTAATTTTAAAATTTGTATAATAATAATTATGCGAAATTATTTACTTTAAAAACTATAGTAACATATTTTTAAATTTATGTTAATCTAATTGGCGACACAAAGATTACGCGAGCCCTCCTGGTTTCTTAAATTAGAAGCTGTATCAAGTAAAAGTTTTTGTATACGTTTAATTATCGATAGAAAAATGTACTATACAAATTATACGCGGATTATTAGATTTTATATCACCCATTAATCGTATACGTATATATTTACTTGATGCTAGTTCTAATTTTACCAGCAGAGATGCGAGTGAGAATCTTTGCGTCGCCAATTATTCTAAAAATAATTTTCTGACAATATCTAATTTAAAAAATCCTTTAATGACTTGAAAAATTGGTTTATTTTCAATGATTTTTATTTTCCTAGTATGCAATTATTACTTTGAACACTATTTTTGTTCCAAATTTCAAAGCAGTCAGTGAGTGCCCAAAATTATGATTTTTGGACAATGAAATTTTTGAAACAATTCCAGCTAAACGTATGAAATTTGGAATACTTCTTCTTTTAAGCAATAAGGACTAATAAGAATTGTCACTAAAAGGTACCGTCAGATGGGACGAATTTGGACGATTTTTTCAGTTTTTTGGCAATAAATTGTTTAGAGTTTATCTAGAAAATTCTAAAAAAATAACTAAGTGCTTTAATATCACGAGCATATAGGGCAGTAATAGAAATATCAAAATTGGTACTGCCACATTTTTTTTTGGGTTATATAGTATCCAGACTCGCCCCTATGTGTGGGGCAAATCTGGACACTGCTTTATTTGCAATATAAATTATATTCAGTCATGCATATGGGTAAAATCGGACATAAAAAGATAAAAATAGCTGAATTTCCAATCTGGAAATTCGCTAAGCTAAATATCTGCATCAGCGAATGACTTTTGATGGGTGGAATAAAACATTTTGGATTTAAATGAATTTTATTTCGATTTGCCTTTGAGTCTATCATGCAAGGTCGATCTGGGAACATGGAAATATTCAGCAGCTTGTCTGAGCGATTTTCTTTTATTTTTAATATCGGAAAGCAGGGCGCAACAACTACATATCTACAGGGGGTCCAACAATAAATTTAAATAATCAAATTTTTTGATAACGCAGTTCTCCGATAACAATGGAAAATGTTGTAATAAAATGTCGCCTCCAAAAATTTGATTTTCAAATAAAAAAATATTAGTAGACCTCTAATAATTTTACTTTTTAATATAAATAAAATAAATTGAAGGAAAATTTCCAGGTAATTTTATGGGGTCCGAACCCCTTGGATCTCCCCGGTTGTTGCGCTTCTGTCAAAAAGAGCCGATTTTATGTTATCTAGACTACAGTTTATGTAGTTTATACCCACTCTCTTGTTATATTGACGCACCATGGAGTATGAATTCGCCTCACCTATAGACAATTTTTTATTAATCAATTTATAAAAAAAGAATTAAACACAATACAGCTTTCATTTTTGGTACATATATTGTCAAAAAAAACGTCAAAATTTTGTTGCCATTCCCTACTTTATATATGTAACTGTTTTTTTTTCTTTTTTTTTTGTACAGCAGTTCCTTTATAAGATTTCAAAACGCGCGTTATTTTTAAAAATTATAAACAATGCGCCTGTAAAATGACAAAATACAAAGATGTCATGTTCACCGCTTTTCTTTGATGACTAACTCATAACTGACAAAATTCAGTAGCATAGATTGATCTATGACTTTGTACGGTCATAACACTGACGAAGAAATATCGAGAGGCAGCTCTGTCTAGATTCGCCCTTACTATCCAGATTCGCCCCAACTGATGGTATGAAATAAAAGCTTTTTTCAAAAACCGACTTCAAAAATTAAAACAAAAAAATAGCACGAATTTTGAAGTCAGGCGAGGCGCGCAGTATAAAAAAAATATAGATCTTGAAGAATTTATGAATTTTTGCAAGAACATCCGATCGTAATTTTTTATACGTGCTATTAATTATTTTTTAATTTTTGAAGTCAATTTTTTAAAAAAGCTTTTATTATTGCAAATAAGAAACACAGACAAACGTTTTAATTACAAAATAATATCTGTTTGAGCTCCAAAAACATAATCTTAAAAGTCTTGAAATTGTTTTATACTTTATACCAGACTACCTCCACAAATCAAAGGTATGATAATCTTAAAGTTCAGTTTCAGAATATATGCTGAAACCAGTAAAAAGGTGAATAAATTAATTCTGTATCAATCTTATTTAATTTTTGGTGGTTCCAAAACAACTAAAAACAAAAAACGTACAGTTTGGTTACTTAAGGTAGTTGGTCGATAAAACGATTTTTCAAAGGATTTTAACGAAACTTCTCTAAATATTTATTTAATACAATACCAATAATACGAGCCCTTACCGAATAATAACTTGACCACCCCAATTTTGAGAAAAAGGATTTCAAAGTTTTGTAATTTTAACACGGGCTCTTATAGGAAAACTCTATTTTTTTGGAATAAAATGAAAACATGTCAAAGGAATTTGATAAAAATTTAATGTTATTTAATACAAAGATACAAACCATATTTAATAAGAAATAAAAATTACTGACCACGCCATTTTTGAAATATAATTTAAAAACATCATTTTACAACATTTTTCCAACGCTTTTTCAACAATTTTTTTAAATTGCTATAACATAAACGCGCGGAAATTCAAAAAAGCAAGTGGTATACAAATATAATAACTGAAGAATATTAATACATTATTTAATTTTTGATAAAAGAAAATTTTTTTGCTGAGATGTATTTTTGTACCTGACTATCTCAGAGCAACTACGTTTAAGGAAGAACATTGTTAACATGGTTGCCTATATTACTTTGTTCTGTACTATTTACGAATATATATAATCAGTGTCTAATCGCATGTATTCTATTTACGCTGCTATTAGAAATCAAACAGACTTAAATGGGCTGTTTCTATTTTCAAAACCTATAAATATTCTTTTGTTAGTCACTGTACACAAACAAATATGATATCAGTAATAATTCAAAACAATGCAAAATTTATTGTTATTAACATTCATTTGTTTTGTTACAGGTTACGGAAGCATTGCACCACGTACCGCGTTGGGCAAAGTAGTCACAATGGCGTACGCGATCCTCGGTATCCCATTGACGCTCATCTATTTATCAAGTGTTGGTACAATGTTATCGCGTGTTGCCCGCGGCGTGTTTTCACGTGCATTATGCTGTTGTCTCTGTTCAAATTGTGGTTACTGTTGCTACGACGAGAAACGTATGGCGGAAAAAGAGCGACGAATGAAGAAGAAACGGCAACAAATGGAATTACAACAACAGCTCGCGTTGCAGGAACCCTTCTACGTACGCTCAAATTCCGCGTATAACACAACGACAACGACTCATAATAATCTACATTCACCGTTAAGGGATCACAATCTGAAGGAGTCGGATTCACTCAGCTGTATGGACAGTGAATCGAAAACCTCGATGCATGGTTTAAGCATCCTAGCGCCTATTCTATTATGCTTATGTATGATGCTCGGATACATTTGTCTGGGTGCATTTGTCCTATATAAATTAGAAAATTGGAATTTATTAGACGGTATCTACTTTTGTTTTATGAGTCTGACAACAATCGGCTTTGGCGATCTAGTTCCCGGTTCGGAACCATTCCGAAAAAATCAATCAAACGGTACAATTTGGTTCTGCTCGTTTTATATCATGTCCGGGATGGCGCTGACGGCCATGTGTTTCAACGTGCTACACGAAGAAATTGTACATCGATTGAGACATCAAGAATCGCAAAAAAGTTTACCAAAATTAAATTCATGTCCGCAATTCAACGACGACACAACCACACTAACTGTAACCAATGATCCGTTCACTCTAGCCTCATGACAGTTCCATACACAAAGTAAAAATACAAACCTGTATCATAGGAATATGACAGAGGAGACGCTACTGAGTACGCCAACATCGTTAGACTTAAGTGGCAGCACCGGTGGTGTCACGGTTCCACCAGCTAATGTTGTAGTACCGCCAATGGTCAGTATCGTACCACCCGTCACATTTGGGCCACATGAAATGGTACCCGTTGTGAATAGCGGAAAAATTCCCGAGGTGCTTGAAGGTCCTGTTATGACTGGTGTGTATACGCTACCAGAGGAACCGGAAGTTGATGAGAATAGTAACGGTGAAGCAAATACGGAAATGTAAATTGTAAATATTAAAAAAATTTCAGGACACACGTAAAAATTATTTTAAAATTATTGCAGTGACCAAAAAAAAAAAATTTTTCTAAAATTTTCTATGCAATGTCGGAAACAATAATTTTACAACATGATATGACCCGTGCAATAAATTATTAAAAAACAATTTTTCTGTTACCTAGATACCGTTGTGCAGTATATAAAAAATTGGACTGAATCCCGGCGGAGTTAAAGTTTTATTACAATAGTTGAATAGAGCCCAAAAAAGCTATAAAATATATCTAACTATATCTTATTCAGTAACTAAAAAGGAAAAAACAACTCACTTCTCAGCTGAAAACAAACAGTCACACTTTTATAACAAGAAAGATTTATCTATTAGGTGTATCACTATAGAGCAAGTTATACCCTGTGCCTATACGAATAGGTTCTAATTTTATACTTTCAACACGAATCGAATCAAGCGCTCATTCTATTAAGTTTAAATTGGTATTAAGTATTGCAACTGTTTTAAGAAAATTTCAATCTTTACTAAAGTTTTAGTTGACAATACTGTAAATGCACCCAAATATAATTCAACAATCTTTTATGTTTTTTTCATGACCTATGAAAAACTAAGTCTATATGACAATACGTAAATTTTTTACACTAACGTAAAAGCCCCTATACCGGAACGCGATCATATTATGTCCGAACAGTTTTGACATTTATATATTAATGAAGTTATTTCTGAAAGAAACCTCTAATAACAAAAATTATTATTAATAGAATGATTATTATCCTTATTATTACTCTACCTAAAATGTAATCTAAAATTACGATAATAATAAACAATTTTTTCGGTAAAAGGTTTGTATTCTTATTTACGAAACTTTTATGCTTTCAAAAAGTATCAATATTTTCTAAACTTTTCGTGTTCTTTTTTTTTTTACTTATTCTATAAATTTATTTTTAATACTCTTTTTAATAAGTAAAGTAATAAAAATCGTATTTATAACAAAATACAGAAACATAACTCCTATAAAGACAAATCTGTCTCAACCTGTTCAAACAGGTAAAGTAGGTCGCCATATTTAAAATATACTTTCAAAAATATTATCGTTTTTATAATTTTATATCACATATTTTCTTCCATATAAGTGTGTATACAGGTGTCTTGGTTTAATACATAAATATAATTTACATGTTAATTGAAAACATAGAATTCCCATACGGAAAAAGTCATGTCACAAGAGTGTTTTGGATGAAATACACTCTTGCTTCGTTATAAGCAACATTCAGAAGAATGAAACACAGATCAGCGATATACAGATTGATTACCACGACTCAGATCATACAATAGAAATATGCGTGCATATATAAATAAAAAAAAATTTAGTAAAAATAAAATTGATAAATTACAAAAAGAAAATCTATTTTCCTAGTTAAACGTTACTAATTTTAAAACGTTAATGGCCGCTGACACAGCATGTGTGGGAGCCAGAATAAATGTAGAGGCCGATTATACATGTGCATAATTCTACCGCGAACTTTGGGCGATAACACATTCTCTCTGTGATGATTTCTCTAAACGTTATAAACGGATTTTTTGTTATTCTTAAGCTATTATTAAGCTATTCTTAACGCTATTTTTTGTTATTCTTAAGATTTTATCTAAAACTATTTATTTTGGTTCTCTTATTAACAAATTGTTGTTTAATCGAAATTTTAGTTATTTTGAAACATATCTGAAGAAAATTTTTAGTTGTTTTTATTTTTTATTCAGAGGAAATAATGAGGACTTGATATTTGGGTTAAGTTCGAAGTCAACAGAAACGGAGAAGGGACGTATACGAACAGTATATGCGTTAACAGGGTCGCTATATCCGCATAAATGGAGGAGCGAGTGATTGGAGATGGATTAAGAATGTATTGGAATATTATTAAATTTGAGCGTTACTTTATGGTATCCCATATTTGTAAATAATAAACTAAAATAAATAATAAAATAAATAATTTTATGTGGTATAAAAGTAGCACTTTTATATGGCACAAAAGTGGTATTTTGCGAAGTAAAATATTGGTTTATTATTTACAGTGTATTGGAACATAGAACAGAGTACTTTCAAGGTTATCAAGTCATTCGATATTTTTATAAACACATTCAATATGATATTTGTATACTTTATAAACTTTACTATAGTTTTTGTGTTTACTTCTACACAAAATCATGAAGTATAATTACTTCAGTAACTAAATTATGTTATATGTCAATTTGAATTTTGATTAGCCCTCCGTATCGGCTCTGTTCACCCTCTGATCGTCTCTTTTGACCCCAATTTACTACAGAGAATAAATTATATGACTTTTGTTATTTTTGTAAAAATCAGGGATATTTTCAAAAATTTTTGATTACTATAATAAAGTGATCATCCTCTCGTAAATTTTTAATATATTAAAGAATAGGTACTCATAAAAGAAATACAAAAAAATACGGTGTGGAGCCTGGGTTCGTGCATATTATTTCTATTTACGGTACCTATTTCGATGGCTTATTATTTAGAGGTTATAAAAATTGGTTATTTTAAGATTCATTTTTATCGCAGTATTAGTGAATTATAATTATAAGATATGAATAAAATACATTATTTATCCTTTGTTTTAGAATTTATTTCATAATAGACACGTGTTCCAATAATGGGTGTTTTTCTTCTAGTGTGAATATTTTCTCTCCCGTTTCGATATGCGTACTTCCAGTTTATGAAAGAAAAATATTAATAAATCAAAATTTTTGGGTTATATTTTCTTAAAAACATATTCATTGGATTAAAAAAACTTGGTTTCATGCTTATTAAGAAAAAAAAATGGGTGTTTAATTTATTTATTAATTTTTATAAGCCAGTTTAATTACACACCTAAAAATAGTGTTCCGGTATGGGAGCTTTTATGTTATTTCAAAAATAATGAAATAGAAAAATCAATATATCAAGAATATTAATGTTACACAGGTTACACATTTTGATTTATACATATATTATAGAAAATTATTTCTCTTTTTATTTCACCTACTCATAAAATAATATTAAACGTACCAATATCGTTGATTGTATATTTGTACATAAAATAACTTTCAGGGCTCCGAAATAACTGTCATGTCAAATTATTGTTTTTGACTATAAATGTTTTTTTTTTTTTTTTTTAAATCCATAATAAACAATTTTTAATAAATAAATTTAAGAAAGATTGTGTGAAACAATCCATAAAAAACTTTCACGGTGACTAAACATGCTTAAATAATAAATTTGAGAACTACTTATAACAATACCTGTACTATCTGCGTATCTAAATAAATGTTCAATTTTGGCGCGTATTTATGTTATATTTTCGTAATATGTTTAATTATAATTTAATTCGTAAAATATGATAACAATTTGTACTATAATAATTGTAATTAGAACAGTATAAATTATATTAAAATGTGATGGAATTTCAAAACGGGATATTATACAATATAGAATAATGAAAAATATACCATATTTACAATTTTATGCATATATTGTAAATACAGTGACATCTTTCATTCAATTTAGTAATATCGCAACAATGGCGGGCAATTTAAATATTACGTAAATCGAAGGATAAAAGTATTTAGCTACGCTCATAACAATTAACAATAATTTTGATTATTTTTGCAAAAAAATTAAAATATGTCACACTATTTAAATATTTTTTTGGAAAAAAACTTTTTTCTCCGAAAAATAGCAATTAAAAAATTTAATATATTCTATTTTATAATTCGAGTGACAGACCATAATTAAAATTCTAATTTAATATCTTATGTAAAAACACTAAATTTTTTGCTTTTTAAATTTAAAAAAAAAAAGGAAAAAAAAAACATTATTTTCTATTTTGCTGCTAAATATTTTGTAAAAATACCATAATACAAACAGTCATTAACAAAAGCGAGCTTAATGCTTTTTATTACTGATTACTATGCATAATCCTGTTATTATTTCTCCCGTTTCACCCCCTTTTTTTGTCGCTTTGTCACACTTATTTACGGTATTTTTGTAACACATGTGAACATACCGTGTATTTTAATCATCTAGATTTTCTGGATGGTATTGTAGGCAGTTGTGTATTTATATAACACAGGTTGTTTTTTAAATAAATTTTCTAGGGTTGACCGGGATAATTGTGAATGGATTTTCATGAATTGAGATAAAAGCCTTGTTTTAAGTATTTTTTATTTTATATATCACATTATAGTTGATTTATTTCTAATTCTACATTATTCAGGATGCATCACACAAATTTTGAGCAAATTTGCATGAAAAACAAAAATTTTATAAGCCATTCACATTTCCCCGGTGCGGTTTTGCAAATCTTATGAATTTCGAGGTAAATGTAAATGCCATCAGAAAAATTATTTAGAATGGATTACAAGAGGAGTGAGGTACATCAGAGTAAGGACCAACTCAAATTCTTCATATTTACCCGACTTTCAAATTTTTCATCATACTCTAGCGGTCACAATTTCTCTTTGTTTAATGCAAGTTACGCATACCTCAAATTTGTACAAAAAATCAAGGTTAAATAAAAATAACAAAAATTGTAAGAACAAATTTGTTACAAGCTAAAAATGATATTTTGATGATATTTTGTCATTTTATCAAATAAAAAATTAAAAAATTACATGATTTTCACACAAAAACAAGGAAAATAAGACTTTTTCAAGGAAATACATTTAGTTTACATGAACAAAAAACAACAATCTATTTTTTTTTTTTTTGTGTTATTTGTACAACGGAAACTTGTACAATAATGTCATTGTACATCATCATCAACATTTTCAATTCTGAAAAGGACACTACTAAAACTTTTGACTGGATGGGGGCATTTGTGAATGACGTTCACAATTATCCCGGAATTTTAAAATCATGGGGTAATTGTGAATTGGTAATAAATTTCCAATTTCTTTAGCAGTTAATAAGGAACCCCCTCAGGCTTTAGACCACTTCTTTAGAAGTACCTTTATCCATTTCTTACCTTTTAAAAAAAAGAAAATGTATTTAAAAAAATTTTTTTTGAGGATTGGTCGAAGTAAGATACACAAAATTTTGCAAGGGCTTTTTCAAAATAAAAAAAAAAGATACTGACTTGGAGAATTGTTATGAAATTTTAATAGCATATTAAGAAAGGACAGAAAAACATACTAAGATTTGATTTTTAACAAAATTAATGTTATTTTAGAAATTATAGGCGCCGTTCACAATTGCCCCAATTCACATTTACCCCGGTCAACCCTATAATTCTGTACACATTTTTGTGTCAACATTTTACACAGAATATATTTAAATATAAAACATTGTTTATTACAGTGATTCTCAAAGTAGGGCTACGAAAAATATGTGGGAAGTTTCAGAAACAATTGATTACAGATCACATACCCATTTTCTACACAATTTGGGGATTCGTGGAATTTTTAAATGCTAAAAGGGTTAACAGACCAAGAAGTTTGAGAACCACTAATTTATTATAACTTACGAATGAAATAGATAATTTTATTAACATTTCTTTATTTATCTGTATTAAGGTTGATGGAGCGCTAGAGATTAAGTACTACTAACAAGTAAGACTACCTAAGTGCCAATCGCCAATCTTCTTGAAACTTCGCTGGTGTGTAGAATAGGCAAAAATTAGGGACCCGTAGTTTTTTGATCGGCCAAGGCCCACGTTCACGGGGTGAAAGCAGCCCTTAAATTTGGGGTTCACATCGTATTTATTAAGATATCTCGAAAACTATAAGAGATAGAGGAAAACTTTAAACTGACGAAATGTTTCTCTTTAAAAGACCTATTCACCTGTATAGGTTAAACCAGGGTCGGGTTCATAAGAGGGGCTGGGGGTGAAAACCGGGGTAAATTTTCTTGTACGGCCTGAGTGGTTCAATGTTCAAATTTTTACCATCATAAATAGAAAGAGCACCAAAAAATAGGGGATACGTGTTTTTGCGTTTTTCCGAAATGTGTGTGGTATTCAAGACATATAAGGAAAAAAAATAGGATAGATTATATTGCATCATTATTAATTGCAAATACCTTCTAATTTTATTTATTTTTATACTTATTTCATCATGAAAATGTAAATTTTTACTTTCTGATAATGATTCGTGTATTTTTCAGTACTTACTAAATTGGTAATTCAGTCATGTGTATATTTGGATACTAATATTCTATATTTTTTACACCTATTTCTGCGAAAGTTGTCTGATCTGCCTGTGTTAATGAATGCTCGACAAAAAGCAGTAATCTCTTTCGTTTACTGTTCAGGTGCTTTGTAATAAATTTTTTGATTTGGGAAATGACGTTGACACCTACAAAGCATACAAAAAGAATAAAAAAAGTAGTTTAAATGTTGAAAAAGGAATAAAACGTCTTTATTTAGTTAAAAAAGAATTTGTAATATGAAGGTAGTTGATTTGTTGAGCAGAAGAAATTACTGCTTCTTGTCTAACATTCATTAACACTTGTAGACCAGAAAAATTTGGCTAAAATAGGTATAAAAATATAGAATAGGAGTAAGAAGTAAGTACTGAAAAATACATGAATCATTATCGGAAAGTAAAAATTTTCATTTTCATGATGAAATAAACATAAAAATGATTAAATACAGAAGGTATTTGCAATCAATAATAAAGCAACATAATCTATCCTATTTCTTTCTTCCTTATACGTCTTGAATACCACACATATTTCGAAAAAACGCAAAAATATATATCCCATAATTTTTGGTGGTCTTTCCATTTATGATGGTAAGAATTTAATACATTGAGCCACTTAGACTGTACAACAAAATTTACCCCCATTTTCATCTCTCCGGGCCCTCTTATAAACCCGACCCTGGTTTAACCTATACAGATGAATAGGTCTTTTAAAGAGGAACATTTCGTCAATTTAAAGTTTTCCTCTATCTCTTATAGTTTCCGAGATATCTTAATAAATACGATTTGACCCCAAATTTAAGGGCTGGTTTCTTCACCCCGTGAACGTGGGCCTTGGCCGATAAAAAACAATACGAGTCCCTTATTTTTGCCTAGTCTACACACCAGCAAAGTTTCAAGAAGATTAGCGATTGGCACTAGAGTAGTGTTACTTGTAAGTTCGAGAAAGTCATTATTGTAAAAAATTAATATTATTTAATTACTAAATTTCTTTTTCTTAATTTAGAGTAGCATTGAGAAAGCTCATTTTGTAATAAAAAAAAAAAAAAAAAAAAAAAAAAAAAACAATTTTATCATAAAAAATCATAATATATTATGATATAATATAAATTTGACTAAGGGATTTTGGAGAGTAATAAAATCTGGCAACATTGCGTAGTTGCGACCACTATTGTGATATTTTGAAAAAATTGGAAATTTTTTTTGCATCTTTTAATAGTCTATACCTTTAAATATAACATACTAAAATTTCAACTGCCTATCTCAAATAGTTTTTGAGTTATAGCCATCTGAAGAGCGAATTCTGATTTTCATTGTTAACTTTGAGGTATTGAGAAATGTATGAAGGTTAATAGTCCGAGAGTTTTTGGACACATTTGGACTCATCTAGTTTTACTATGACCGTTATAGTGAGTACATCATAAATAATTTTAGCAAAAATTCTCAGTGATTAAAACTAAAAGGTAAGATAAAAAAAACTACGTTTTTTAAATTTTCTGCAGCTATAACTCGAATACAAACATCCGATCGATTTGATTCTTATTGCAGTTTCTTTTATATATATTTATTAGTGCCATGAACCTCTAGTTTTCCGATCGATTAAAAAATGTAATTTTCGCAGGCCAAAAATCATCAAATTTTCGAGGAAAATTTGAAACTTTTTTTTTAAAAACTCCGTCATTTTGTTAAATTTCAACTTTTTTTCGATTGAGGTTCACGGCACGAGCAATACCTTCTAGTTTAATAGGCTTTTTGGTTTTTTTGATTTCAGGCACTGTGAAGGTCGCTATCAACTTTTTTCTTGAAGCCTTGGGAGATCTCAAATAACTCATTGAATTTTCAATTTTTTTGTCCAAAAATTTTATCTTGAATTTATTATATATCAACGAATATATCCTTAAGATATTAGAACATTCCATACAGTACTTTTCTTTAAAAAAATTCCCAAAAATCATCTTTTTTTCAGGCGGTCACACTAGTGGTCCCCCTTAAATAAATATAGTTACAAAAGTTACCGTTCAATGTTGATAATAGAAATTGGTATCCCTCCAAGGTACACAGTCGATAAAAATGTTACAATATTTGTAAGTTACAATTTCTTAAATATTAATATTTTATTACTTCGATTATAAATTAACAAAATAGATTAGAGTATGAAAATTAGTGGAAAAACAATAAGGTCATTTTTTATTACTACGAAGTTTTATTAATCTATGCCATCTATGGCATGTGACACCATACTACAACATACTTATGTCAACAGTAGATAGAAATCTGTTTTATTGACAATATAATGACTGATTGTAAGTATTTATGGTTATGTATGCATGTATGGTCATATATGTAGTATACTATATAGCCAAATGGATATTAAAAAAACGTCCCAACATCACGGTGCAGATTTGGAAGTATTTTGTTCGTTTTGCGCAAACGCGACTTTTTTGGTGGTAATATGAACCAATCTGAACAGTAAACACGGTAAACACTAATTGATGCATCTGCGCAAAACAACTGAAGTGCCTCTACCCGATGTCTATCCGTCTCACTTCATCGGAACCACTGCCTCTTACACGGGGTCTCCACTAGACATAATTGAAGTCAAGACATATGTCTTAACATAATTTATGTCTTAACATATAATCAATGTGGGAACTTCTTATGTCTTGACATATTTAATATCTAAAAACAGTAAATCCTATTATTATTTGTGTAGAAAGATTTTCAAAGCTGTAACATTAATTCTATGTTCACAATTACTAGAAAATTCAGAAAAAGAAGCAAACAAACAGAATTAAAAACAAAAATCTCCCAAGTGTTGAGCTAATTCATCGATTCGCCATCTTTAAAATCTTAAACGTCAAATTTATGTCTGAAAATATGTCCGAGTTGATGTTATAACATATGTCAAGACATATATGTTATGACATAAAATATGTTATAACATTTAGCGTCTCCACAGGACATTTTTATGTCACGACATAAGTTTTAACATAATATATGTCTAGTGGAGACGCGGTGTTATAGGGATTGGCCATATAGTTATAATACATATATGATGTATGGTATGCATTTTACGTGCAAAATTGTAAAACTATTTAATTGACGAATTTCCAGTGTTACAAATATAAATGCCCATCCATTTCTCGGTTTTAAAATTAAATTACTACAATACTGGACATTAGAATTTGTTAATTGTATTTTTGGAATGTTCGTAAAAGATTAAATTTTTTAAAAATAAGTTTTTTATAATTTTTCCATTAGCAGAAGGTATTAATTCATTTGATTAAGTGAGTGTTTCCGGTATTTTTTGAAGGATAACCCTATTACTTGTATGTTAAAAAAGTAATTTTCAAAAGTTTTCATCTCACAAACTGGACGTCAGAAATCGGTTTAAGTTTTAATATTTTGTGTATTAGGTATTGAAACATAACATATCCAAAGATCATTCTTTTATTTTTCTAAGGCTCTAGCGCTCCAACTACGTTAAATCGAGTTCAGATGAACTATTTGTAATGAATCATTTTTTCTCATTATTAAGGAGAGAAATTGGGAAAAAAGGAAAAATCGAACAGAAAATATCCTCAGACAATAAACATATACACTCCCTAATTTTTAAAATAACTTCAAAAGTAACTTTGACGAACTATCCGTGAAATGTGTTTACAATTAATTACTGATTTAAAAATTATATAGCATATTATTCAGCGAGCTGGCAATGATAGCTATTACTCAGGAAGATTAAATTGCGACACGAACCGAGTTTACGAGGCGAGTGTCGTAATACATCTAAGTGAGTAATGGCCATTGCAAGCGAGTAGAATACTATAGTTTTCCTACGACCTTTTTCCTTTTTTGATTTAAATAAAATTGAATATAAATTTTAAATAAATTAAAAGAATAAAAATTTTAATCTATCTCTAATTTTATTAAATGTTCGTATATGTATCTATGGATACGATCAAAATAAAATTTAAAATATTTTGTTTACTTACATGTTATTACGCAACATATTATATGAAATAACTTTAAACATACATATATTATGTACAAAACAATCGCAAGCCCATTGAATATTTGAATGATAATCACTACGGTGATTTCATTGGTCGAAAGCTATTGAGTAATGATCATTCCTCCACACTTTTCAATAGTGCCTAACTTTCTCACCAATTAATGGATATGTAATGAGTGTGTTCTTCAACAGGAGTAGGAAAAACAATTATTTTATTAAACACCTAAGTAATTTATTTATTTATTGTCCGGTAATCTATGTATATCAACAATGATCAACATTGAATTGTATAAGTATGCGTGTGAATATTATTAGAATGATTTAGTTTTAGTAATATTCCTCAATCGTATTAAATCTAAAATATTCAATTTCAGTCAAAAAAAACTAAATTATAATCAGTTATAAATTAACCCGGCATAACTAAAGTCATATAGTTTTACTTTATTAACTAATCATTTTATGAACGGCGGTATTTACAGTGTCTCGTTCCAATTCTTAATTCACAGAAACGTCGTGCTGTTGTAGAGACGAGAAATTTAATCGTGGCGGTATTGGGAATTAATACTCTATATTTTTATATTTCCTTTTTTCCCAATTTATAATCAAAAATTATATCAAAAATAGAAAAATGGTAAAATAATATTATGAAAAAAAAGTAATCGTTTCTAATTTTGGTAGATTTTAAAATTCGCAAAATTGGCAGGGGTCGCTAATCTTTTAGACGAATGCGTAATTATCTAAGGTCAATAAAAGAGAATTTCGAGCATTTTGAATTAAATGGCATCCACGCATTCACTTGTATTCGAATCAAGCAAAAGGATTCATTAAAAATGACTAGTCTTAACTCGCCTTTAATTCAGGTCATAATATTTACCTATATTAAAATGTAAAATTTCTAGTGGTCTACTGATATTTTTTATTTAAAAATCAAATGTTCAAAGACAACATTTTCAATTACATTTTGCAATGTTATTAGAGAATTGCGTTATAAAAAAAATTGGGTTATTCAGATTTTGATTACCCCCCCCCCCCGGCAGGTTGTAGTTGTTGCGCTGTTACTGACTTTATTTATTTAATATATAATTCCAAATAAAAAAATCAACGTGTTATCGATCTTGAATATTAGCGTGTTAAAACGCTTACGTTCTTATTCAGTGTTGGCAGCCAAAAAGAGAACTTCGATCGTACCAAATGTACGAAATTATCGTATTTTTCGTATTTTCGGGATAAATTATCGTACACAATGTAATTTAGTGAATTTTGCTTTATAATTTTACGAAAAATTATCGTAGTTTCGCGTGAGATAACAAAAATGTTATCGTACGTCACCATGAAATTATCGCACATGTACGATAATTATCGTACAGCTGCCAACATTGTTCTTATTCTAAAGTGCAAATCAAAGCAAAAGTAAAAAACCAAACCAATTTATTAAGAAAATAAAATAAGTATGATTATCAGAAATCACTCATAAAAGTCATAACGTCATTTAATTATTATTTATACCAACAATATTTTCATAATTTCATAAGCACATCTTTTTAATTACGATTAATAACGATTAATTCTTTTTTTTTAAATAAATTTAATAACAATATTTAACCCTTTGAAGGCTAGGAATAACAGCTCACACATTCCAATAAAATAAAGTAAAATAAGATAAATGAACAATAACAACGAGGAAAATTTTAACATTTCTAACATTATTTATATCTATCCAAAAAGTCTACCGTAAATGTAGATTATGGCCCTAGAGAGTCACTTTCTTTTTCTATAAAAACAACAAAAAATATCACTGTTTTGTGACAAATACTTCAAATAGTATTCCAGACACATCCAGAGTACTTTTATGGTATAGGTCAAATTAACTAAAATTGGTCTGACGTCATTAACAAATGAAGCAAAATCAGACATACAATTTTAAGTTACTATGTAGTTACTCTAATATAAAAATAACTGAATAACAAAAAGAAAAGAAGACAGAAAACTAGATTCGTTTAATTTTGCTTCATTTGTTGCATTTATTTGATGACGTTGACCAACTTTGGTTAATTTGACCTATATAACATTTCCCTTATGAGAATTCAATGCTATCAGTTAACATGTAAATCGTATGTTTATATCAAACTCCCTGTATAAATTAGATTTTTTTAGGAAGAAAAATTATCTATAATTTAGGGTCAAAAATAATCCGCATCTCCGGTAGCTCTCTAGTGATCTAGTCTAATCATTATTCCTGCCAAACAAAGAATTTATGTATACGACTTTAATTTTTTCGAAAATTCTAAATTTATAAGTTAGAAAAATTTCTTCATCTTGAGTACTGGACTACATTAAAAAATTTAGGAATAAGCATGTATATAATTAAATAATAAAACCACAACATTAATGTCATCAATATTGTCAAACATTTAAAATATATTCTGTCACAAATAATTAATATAAGGAACAAAAGTCATCTATAATACTTATAAATGTATAAATCGCATACCCCTTTTTTATACATAAATACCCTGTATATTTATAATATAATTAAGGATTATACAAATATATCAATTTTACCTGTGATTTGTTTAATAAAAATAGAAATTTTCAAAATCTAATTTTTCCTTATCACATATTTGTACGTATTTTCTGTAAATATTATTGTAAATTGTTAGATTAAGTAAAAAAAAAATTTTAAAATTATGTTAAAAGAACAAAAACACAATAGTCTTTAATGTCAGGTCCACAATATGAGTACTATAGGAATCTATTTTAATAGAAGAAAAACCCAGTTAAATTTAAAAAAAAAAATCAATTTTATGTATAAACGGAGAGTTTTTTGAATTTTATATCTCTTGAGCTTTATACATTGTTAGTGAAAACGGTATTTTCCGTATTTAAAAAGAGAAACGAAATTATGTATTTATAAATTGTAAAATAGCTTTAAATAATAAAATATTAATAAACAAATTAAATCAATTTTCAATTAAATGACTGATAATTGTATGAAAGGAAATCTTATAATCGGCATATTTACTTGTAACTCTATATATAATAATAATTTATTAAATACAAGTGAAAATACATAATACAAGCATACATATTTTTTAACTAAGACTCAAAAAATAAATTTTTGATCATGTAATTTATATTTACATAAGATAATTATAATTAAAAAATGAGTGAGGAGTTGAGGACTTTGAACAAACACTGTTATGTTACGATAAAATGTATTTGAATTTACTGTTTAGGAATGATTAATTAAAAAAAAAAAAAATAAATAAATAAAAAATAAAAAAAATCTTTTATTGTACGTAATTAATTAAATTTAATAAATTTAATTTGAAAATTTTTGCCTTTTTATTTAAACCTTTCTAAAAAAAGAAAAGGGAGAAAATAATCAATTTACTTTCGTCAGAAAACAGAAAAAGAATGAAGTTTAAAAAAGAAGTTTTTCATCAGAAAAACGAGTTTCGGGCAAAATTCAACAACTTTTCAAATTCTTTTTAGGCCATCGGCAACTACAAAAAATATTACATAAGTTTTTTAACCATTATTCTATCTAGGCAGAGTTACGAAATAAATAAAAAAATATGTTCAAAAACCAAAAATTATCTTGTGTTAATTCCATTGAAACAACAAAGTTTTCCAATTCGGTTATCTATAAGAATATTATTATTTTCTTAAGCGGTTACATAGTAATTTTTAAATTAAAAAATCGATCATAGAAGTCCCTACATTTCCATAGCCAAAATCTTAGAACTCAATTAATTGTATTATGTCTATTTGAACGTCTGTGAATCTGTTACATAATTTTCATATCTATGAAGTAATGAATACGAAAATTTATATGTACAATTTATAGTTAGAAATTTTAGATAATAAGTAAAAAAATTCCCTTCCGTTTTTTTAAAGTACTTTTTTGTTTTGGTAAGGCATAAAAAATTTCTTTACAGATACCACATCGTGTAGCAAATCCTTAAAAAAATATTTTATAAAAATTTGAATTTTTGTTAAATAATATTTTTTATTTTTAAATTCCATTTGCGAAATACTGAATATGATATTTTAATTATTTTTCTGATGAAAAAATCATGTTAGTAGTATCTGCATTATACAAAAGTTTAAAAAAGGGAGTAAAACACCATTATTATTATAATCATATCATGGTAAATCTTGTAGCATTTTAAAAAGCTGTTTTTGGAATTGAAATATACCTGTTTTATAATATAGTACCGTAAAACATCCATCTTTACCATAATTTTCAATTCAAATTTGATTAAAATAAAGACGGAACTTAGTTATATTTAACTGTTTCAATAGAATAAACTGATAAAAAACTTTGATCTAACTCATAAATAAATTTTCCAGAAACTTAAATTACTAGTCAAAAATAAAAAAAATAAAGATAAAAAAACAGTAACAAGCTCAAATGTCGAGGAGTTCCTAACTTTACCATATTATTACTAATTCATATTTTTTTAGTGAAATATAAAAGATATTATAAAGTTTCTAAATATACCATTGTTGTTCATACTTTTTTTGTGAATTCTAAATAATATCTAACAATAACACGCAGTCATTTCGAAATTTTCAACGATAAATCTAGTTGCGATAGAATTATGTTATGAAAACGTCAAATTCAGCTACCAGGTATGTACAAAATCAGTAAAAATTAATAAAACAAAATGCCAGAAACAAAAAAAAAAAATTTGTTTAAAAAAAAATAAAACACATTGTTACATATTTGATATTATAAACTGACTAACAATAAGTAACAAAATCAGAAATAAAAAACAAAGACAATTGTCTATTAAATCAATCAATGTTCAATTTCAATCAAATTGTCTAACTTACAAAATCAGAACCTTTTTAACCAAAAAAAGATACTCAATTTTATTCTCTATTGTTCTTGTTTGGATTCCAAATTGTTTTTCAGTGTATAATGTAATTTGTTTAATTTTTACCATATCAATTGCTAGATGTAACATCCTGCAGAAAAATTTTTGTATGTCCTTGCACCAATTTTCTTCTTATGATGTTCACCAGACATTTTGTATAAATGTAAACCTATAACAATGTTTTTTTACTTTAATATCTCAATTCGTGTAAAAATATAATGCAATTCGTATATTTTTGACAACCCTGACTGTTGGCAGCGCTGACTGGTAAAGTTGGGATTTGTTAAAGGACTCTAATTTTACCAGATTTGCTATAATTTTACCTAAACAAATTATTCAATAATACGCAAATAAATAAACGTAAAAATCATTTTATATACTTACGAGGTTATGTAACTTTTCATATGATCAAATTATCTATGTCACTTGTATATTTTTTGAAATACCAACTAAAGTTTGTACACTTGCTTAAAACCAAAATGTACCATAAGAACTAAAAAAATCCAATGATTTTTAAGAAATTGCGGCTGGCAATGCCAGAAAAACTTATATAACACCAGTAGTTTGTTAGAAATATCTTCATCATTAAAAAAAAGTGCTACAGAGTAAATAAACTATGAAATTTTAATTTTTTTAATGTAAAGTGTGATATGGTAAAGTTAGGTTTAATAGGTAAAGATAAGGTGTTTTACGGTAGCTGATTTATTATCTTAAAAGTAAGTTCTGAGCAATTCGTTAGGTTGTGCAGAACGCTGCGGCGGGATATTTTCAAGTATTTTAGAAGTTTTCCAAACCATATAAATTTTTAGAATAATGTAAATTAATAAATTATTTCTTTACTACCTAATAATGTAATAATATATCTAGAAATAATTTACTAAATTTCATCAACAATAATAATTTTACATCACTTTCATGTGAATACAACCATTCTCTCATAATTTCCGGTTTTTAGTTGCAAGTCTCTACCAACATTATCGTGAACTACTTGATCATTTTTGTATAACAGCATATGAGTACTAGATGTCACTGTAAATATTCAAATTAAATCGCACTCTAGCGGCAAATATAGCGCCGGAAACAACATATGTTTTTTATATAGCACTGCTATATTTGCCAGTCGCCGAGAACCAGCCATCTTTTTTGTGTAAACTAATTTGTTTTGTGATTCCAGCAAAATTTCCTTTGTAATTAATGTCCGAACCACAGTCAGCATTATTATTAAGGAAGCAGTTAGCAGGTAAGTGTAAATTTTCAATTATTAATACAAAAAAAATTCAAACGTGTTTATCTGACAGAAATATGATGCCTCATCTTTAGTAATATATGTATTGACGACCTCGCTGGTATATAGTCGATTTTTTCAATTACTTTGTCTGTCTTGATTTACTCTATTAATAGAATAAGAAATTTTACGTCCTTTTTGCAAATATTTCATACAGATATATTATAAAAATAACTCAGTTATTTTAAGTAACTAATGTCAAAAATAGAGTTAAATTTGACTTTGACAGTCTATTTGGATTCATTGTCAAATAAATTTGTAATGCACATTTCGTACAAGAACCCCCAAAAAGTGAAATTTATGACGCACTTATTCACCTTGATTATTTGCAAGGACAATATTAATAACGTTAATGTATTTGAGCCTAAATAGTATGATTTTTAATTTCTTCTTTTTTTAGAGTTGAACAAAAACCCTGTCGAAGGGTTTTCAGCTGGTTTAATCGACGATAATGATATCTACAGATGGGAAGTGCTTATTATTGGGCCACCGGACACATTATAGTAAGATATTTTATCTTAAACACATTAAAAAATATCAAAAATAATTTAAATTTCTTTTTTCTATGTAAAACAGTGAAGGTGGATTTTTCAAATGCCATCTTAATTTTCCAAAAGAATATCCTCTTAGACCTCCTAAAATGAAGTTTATAACAGAGATATGGCATCCAAATAGTAAGTATAACGTGATATGTATTATCTTTGGTCCATATTTTCAAAAATTTCTAGAACATAATTTATTTTTAGTTGATAAAAATGGCGATGTATGTATTTCAATTTTACACGAACCGGGTGATGATAAATGGGGTTATGAAAAAGCATCAGAAAGATGGTTACCGGTTCACACGGTAGAAACAATTCTCATATCAGTTATATCAATGTTAGCAGATCCAAACGATGAATCACCAGCTAATGTTGATGCAGCAGTGAGTAATCAAATTTCAGAATTCGCTTTATGCGTATCCCATGTTTTCAAAAATAATATCCTTTTAATGTGAATATTATGCATTGTTCTAATATAAAACTAAATTTTAAAAATCTATATTTAAAGTTATTATTAACAAAGATTATCAAATTTACATAAATAAGAAGTTAAGTAGCTATTTAAAAACATTAATGTGCAAACGGGTAATATGACGTAAGCAATAGCGAAAGTGTAATCTATTTTCAATGATAATTGTTTTCATTTGCCTTGAGAATGTTACGTTATTTCTCAGTGAGTTTTAGCTATTACTTTTAATTAAATAAGTTAATTAGTTTATTTAAATATATAATTGTTTAATTATTTACAATTGTTTTCTGTTTCAAACAAATTTAGATATTACTTTATATGTTTTAGTTACTTAAATCATTATTTTTAGTTATGTCCGTCCATTGATTATATAACTAGATTGTGTGTTTCATAAATTGTAACTTAACCATTAACTATTCAGTAAGGATATAAATTTAAAAAAATTTTTAACACTTGAAAAGATGAAAGTTAAATTATTGGTTACGTTCAGCAGATTTCAGCGATCAATAAGCGATTAGTGATCAATTTCAACAGTTTTTTTTTATTCTGGTGAACGTTTTTTTATACAATAACGGTGACAGTTAGCGTTTGACAAGAAATCAGCCAAATCAGTATTGACTATTAAGATAGGTATGCCGACGCGCAGATCTTGATGACGTCATTGGCGAATTATATATATACAGCCTGAGTTCTTTGAGAGTTGCCATAATTACTACAGCCAAACCGTTGATTTAATTGAGAAATTGTTCAAATAAGAGTTGCAGATATCGACGGGGGCAACGATTGCTATTGTCAGGATCTTTATAGCTCTTAGCTCTTATCAACGGTTTGGCTGTAATAAAAATGGTAACTCTCAAAGAACTCAGACTGTATAAATATAATAATAAGTAATTGTAATGTTCTCTTTTTCTAAAAATTCAAATATGTGACGTATCATGACGTAATTGGCGAAATGCGCAAAAAAGCTTATTTTGGACTCAAATGCAGCATGGGCTGTGTCCGACAACACATTACGCTTTTTTGCAGTGTATTTTAAATATGATAGGAAACATGGCGACCGCTGAGTAAACATGTTCCAACTCAACGGAAAAATAAGTACCATTCAGCAGAAAATCATAAACCGGTTTGCAACTGTTGCGTTCTGCTGAACGCGGTCAATATAAATGTCTATAGATATAGAAAATTTTTGACAATTAGTGTTAACTTTTTTCTCGTTCAAATAATCTTATCTAAATAAAGAATTATATTTTTGTAAATTTTATTAAATTAAATGTATATGTTATCGCCGGATTGTAGTCAGCCAGATTACAAAATGCCAAGCCATTTTACAAAACGTCACTGTTTTATAAAACGACTAAAGTGTAGTTCAGTCGTATTGTAAATGCATCATGTTTACTAATACGCCTACTATTTTTCGTCGTATTGCAAAATATTACCGATTTGGCAATGATATACTGATGCATTTTTTGAAAATATAATTGTAATTCTCATTTTATAAATAATTTCTCTTTGCTCAAAAATAAGATTTCCATGATACTTTCCTGCCTTGAATTTTTTTCGATTTAACAAAAGCCCCGCCCTTCTATGTAGTATTGGCGACGCAAAGATTACGCGAGTGCTCCTGGTTTTTTAAATTCGAAGCTGCATCAAGTAAAAATTTTTGTATATGTTTAATTGTCGATCAAAATATGTGTTATGCAAATTATATGCGGATTACTATATTTTATATCAACAATTAAATGTGTACGTATATTTTTACTTATACTAATTCTGATTTTACCACCAGAGGCGTGAGTGCGAATCTTTGCGTCGCCAATTGATTATTGAGTTTTAGTATATTTTTTTAAAACTAATTCGCCGTATTGCCGAGCTTCTAAAAAACAAATAAGTAAATAATAACCAAATTTTCTTTACAATTTCTGCTTTCATTAATATTATACATATTTATATATATTCGTAGTATTATTTAATAATAGGGTGGAATCCCCTAGTGTCGGCCGGTGCCCTAAGGTCGGTCACTGGTTGCTTTTTTAAAAAGATCAAGTCTTAAATAATAAAAAATGCTTGATAAGCATATAGAAACGAACCTTCTCGCGAACCTTCTGTTTCTATATGTTTGTGAAGCATTTTTATTATTTAAGACCTGATTTAAAAAAAAAAGAAACCAGTGGCCAATCTTAGGGCACTGGCCGACATTACGCGATTCCACCCTACTATATTATTTTGTACAGAAAGTGATAAAAGTAGCAAATAAATACAGTCGTTTTACAAAGTGGCATTTGCAAGTAGCAAACGTTTAGCTAGCCGGATTGTAGAATACAATTCATTGTTATAATTTGGTATATATTAGTTCAGCTTTTAGTTTAATTTATAAAATAGCAGAAAATTTTTAGAATTTTTATAAAACGGCTAAGTATTTTGTAATCTGGCTGATTCTACAATCCGGTTTGACTACAATCTTCTTTTTGTATAGTCAATTTAAGGTTCTGTACGAATTTCATCGGAATCGGAGTAATGTTACCCACGGCATTTCCGTGAAATACCATTCAGTATCAATACCTTTCTTACTGCTAGTCCCATTTCGTTCAAATTTTGAGAATATTTGTATGTTAGGCCATTTATAGTCCTGTATAAATTTCAATACAATCAAAGTAATAATAGTTACTGTATATTGCGCAAACGTAAAATATGTTAACACTGAGTTCATGGAATGAACTCCTTATTTTTCTTGTTACTATGGAAACAGAAGTCTTTAGAAACACAAAATCACTTTAAGGATTAGATAGAAGTTTGCTACGAGTACGAGGAGCCTGTGTGATAGGGAGGACAGCTCATATCACAGTAATAGTATATTCAAACTAATAGAAATATTGAAAACAAAACACAATTGCACGTCATTTAAAAAAAAAATGGCGCGTTTTTAGTAATTTGAATCAGTTGTTTCATCATTAAAATCAGACATAATATGTAATGATTAATTCATAGAATTATTTAACATTTGATACAAATTTTGTTGAACACAGTTGAGTACCGTATGTAAAAAATCATGGAGTTTGGTGGATCTTACAGATTTATGTACACATACACACATGGAAAAATTACAATTAATCAATTTATTACGCCACGAGAAATTTGTAAATATCACGCGTAACCGCAAAAACTACTAAAACTGACAGGTGGAGCACCAGTGCTTGATTTTAGTTCATCAATCGCAGTGACTACTCCACCAAACTTCATGAAAAAAATTGTTTGATGTGCTTCATTTAAGGTTTAATATTCAATTTTCTTGCCCAAAAATGCATAATATTCAACATATTTCACAACTAAAAACTTATTAAGTAATCATTTTCCTGTGTTTTTCTTTTTCATTTACAGAAAGAATGGAGAGAGGCATATTCTGAATTTAAACGTAAAGTAGCTCGATGTGTTAGAAAAAGTCAAGAGGAGTGTATGTAGAAACTTATACTAAAATTATAAAAAAAAATAAAAAATAATAATAACGGGCATAATAAAAAAAAATAACTTTATTAATAAATCCGAAAATGATTCAAAACATGTGTTAATTACAATTTAAATTCAATTTATAATAAAATAAAAAAGCGTGTGACTGAATCATCCGAGCGACAAGATCTCAACAACAAGACATTGGCTCGAACTTGTTTACATCAGTTAAAAAAAAATGCGTCGGCTCCGCTAATTATATTATTCTGAATTGTTCTGTGACAGTTTTTTTTTGTTTTTATAATTTCCTGTACTTCAGTTATAAATAATTTTAAGACTTTTCTTTTGGATATACATAATTATTTTTAAACGTAATTAGATAATTTTATAAAATTCTCAAAAACGAAAAAAGTAATTAATGTAAAGAGCAATTAATCGAAACAATAGCGACTTACGTTTGTTTCATTTAAGTTTTTTTTGTCTTTAACAAATTTTGTACATAATAGTGTACTCATGCTTCTGATTTAAATGTTTAAAATCATGATCGTGTCTCTTGCTATGAACGTTCTTGGCGTCATTCAAGAAGCGTTACTGTAACTAATTATATTGCATCTTTTTTTACAGTGTGTTACAGGAATTTTAACAAACGTGAAAATCGGAAACGTTTGTTGCACTTTAATTATTTTCCTGTAACTGAGTGGAAAGGTGCCGTGTAAAATGAAAGGAGAGTTTACACTACGATATAAATTTACGTTATATTTTACGATATTTTTTTGTTTTGTAGCGTGCGAATCTTCATCTTGTTCATAATTTGCCTTTCAAAGGCAGTGTTTTGTGTATAAGTTGTAAATAAATTCGGATTCATTGTCGTAGAGTAGTGCAGAAGAACCCCCGTTTAAAAATTTTTAAAGGGAAACTGAGTTTACTGTGGATAATATACACATTAGTGTACGTTCAATTATTAAATAAGTAGTTAAAAGTGATTTTATTTCTGAGTTTTCAGTAGACAGTATAAACTGAATGACTGTATAAGAGCTGCTGGGACCGATTTTTGATCTCACTAGAACTTACAATGTTAAAAAAATTTGGCAAGTACGTGTTAAACACGCATTGTCAGGATTTCTGTATTCAGTAGCTAGAGCCTTCCATAATTTCCGGAATAAAATATGTCTTGCTTTTATTTAACACTTTCAGCCCCATGGCTTTGGCATCCGAAACCAAACAAAACATCCACAGAGGCCGACCGCGATCAATATTTAGAATAATAAACAAAACACTTAAAAATATTTATAAAAAAGATTTTATATTATTCTAATAAATATAATTTATTACTACGTACCGGACACTTTTCATTTTTTGTACATATAAATATACATAATATGTTTTATCATCAAAATATCTAGGCTTCATCTTTTATTTACAATAATATTTTTATCCACATATGTATGTATGTGTGTAGTATGTATATGTGTATTTTATCAAAATAATAAGTTAATAACTGTGTACTCATCTTTTGACCTGCAATCTACATACCACATACATGTTGAATCATTTAGTGTTCTGTGGAATCATTTTATGTACCTATTTACATAAAATCTGTTTAAAAATATTGTCGGCTTCCGGAGAAGTTTACTGTGAAAGTGCTCGGGCCTCATAGTGTTAATATTAAAATTATTGTTTAATTTGTTAATAACATGATTATCTAAATCTTTTACTTTCTATATGAGTTTAAAAAATTTTAACAATAGTTTTAAAAAACGATACTATTTCTTAAATTCTGTTAGATCCAACAATGACTATTACAAAGTGATCAAGTGCGGGTGGACACCTCTACAATGACAGAAATCACGAATTCATAAGTATTTCGTTTTTAGAACAACGAAATCTTAATACTGCTTAGAACTTCAGTTTTTTTAATATTTTTATTTACACATACACTTACGTTTACATTATGATGTGGGTGGAGGATGAGGACAAGTAACAATGCCTTTGCACGTTCGATCATTTGGTTGATCGAATCTGAAAGTAAAAATTTTAATATAATATTCTGTTAGTGCACTAGATAGATAAATTCTGTTTATGTAATGGATCTCCATTATTATGGATTTAGATTTCGCTTCTGTGATGTTTATAACGAAAATTTAGCGAAACTAATAAAATAACGGATCGGCTGTTGCTTAGAGAAGCGAGAAGCTGGAAAAAAGCTACAAATTTTTCTGCATTAGCTTAAGAAAAAAAAAATTATAGCGCAGGGGCATTTTAAGTTTTATTAATTCAAAATCCAAAGAAATTAATCGTTTAATTGTTGAAATGGTCCGTTTCGTTGTGAGACTTTTTTTTCTACACAGAATGTTATAATCAAACGTGCACTGGTGTACTTAGAGAAAATTTAGTTCCTGAAAATGTGTTATATTATGCCCAAGAATAAACTCATTCAAATGTTTTCCTTTAGTTTTTGTCATTATACCAACAGAAAATATTAGTTTTTTAGTTATTATTTTACGTAAACCAGTATCATTGTGTAAACTCGCCTTATGACATTTATAAAAAGTTCTAAATATATTTGAATGTGAAGCTTAAAAATACAATTTATAGTCACTTTTTAGATCATCTGAACATTTTCAATTTATATTTAAATGTTTTTGATAACTAATTCGACTGCAGAGATTCTTTTTTTAAAAATAGTTCTATCATGTATTGTATTTACAAAATGTTTCAAAAATTGAACAATCTCAATTATATACATATATCGTAAACTGCTCGATTGCTAGTTAAATTTAATTGCATTGCATGGGATGTCAAATTTTTGAAATATTTTGCACTTCTAGATCAAGATTGGGAATTTTCATCGGTAAAATAAAAATTTTGTGTTAGATATTTTCATATGAACAAGTTGATATGGTAATATCAGTAGCATTGGAGAGGAATAGTAATTGTGACTGCTCATATTGTAAATAAAATTTTTATCCAATCTTGTTCTTTCAATTTTTACTTTAGCTTATTTTAAGTTTTTATCTCTTTCACTCTTTTTTTTTTCTCTTTACTACTTAAATATGTAATTTTCAGTTTCGAAATAAGTGGTCTTTTAGCAATTATGTGGAAGTTTAATAACATACAAAAAAGGAAACACCAAAAAATTCAAGCCATCTTTTCCCCATCATTTACAGATAATTTATTTTGTTTTCTGTTTTTCTTTTTTAATTGTATATTTTGCAAACCAATAAATTATTATTTATTAGCAACTTAAACACAAATATACTTGATTTTTTTACAAGTATATAGATGAATAATTAAGTGAAAATAAACAAATTTTTACAAGTATGGACTTTAATTTATTCTCTGTAACAATTACTATCCTTTCACGTATGAGTGACTCAATCTTTTCAAACTGCATACATCAAAATATATTCTTTCATAATCGCAGGGAACCTGCGTGTACCACGGATTCGGAAGTACGCTAAGGTTCCTTTCACACTATACCGTTTTGTTCGTACGACAAAAATTCGTGCGACTCTACCGTGTTATGGTTGCTTTCACATTGCCCGGTTTTTACCCGTTCTGTGCTGAATATTTTCATTTAATTTGTAAATGTTTGTAAATATCATACAAGTAACAAGTGTTTTTAAAATGAACGTTGAAAAACGAAATCAGAGGAGAGAGAATATAGAATTATTTTACACACTCTCTGGAGATATAAGAAACAACAACAAAAAATTTTTAAATCCGATATTCGTAAAGATTAAGAGTTTTGATTCATAGCACAGTTCTACTTTGGATTAAGTAAGGTTATAAAAACTTATACATATTTTCCTTTTGACAAGAGTTAATAAGCGTGGTATCGCAGATAAATCAGGTTTCACTTGACGTCTCACAGCATCAATAACCGTGAACCAGTTTTTATACGCATGATCCGAACGTTTGTATTTTTTTGCGTACTATCTGTCAAATGTATATCGCCGGGGTGGGAACCATTGACAGTCAATCGTTAATTTAACAGACAGTTCGTAAAAAAATTCTGGCACTTGGATCATCGCATATAAAAATTTATATAATGAAAAGATCTATTAACATGAAATTCGACAAAATGTCACCGAAGTACGAAGTAGAAACCATCGAATGTGAAAGCATCATTTAGTAACACAGATCACTGAATTTAACAAATACACCGTATAACAACCATCTGGTCCAGTGGCAATAGATTGCTGCTGCACGACATCGCATCACCACTTTGCCGTCACATTGTCATGTGAAAGGTCCAATGATTTTTTTTTTTTTTTTTTTTTTTTAAATACAGAAATTGCAAGCGATACGATTTTTTATTGTACAATGAAAACCTTATAATGTGAAAGGAGCGTACCAACTGAAATTTAATCTGCGGCCATAGAGTTTTGTGGAGTTGGCATCAAGTCGATGTGAATAATACAGAAATGAACCGTATTACACATATGCAGTAATTAAAACAACGCGTAGTAATTAATTAATCATTTTACGAGAACTTTGCAAACACGACACCAGTGCTTGATTTCGCTTCACCAGTCGCAATGACTACTCCACTAAGCTCCATGTCTGCTGCATATACGACCGTTACCGGCCCGATTATATCTGCTGAGCTCTAGTTTATAACATTAATATGTTTAAATCTACTTCTATTACAATAAAATTATTGAATGTAACTAATGAGCAAATATACATACAATCATGTATTTATATGAATGATAAGATATTAAAAGTAGGAGGATTGCAGCGAGATTTCTCTTTTTCATCAATCGTCATTAATTATCTATTTGTTTTAAACACCGTCATCGATCTCCATTAAAAATCATGAAATATGAGCCAACTTAACATTTTTTCTAATCATAGGTTTTTATTGATTCAAAAAAGTGAATGAATTCTTGTAGAAAGAAATTTTATTGTAATTTTGATTAAATAAATATTTTTTAATTTAAACAAAAAGTAATTCTGAAGTTTTATTTAAATTTGAGTATATTTTTCTGCATTCACTTTTAAGAATTAATTCATAAAGAGGAAGAAATATCAAGAAAAATTTATCATATAGCAAACTCTATTGGCGACGCAAATATTACGCGAGCGCCTCTGGTTTTTTAAATTAGAAGCTGTATCGAATAAAAATTTTTGTATACATTTAGTTATCGATAGAAATAGGTATTATACATATTATGTATGGATTTACTAGATTTTAAACAACTATATTTTTACTTGATACTAGTTCTAATTTTACCATCAGAGGCGCGAGTGAGAATCTGCGTCGCCACATTTTCTTTTCATTAGTTTAGTAGCTAGAATTTTTATAATTCTTGGGGTAATAAAAGTAATGCTTTGGGCAGCTATAGACAGTAAACTGAACTTTTACAATTACGTCCACTTCGAATATAACAACTAGCACTGAACGTGTTAAATAATAATTTAAAATCACATTTTATAAACATGTTCAAATTTAATGATGGTAATGTAAAATATAATATTCTAGTTTGTAAATTTTAAGTTTTTAACGACATTTTGGTAATTATCACATGCTATCATTGGTAACGTAATATCGAAATATGTAGTGTCGTCCACTGACAAAGACTTCCAACACAAATTTTTATTGAGATTGATTATGCAATTTTTCATTATTTTTTTGGGAGATGAAATGAAAGTTACCTTTTGTTTTTATTTTGTTATTTTATACAAATTACATATAATGATGGAAGCTAGATTTGTAAAAGCACAATCAGATAGTTTGTTTTTGTTGTTGCCAAAAATTGGCATATATTGTATGAATAGGGAACTAGTGTTTTTAGTGTCAACGCCAAGATTTCTGCATACTTCAACTTCACTGCGTCACGCAACACCCGAAAATAACAGACGGGTTAAATATCCTTACCGTTACATTATAAATTGTAGTTAATCAACAATAAACGAATGTAATAATTAGGAATAAATCCTTGATATTTAAGGAATAAATTATTAATTTCTTATGTTAACACTTTAATAACTGCACATCTACGCAGTTAAACTTCGCCAGAAACCGGCAATATTTTTAAAGAATTAATAATATAAAAACGTTTGCAAAAGAAAAAGAAAAAGGAGAAGAAATTAATGGCTTAAAAATTATATTTAGGTATTATCATTCTATAACGTTTAGAGAAATCATCACATAAAGAAATTGTTATCGGCCAATACTTATCCGCGGTAGCACCACAAACATGTTCTGCGACAGCCGGTAAGTTATTTACGTTGTTCCGTGTCACATATAGTGATGTGAGTCTGGTAATATTACTAAATTACCGTAATTTACCCAACGGTAATTTTGGTAATTTACCCGACAAAAATTACCGCAGGTAATTTTGATCTTCATGACATCTATTATCTGAAATATTAATTACAGACATAATGTGAATAAGAGAGTAGAGAAGTGGTAAAACACTGCTATATAGTTAGCAGTCGAAAAATTTCTTTTAAATTGAAAATACGTTTATTCGATTGGGAATCATTTGGGAAAATTTAGGAGTATAATTTTTTTATTTAGGACATTATAGTTAGTGAGTAATTAATTAGTCTTTTTTTAGCGTATAGTTAGCAGACATGAAAATAAAAAATATTTAATTTTACGTTATTTGATAGTAAACAGTTTGGGAAGAACATTAAAATTAATCACACCATTTGGGAATTCATAATTAATTAATTATGCCGATTTTTCTGTTTACGATTTTACATGTACAATATATTTAATGACTGACGCCACTGACTAATATGGCGGCAAAATTCAAACACTTTTGTATGTTAAAATTATGAATTATTTTTCGAACTGTACTTCATTAGTATGTTGTATATTTACATTTTACATAATTTTATTGACGGAAAGTATGAATTGAAAAGTTATGTTATAATAATATACAACATACTAATGAAGTACAATTCGAAAAATAATTCATAATTTTAACATACAAAAGTGTTTGAATTTTGCCGCCATATTAGTCAGTGGCGTCAGTCATTAAATATATTGTACATGTAACATCGTAAACAGAAAAATCGGCATAATTAATTAATTATGAATTCCCAAATGGTGTGATTAATTTTAATGTTCTTCCCAAACTATTTACTATCAAATAACGTAAAATTAAATATTTTTTATTTTCATGTCTGCTAACTATACGCTAAAAAAAGACTAATTAATTACTCACTAATTATAATGTCCTAAATAAAAAAATTATATTCCTAAATTTTCCCAAATGATTCCCAATCGAATAAAAGTATTTTCAATTTAAAAGAAATTTTTCGACTGCCAACTATATGGCAGTGGTAAAAACAGCATTTCGTGTTTTACTTCCTAGCAAATGTTATTGTGTTACGTTTTTTATGATTTTTACATTAATTTATTTAATTTAATTTATTCTTATTATTTAATTTAAATTTAGCTACGATTCAAATTAATAAAAATGCGCTATTATTTCAAAATGAAGTTGCAATTTCGACCAGAATTATAATAAATACCCACTTTGACTTATTACTGTTTGTCTTCAAATTGTGATGTGATTGTAGTGTACTGTTTTTACTCTGTAGCGGCAATTTTTTTATTTAAAATTGTACAATTTATTTTTGATGAGTTTTACAAAAATTATCCAAAATTTAAAAAAATTACTTAACTAATACACACCCCCTCCCGTTTTATTAACAAAAATAAATAAATAAATAAAAACTAAAAAATCAAATTAATGTAGATCTAAAATTATTTAAAACATGAATATACCAATATTACCGAATTTTACCGAAAATTACCGTAATATTACCAGTGGTAACTTAATTTTCAAAATTACCGGTAATTTTACATCTCTAGTCACATACATGTTGTGTGCGCGACCATTAAAGTGTTAAATCAATTTAGATTACATATGCTTATTGTTAGCCAGTTTTGAAATATTCAAATATGATATGTATAATTTTTAATTTGATATTTTATGATCAGATATTTTCATATTAGTTATAAAAATATTTCATTTATTTCAATTAAATTTAAAAATATAGAAACAAAAAGAAATATAAATATTATAGTAAAAATATATTACGGATACAGTGATCCCTTGTTCGTGATCAAAATCGACTTGAATAAAAGAAACTGAAAAATTGTTTTCATGGAAAAATAATGCTGGTGACGCCTTTTAAACTTAAAAAATGTAATAAATTGAAGTTCTGAAATAAATATTATGTACATTTTTGGAAATACATAAATAGTTCCAGCTTTGAGTAAAATAAATTAGAGTCCCTATAATAAGAGTCTAGACACGGGCTATTTATAGGGAAAATAATCGCGCACTTTTTCAAAATAATGACATACATCTTTATTCTATGCATACATCAAATCAAACTAGTAGTGGTAGCACTGATGTTCTACTGTCAGTAATTTAATAGTGTGTGTATGTGAATTGATTATTATACTTTTGATCCGAAACACAAATATTTAAATAATTAGTTTAATTAATATTTTATTATTATTGCATAAGATATTATTTTTATCAAAATATTTATTATTTTACTAATTAATAATCTAATTAAAAATTTTGAAGTTTCCCGCTCTGTTTTGAAAAGAAAATGGATAACATGTCACGACTCTATGGTCACGATGGTCACGACTAGAGATGTAAAATTACCGGTAATTTTGAAAATTAAGTTACCACTGGTAATATTACGGTAATTTTCGGTAAAATTCGGTAATATTGGTATATTCATGTTTTAAATAATTTTAGATCTACATTAATTTGATTTTTTAGTTTTTATTTATTTATTTATTTTTGTTAATAAAACGGGAGGGGGTGTGTATTAGTTAAGTAATTTTTTTAAATTTTGGATAATTTTTGTAAAACTCATCAAAAATAAATTGTACAATTTTAAATAAAAAAATTGCCGCTACAGAGTAAAAACAGTACACTACAATCACATCACAATTTGAAGACAAACAGTAATAAGTCAAAGTGGGTATTTATTATAATTCTGGTCGAAATTGCAACTTCATTTTGAAATAATAGCGCATTTTTATTAATTTGAATCGTAGCTAAATTTAAATTAAATAATAAGAATAAATTAAATTAAATAAATTAATGTAAAAATCATAAAAAACGTAACACAATAACATTTGCTAGGAAGTAAAACACGAAATGCTGTTTTTACCACTTCTCTACTCTCTTATTCACATTATGTCTGTAATTAATATTTCAGATAATAGATGTCATGAAGATCAAAATTACCTGCGGTAATTTTTGTCGGGTAAATTACCAAAATTACCGTTGGGTAAATTACGGTAATTTAGTAATATTACCAGACTCACATCACTAGTCACGACTCTATTTATTAGAGGGACTTTAATTTAAATTTCATTAAAGCGACATCTTATAGTAATGGCCGGTAATATTGTAGTTTTATTTGATGTCTCAATCGATTATGTAGGTTATGTTAAAGTGAGAATGACTTGACAGCTACGACTTTTTGATATAAAATTTCCGATTTTACATTTTGTTAATAGGATTTTTATTTGATAACAAAATCAAATTAGTAATCAAATGGCTGACCACGAGTCAATGATCGGACAGTTTACAACGATAACCGGTGTAGATAAAGAACGTGCACAATTTTACTTAGAGTTTTCGGATTGGCAGTTAGATGTAAGTATTTCCAATTATAATTTGTTATTGCATGTAATTACTGTATAATATTTTTCTTAAATAAATAGGTTGCATTAGCAAGTTTTTATGAAAACGACACCGAAGATCGACACGCTGAAGAAAATGAAGATAACCAGTTTGTTGACTCTTCGGATGTTGTGCCTTCGCCAGAAAATTCGGAACCAGCAAGTGCACCACCATCAAGTGTTTCACAGTCTTCGGCGTCAAGTAAAAAAAGTGCAACATCAAATCCACGATTTGCGACAGTTCAATCCTTAAACGCGGCTGTTAGTTCTGACGAAGAAGAGGGACAAGCATTTTATGCTGGCGGTTCAGAACATAGTGGCCAGCAAGTTTTAGGACCTGGGAAAAAAAGAGATATTGTGGATGAAATGTTCAAATCAGTACAAGAGTAAGTTAAATTTTAGTATTAAAAATATTTAAAGTTTCAATTACTTTGTCAATTTCACTAGAATTGAGTAGAATTTACTAAACGTGTTTTCAATCTCGCGACCATCATCAGCTCTGATGATGGTCGCGAGATTGAAAACGCGTTTAGTAAATTCTACTCAATTCTAGTGAAATTGACAAAGTAATTGAAACTTTAAATATTTTTAATATTTAAAATGAAATTTCACAAAGTAAACCTCTCAACAGTAAATTATTTAAATTTTAGTGATTTATATTTCAGTTTTAAAATATCTGGAAATATTTTTAGACATGGAGCCGAAGTTGTGGATACATATGAAAATAAAAAAGGAAGTAAAATTTTTGGTGGAACCGGTTATAAGCTAGGACAATCGGCAAATGATACAGAAGTGATTCGAGCTTCCTCGTCAACATCACAAACACCAACAGATGTTGTACTTAAGCTGTGGCGTGAAGGATTCAGTCTGAACGACGGCCCATTGCGATCATATCATGATCCTGGCAATAGAGAATTCTTGGACAGCGTTCGACGCGGGTAATTATACATATAGCAGTTATGATTTACAAAATTTTGAATTTCTAGTAAACTAGTAAAACATTATTCTATACCGTCGACACTTTCGTGAAATATGTAAAATTCAAATTCAATCTATTCCGAAAACGCTGAAAAATGAAAAAAAAAAATTTCCGTTTTTTGAAAATCACGAAATAACTTCACGTACTCTATCATGTGACATATCATTGGAAAGATCTTTTAAAATAAGGTTCTGGTTGCTTTACCCACTTTTCATTTTTAAAATGGCGTTTTATTTGTTCCTGTTCTAACTTATCAATCTTCAATATAATATTAATAATAATAATAATAATAATAAATAAAAAAAATTGGAAAAAAATTTATATACTTGTACTCAATTTTCAACTAAAATTATTTGGAGTAATTATTTTTATTGATAATTTATAGGAAACCAAGTTATTGCATAATTGACTCCCATCGTAACCCATATAGTGAATGAGATAATAAGTTACTTAAGGATCTATATGCATTCTGGTTTTCCCATTTTTTTCGGGAATATCTTTTTTTATTGCATTTTCTTTGAGTAAATTATATAAAAATTATTGCCATAAAGTAAGACTGGAAGCATTACTTAGAACAGTCTTTCTCAAACTTTTTTTTATCACGCATTATTTTTTAAGTTCTCAAATTTGTACGAAACACTACTTCAAATATAGTTGGCGAGCAAAAAAAACCTCCACATAAGTCGTTAAATAATTTTCGATTTTTACTGCGCCATTTTTAATATATGTGTCGTGACTACCTGCGGAACATCAGTGTGCAGAACACAGCTTGGGAACCACTGATTTAGAAAATTATGTGCATTTGAAAAAAATAATTTCGAGTACAATTTCTCAGTCTTTGCCGCAATGCGTAACTGCCGTTGTTGAATACAGCTGCTGTATATGCCTAAGTGTGTCTGGGATTGGCCTAGGGATTGATGATTCTGTTTAAAGTTCCAAAATATCAGTATTTTCTTTTTAAACTTATTTATTTATTTATTCATACGTACATTGCAATAGGGTACTTGGCTGAAGTTACAAAAATATTCTAAAAGCATTATTTTTCCATATCAGTTAAGTAATTTTTTTATTTTCGACAGATTTTGTAAAAAATCATCAAAAAAATAACCCTACAATTTTAAATGAGAAAAAGGCTGGAAAAACACCTCACTATAGTGACGCCACATTTTGAAGCAATTAAACGTCAATGTCAATATTTATAACCTCAAAACTTTGATTATATTCATAAAATGTCAAAGTAAAAGCAAGTATTTATTTGAATTCTGGTCGATTATTCTTAATATATGTATGTAAGCTAATAGAAATATTCAAAAGAAAACACAATTTCACCTCACCGATGAAAATTATCAAAATCGACATATCTAGCTACAAAATGTTACGTCATTTTCAAGAAATGGCGCGTTTTCACTAATTTGAAAATATGTTGAAAAATGGCGATTTTCAAAATAAAATTTCTAAACAGTTATCAAATTTTGTTATGTTTCATTATTAAAATTGGACATATGTAATGATAATGCATAGAATTATTTAACATTTGACACAAATTTTAAATACAGTCAAGTACCGTATTAAGTTTTATGTGGTGGGTAGTTTATTTTTTAAGCCTATGTTATCACAGTTGTTATATTATTTTAACTTATTTAATTTTAACTCATTATGTTATTGTTATAATTATTTTTACGCAGCAATCTTTCTACTCATTCTGACCTATCAAGTCCAACGGGCACTTTTTTCAATTTTCAATAATTTCGAAAATCTAGTTATAATTTAACAAAAAAAAAAAACTTGCAGGGAAATTCCCCATGAATTAATTCGTGAAGCTCGAGGATCTGAAGTTCATCTAAATATGGAAGATCATCGCCATGAAGAATTTGTTCAAGCCAAACCGAAATTGAAACCGTTTTCAGGCCAGGGACATACTCTAGGTAGTCCAGCACCGGCTACTGTGGGTTCGCCAAGCAAAGAAGAAGGTGATCGAACAGTCAACGAAGAAGAGGCACGAGCCCAAATTAAAATTGATAATACTAAACCTGTAACAAATATTCAGATACGTTTAGCTGATGGATCTCGACTTTTAGGTCAATTTAATCACGTACATACCATTAATGATGTTAGAAGATATATCGAAATGTATCCTTTTCGTTCAAATTTTTTTGTTTTTAAGCCTTATTTGCATATATTTTCTTTAACTGCTGTTTTGTAGAGCACGACCACAATATCAAAATCAAGATTTTGTTCTATTGACAGCTTTTCCAAGTCGTGAACTGAGTGACGGTCAAATGACATTAGATCAAGCGGGCATTTTGAATGCAGCCGTAATGCAACGTTTGAAGTAAATGAAGACGAAAAAAACCAAATACAAGCTTTTTCTATAGTATTTAAAATTAAAACCATTATATTGCCGAATAAGTCTACAAGTCATCTCATGACATTAGCAATGAAAAAGTAACAAATTTATAATATTAAAAAAAAATCGATTTATTACATGTTTATAAGGTTGTGATACTAATAAAATAAATCTATCCAAAAAAAAGATTTTAGTGTTTTATTTTCTATGCCCTTAGTGACATACGTAACATCCCATTCAGTTATTGTATTTGCTATAAAAAAAATTACTTTTTACTTGGGGTTAGATAAAAATAGAAAACGGAAAATGGTCTTTAGAAATGTATTTAAAACACAAATTAGTTTTATTCAATATATTGTACCTCGGCATAACAGGGGCCACATCTATACATACACAATTCCATACATGATGTGGCCCAGTGATTGCCGAGGTGCCATGTTTAAAATAAAAATACAATGTAAGATGTTTTATTTCAATTATTTATTTTTTTTTTAAATTTATTGTAACAACTATTTATAAATACATTAATAAAAAAAAAGTTACTAAAATACCAAACTTACTGAAACTAAATAGTCAAATAGGGAAGATTTTTATAAAGTAGTTGGATGAAGCTTAGCCATTTTTCGCTTAACAACTCTTTTGGCGATATTACTTTTTTTTTAAATACTTGTATAGGCCAAATCAATTAAAAATAGTCTGACGTCTAAATTACTAATTTAGATAAATATATTAAATAGTTATTGGTAAAAAATTAATATAATTTTATATATTTTTAATAAATAAACTAAGATATGAAATTTACTATCCATTTGAACGTAAACAAAATTTAGGCAAATCATGAAACAACTTAAAATAATTTTTGCAGTCCATTAGTAATTTTCTTATTTGTTTTTAATAATATTATCACTGAATATTACTTATCAATAGTTGCTCAGAATAATCTCAAATACAACCGCCTTTAAACTATAAACTATTAATTACAGTAATTGCAATAATTTTTTTCCCTTTTCACCGCGAATTTCCTATACGTACCATTTATTAACTACGAAATCCCGACTAAATGCGTGTCTAACACGCACTTGTCAATTTTTGTTATGTATATCTACAGAATACAGAACAAACGGTAGTATCTCTATACTACTGAAACCAGTGTAACGCCAAAGGATAGAAAATATCCCATATATGTACACGCGGAGTTGTGTGTGTTAGTCCGATGGATGTTGTGTGTATGGGTGTCTTGGTGGTGTCTTGCATACATATATACATCATATGTATGATGTACGTATACCACGTACACCGTGTTATTACGGACGGCAACAATATGACAATAATTGAAACACACCCATTGGTAGCTAGTAAGTGAATGACAACATAGTTCTGTAAAATGCACATACTTGCCCATAAGTGATTGCAGAAAAGAGATAGTTGTATTCCTTCCAGTGTTCCATGTATTCAATATTTCCAGTTCCACCAAAATACATAGTCGCATTTGCGCAAAATGAACTAAGTTTCTCTAAAGAGAGAGCTAGAACTAATATGTATTGTTGTGCCGTGATGTTGGGACATGTTTTCATATGAAGATTGGCCATATATTTATTATACTACATATATGTATATATCTAGGTATATCACATTTATCAACTCTTCCAATAAATTCAAAGCAGGATTGCCAACTTCGGGGGCTTTCCCGCTAAATTTAGGGGAAAATTGTACTGGAATTTTTTGGAGCAGAAAATGTTTAGAAGCTTTTTTTTGTAGTTAAAAAAAAAACTTTTGTTTAATATCATTTATTTACGTTTTTACGAGTATTGTTCTCTCCAAACCCCAGGTTATGATGAATATTGTTTCTATCGTATTAGGATCGGAAGTAATTTATATCATTGTGTCTGAAAAATTCATTAAAAAATTCCCAAGGACTCCATGACGTTGATTTGGGGGGTTTCTTTTCCAACGGTTAGCGACCCTGAGGTCTCTGATTCAAAGTATGTAATTACTAATTAGCACGTAATTAGTAAGCTAGTAAGTTATGTAAATTTACGTAATTATTATATTATATGTGCAGAATTACAATAAAATTTGATATTATATTACAAATATCATACGTTTTAAGGTAAGATGTTTTAATTTATTACGAGTTTCAATCATTAAACTATAAGTAAAATTTAAGTGACATAAAATTATCGCATTTACAGATAACAATTACTGCTCTAGTTATACACAATTAATCATAGTGTATAAGTATAATCAGAGACGTATAATACATTTTTATGATTTAGTTATCAAGCATACTTAACAGAGGAATTAGTAATTAATGAAATCTTACTAACTTATACACCACGTCGTACGACGTCAACAATTCCATAAAAGTGTATGTTGTCAAAATAGTGTACCAGTTTGTCACTTTTGTCGTCATAATTTTTCGTGACCGTCACCGTATTAAAAAAACTTTTTCTAGTAAACGTTTTATATCGGGGATTCTCAAAGTTTTGTATCGACACTATTAAACGAGCAATCTTTGTAATGTAGGTGTGTCCTTTTTCTGTCAAAAACGGCTCTACGGATTTTGATGAAATTTGCTATGAAAAAGTTTTTGAGCTTTAAATAGCGATGATGTTAATTATATATGTACTCGCTTGGATACATTAATATTACTGATAAACTGAATTGATAAATATGCACTGAACATTACATATAAAATACAATAAATACATAATATTGTCCAATATAGTCTGAGTGTTGACCGTATAATTTTGCTCGGTTTCAAACAAAACATCCCTCTCGCAGCATCTGCATAACATAGCGAATTTTCAAAGATTGGATACTGGCGGATTTCATATAACAACCTGTATCATGTATAAATTTTTTTTATTTTTTTTTACACCACCGAAAAGAGCGTAAAAATTTAATAAGCTTTTAATACATTATTCTCAGTGAACTAGCTTTTGAGAAAAATTAAGAAATTTGCTGAATTTCTTTACAATAAATGCTTCATTGTTTTTGTCATTACAATGACAATATTTATATCTGTTTAATTTTTTTAAATAAAAATTAACTTTTTAGGAACACGTTATCACCGATTTTGAAAATTTGTTCACTGTTAGAGAGTTAAACTATTTTAGATGGGTACACCGTACAGGTTGTGAGATCCGCCACTGTCCAATTTTTGGAAATTCGCCATGTTATGCAAATGCTGCGACAGGGGTATTTTTTTTCATATAACTTATTTACTAATTTTTTTTCTTTTTTTTTTTATAGTTCATTAATTAAATTGAAAATTTGACGAGACTAGAACAAATATAATGGGTTCGAACGAAGAGGTTTCCCATTTTTTTAAAATGCTAGAACAATTCGATAAATACAAAAACTGGGATTATGAACCAGACTGTCAAATCATTCCAAAGACAGGTGAATTATTAAATGCCCATAAACTCGTGTTGGCTAAGGCTAGTCCCATGATGCGAGATCATTTTTATGGTAGTAAAAACTCAGAGAGTATGGATAAAATTGAGTCAGAATTTGACGAGAAAATTATGATTGCAATTCGAAAATACGCTTATCAGAAAACTACAGCACAAAATGAAGATTATGATTTCTATTGTCAATTGATTAAAGCTGCCGATTTTTATACGATGGATGAGTTGAAGACCGAATGTTCAATATTATTGTTAAAACATTGTGGCTTGGACAGCGACCGATTCAAAATTTTTGAGTTTATTGAAATCGCAGAGAAATATAATTTAAGTATTATTTTAGATCAATGTTACCATCAACTTTGTAGTTACTACATCGAAAATAACTTCTGCTGTTTCCATTACAGTTCTTTTGAATGTTTACGAAAAAATTTACCAGATGAGATGATCTTTGGTTTAGCTGAAAAATTGATTACAATCTTATCAGAAACATCAAACAAAATTACATATTGCCCATCGTGTAATAATAATAGTGTCTCTTTATATAAAATATTATCTGGTTTATTACGACGTTTACGATTGCAGTACAGTAACGACCCAAAAAGACTAGCAGAATTAAAAGTTAATCCAAAGTTTCAGAATAGTTTTAAAATATATTATTTAGACGCAAAAGAATTAAATCAATTTTTGTACGAGAATAATGATATTTATAATGCTGAGGATTGTAAAAAGCTGATTGCCATTGCTGTCGCTTTTAAAAAGTAATGTACAGTCAAAGCTATATAAATGCAACCTCAATAAGTGCACATGCTGAATAATTGCCACACATGGCCATTCAGTAAATATATAGCCTAAAGATTTTGAAGTAAGGTGGCTACACATGTAACTGCAAGCTTGACAAGCATGCATGATCAAGCTTTTTGTACAAGCATGCACAAATTCCCTTCGCCACCACACGGTTCAAGCATGCTTGCACAAACGCCAGTTTGTTTTTGAAAAATGTCGAGTTCGAATGGCGATGCGCTCGCCTTAGCTGCTTTTGTCCTTATTTATATAAATAAAAAAAATTCATTTCTCTTTTATAATTTGTCCTAAAGGAGTTTATTTTTTTTTATAACTGTATTCTTATCAGCGTTTACATCAATTAACTTATATTGTTTCAATAATATATCCTATGTTGTATCTCTCTTCACTTTATCATGGTATTCCTTCGATTTGATAAGCCAAAGACATTCCTGACTTTGGTATATATGAACAAAATTTTCAGGTAATTCGCGGTTTATTTTTAAATCACTAGACATGATGTTTTAACAATCAGATTTACATCAACAATAGGAAGATGTAACAAACAGATCTCATACAAGATTAATATCGGCTTGTACAATCTTGCACATTGGTACACACACTCAGTTTTGCTTGCGCAATTTAACGCGTTCAAGCATGCATAATTGAAATTCAATTAATCTTCAAGCCGCTTGTACAATCAAAATGATTGTGCAAAATTATCATACAAACGCTCAAGCATGCTTGTACAAAAAGCTTGATCATGCATGCTTGTCAAGCTTGCAGTTACGTGTGTAGCTGCCTTAAGAGACCTGTCTTTGTTTGCGCAGGTGGAGTGGTTTAGAGTTTAGACGCATGTATTTGACAGATGATGACCTTACCTTCAAAATGACTTAGACTGGTCCATTTTAAAATGCGTTTCTGCGCATCTCTTAGTTCATTTTCTTTCGGGTATAACAAGCATTTATACTCTCGCTTGAATTTATGTTCAAACCATGTCCCTGCCACTTGTTTTCAAGAACGGACCTTTTAATGTCACAGTTCGCTACGTGTATTGGAGCATACTAAATAGAGTTGGGACATGTGAGCATTTTTCATCAAAGAGATGTCAAAATTAATTATCATATGATTGAGTACAAAAGTATCGTCACCAAGTTATGTGTTAACGAAGAATTAATTTTTTTTTAATTTAATTAATTTTTCTAGGTTGAATTAAAGTATTTTTTTAAATATTTAATTTATTTCCAATTTATTTTAGATGAATCTTTGATGAAAAATAGCGAACTATCAAAACTCATGTCCCGACTCTATTTTATTCAAGACTATCAACACCATCTGGTATATGTTAGTTACAGCGGCGTAAGTAAACGGTCCATTTTTTTTTTTATAATGGACTATATGGAGAGTGGTAAGGACATGTTCAAACTGAATTTCTGGGATGCGCATATATAAATACCTCGATGTTACTCTTCTTTTGTGAGATAATTTGTGGTTATGTAGCCATGTGACCTTTATTTTAGAATATTTTTTAAAAAATTTTCCTCCACGAAATAAGTGACAAGTAAACGTCATTTTTTTTTTATTTTTTCCCAGGCACTCTCTATAAGCCCGGACATTAGGGCTACAACTCCGGTTGCCTCCTCCTCTCTTGCGTGAAATGAACGAAGGTAGAGATGGAGAACGATATAATATTGCATTAAACAAGTGTTTCCGGCCCCAAGTTGTTGCATTTATATAGCTTTAGTTGCATTTATAAACTGTAAACAGTAAGCAATTAAAAATTATATATGTGTGCAATAAAAACTAAATAAACTCAAAAAATTGACTAGTTTTTGTTATCATTTGATTTTTACGTGGAGTAAAGGTTTAAATTGTATATCATTCAAGATAATTTCAGTCCCCATCTCAAAAAGCTCCACATATACATAATAAGAAACGTTTCAAGCAAAAATTTTTTTATATATAGCACTTTTTTTCATTAAATTTTATTAACTTGGTTTCCTGTAGGTTCACTCCGGAATAAATTGTTGACCATACGCTTATGAGTCTATAGTCATAAAACAGCTGTTGTAATAACTGTAGTATTTATTACTATTCGATTTCACATCATTAAAATTAAATTGAGTATTTACAATCTAATTAAGAAAATATGTTAAACTGACAATTTTATTTCCTTCACCAAGAAAAAAAAATCAGTAATATATATTGTTTTGCAATGATACGTTTTGTATTCACTATATGTATACATATTTGTGAAAAATTTTATTATAGTAAAATCGGTTTTAAATAACAATTTATTGTTTCATTTTATCATTTAATTATAACTTTTGCTTTCGGCTTTACACTTACCCTGAAATGGAATTCACACACTTTCTTGCATATTAGATGGTATGGGACAGGCTTACTTTGGTACTGGTAACTTGTTCTCTATTTTTATTATTTTGAAAATCCATTTTCTTTTTTCTTTTAGCTGGAAAATTCTAAAATATGACAACTTCTATTTACCCTGCTCGTTGGGTCAATAGGAACGAATGGGGGTCGATAGGAAAGGGTATCCCGGGATGGAAATGGCCGGTTGGCCCCCAGACGAGATTTTCAACGGAACTTTGGCTACTATAAGGGCAGCTGATAAGAAGTCTTGCGTGCAAGTTTTAGCCTCATATCTTGCGTAGTTTAGAAGTTATTTGTGATAATAGGTATTAAGGCCATGATTTTTTAAACCTTTATATCTCGTAAACTATTACAGATATTGAGATAAACTAAAAACCATTGAGTAGGTCTAAGTTAGTACTATAATATACATTTCTTTCAAATCTTTTCGTTTGTAAACAATCATAGAAAATTCGAGAAAAAAATAGACAGTTATTTAGTGGTTCCGTTAGAATGGCAACCACGAAAAAATCCTCAAATATTGCATATTAGGTCTTGTTTAAGTACTGCAAGTTCCGTTAAAAACAAAAGGGTGGAACACAGTCAAAAAGAAGAAACCTCGATCGAAGCCACCATTGAAAAGATAGATTTCATCATTCCGTTATGTGTTTATGCCATGCGTACAAGATTAATTAAGAACCTGGTGGTGTTTTAACGATATTAACCGATATATTGATCATGACCCCTCAAATATACAATGTGTTCAAGGTTAGGTGAGGCCAATGTATAAATGTGTGACAAAATTTGTTGGTACGATAACGGTCATATTTCTTGAACGATAGAGCTACTATTTTTTGGTATTGTAATTGCTTACGTTAAGTTCTAGGCTAAGTTCGTAGATGGAGTTGATCTTCAATATGGGACGGTTTCAAAATGGCGACTCTTCATTATTAATGAATTTATTATTATATTATTAAATTATTGCCATTTTGAAGCTATTCAACGAAAAGAGAGCTCATCTACGAACAGCTTAAACCTTCACCCCAATTATAATTATAATAAAATTAAGTTGTCATCCGAGAAACGTAACCGTTGCCACAACTTTCATACTTCAGTATACATTTCGGTATTTAGCTCCTATACTATGATTGTATATCTATCTAGAGTTAATGATCAGTGAATGTTAACTAAAACTGAAATTTTGCTCGTAGATAGGGATAACCGATTAAACAGTTTCTCAAATGACAATAATTGTAAACTTAAGATTCTCAACATTTTGAAACTATCCCATATTGACAATCAACTCTATCTATGAAGTTAGTCTAGAACATGAGTTAAACAGTTGTATTACCAAATTTCAGCTCAATTGGTTAAGAAATATAACCGTTATCGTACCAACAAATTTTCTGAGACATTTATATATTAGCCTCACATAACCTTGAACACATTGCATATTTGGGGGTCATGATCGGTATATCGGTATATATCGTTAAAACATCACCAGGTTCTTAATTAATATTGTGCGCATGGTATAAACACATAACGGAATGATGAAATCCAACTTTCCGATAGTGGCTTTGATCGAGGTTTCTACTCTTTGACAGTGTTCCACCCTTTTGTTTTTAACGAAACTTGCAGTACTTAAACAAGACCTAATGTGTAATATTTGAGACTTTTTTCGTGATTGTCACTGTAAAGGAACCACTAAAAAAGTGTCTTTCTATTTTTTTTCTCGAATTTTTTATAATTGTTTACAAACGGAAAAATTTGAAAGAAATATATATTATAGTATTAACTTGACCTACTCAATGGTTTTTAGTTTATCTCAATATCTGTAATAGTTTACGAGATATTAATGTTTAAAAAATCATGGGCTTAATACCTATTATCACAAATAACTTCTAAGCTAACAAGATATGAGACTAAAACTTGCACGCAAAACTTCTTATCAGCTGCCCTTATAGTAGCCAAAGTGCCGTTGAAAATCTCGCCTGGGGGTCAACCGGCCATTCTTATCCCGGGATACTGTTTGTACAAGTCTTTCAAATTTTCTTTCTGCCAAATAGTTTTGTTTTTTTTTGACAAATTGTAATATTTTTCTTGGGAATATAAATTATTTGGGAATAAAAACTGTTAATTATAATAATGACAAGATTTTATTCGCTTTTTTATTCACCTTATTGTCCCTTGTATTCGTTTTACGGTAAAACGAACATTTTTATAATTTTTAAATGCTACCAATTATTCTTCTGCACAATTTGAGTATAAGTTGAGTACGATGCGAATAACACGCTCACTGCCACTGGCTAGGCTGAATGAAGAGAGTAACATCAATGGCCACACCTTGATTTCCACCGCAAGTGTTAGATAATTGTAAAATTTCTTCATAGATGTCAGAAGTTTTATCCTGTGTAATATTTATATATCGACATTGTTAACACAGGTAACGTGTGTATCCATGCTTTTACACCGATTTGTGTACCTCACTTGCAAGTTGCAACTAACGATGCAATATACGTGATATTAGAATTGCAACTAGTCAGACAGTATAGACAGATTCGAGTATAGCAGCAGTGTAAAGAACCTTAAATATTAACCAGCTTCGAAGTCTAGAACTATAAGATCCCTTTAGGAACCGAATTAAGGTTAAAACACCGAAGTTTAGTATCGTGATTATAATTTATTTAGTTAAAATTTGTAAAATACGACTCCATCCATTTAAATTGTATTGTTCATTGATAACTATCGTTGTCTTTTGTCACTCATACAATCATAGTGTACAGTTTAGTTTAATGTAGTAATTGTAGTTCCAGCTCAGTTTAACTCAACACCTTAGGTTTCGTTAGTGATTTAATGTTTGTAAATTTCATTTGTATTATATTTCATTTTAACCAGTAGTAATAAGCTAGCTATCTGTAAGTCGTCTTCGTGACTAGGACAGGGAGTTTACACTCCTGACAATTTTTACACAATAAATTGTTACAGTTTTTGTTAAGATGAAATTTCTAGTTTCTTATGATTTACACTCATCATCATTAACGGCGCCTAACCCCATGCTTCCACACCCACTGCGCAACTCTGTACCTTAAACTACCCTTTAATTCCCCATACCTTTAAAATAATTTGCCGCAATAATAAATTAAATTTGCCGCGATTGGTAGCAAACCGAAACTAACTATACTTTTGGACATATTTTTATTGCCGCAGTGTGAAGAAATCGACATATTTTTATACATAAAAACAGAAACTTTTACTAGTATTTAAGAACAGAAATAGTAAAAAAGATGAAAAACTGATGGGACATTTTCTCCCCAGTTAAGATTTTAACACAGAAAAATCTTTATAAATATATTATGGGAGGAGCTTAAAATTTAGATTAACTAATTTTAAAGGCATGTTATTTAAAGTCTACTCTCCAACCGACTTTACGGGACGTATGCGGGGATGGTACAAATGAAGATTTGATTGAGATATAGAAAGAAGTTATATTTCTGTTCGTTTAAACTGTTTTCGCTAACTTTAAAGCAATTTCTTAATATTCTTGTCGCGCGAAAAATTTCCTTCTTTCTTGATTAGGGATTATGCACTTAAGATTTAGGTTGGTAGAATAGAATCTAGGTGATTGTAAAAGATTATTTTTTGAAAAATTTTATACTTTTTCTTATAAAATTTTTTATTTTTTCTTATTATGGAGAAGGTTAAACGTGTTTTTAGTAATAAGCGAATGAATAATAATAAGTAAACATTTTTGGTTAAAATTTATCAAAATGGTAGAATTTATACTTTTATAGAATTCGAAATTGTTTTTGACTGGGGTTTACTGTATTTATTTTCTTAAATAATTATGTAATTAATTATTATAAAATAATTCTGTAATTGATAGTGTAGAAATTTAATAATTGTAGGTATTCTCCTATTTTCTATTTCTTATAACTTACTTGTTTTGCTTTGTGTTATTAATCAGTTGAATCATACTTAATTTCATTTTAATTTGCGTTAATTAAATATTTACTGTAGTATAGTTATTGTCAGTGAAATTTCAATTTTAAAATTAATTATGTGTATTTTATGATTTGCGCTTTTGAAACGTTTAATTCATTAATAAAACGAAAATTTACTTTGGGAAAAAATGACTTCTTTGAGCTGGTACTTTTCGTAAAAAAACCTTGCATATGAATTAAAATACATCCATATTAAGTATGGCTATAAATAATCCCTTCTTAAAGTTTTCTTCTTCTTCTGAGAATTTTTCTAGGACTGTCCGTTTTCGAGTTTTTTTTTTTTGGAGTTGAGAAATGAACAGTACTGTAGAGTCAATCAATATTGTCTAAATTTTCGATTCAAATCTGAGTAAAATGAGGGCGATATTAATGATGGTATAAAATGATAAAAATCATTGATCTCAATCATAAATAAATGTTCGAGATACTTAAATGACTATTCAAATAATAATTAAATAAAATAAAACAAAATAAATAAATAAGAAATAAATAAATAAAACATTAATAAGATGTTAACGAATTAATAACTTTACCTACCCGTGTCTTTTACTAAAATCTAAGATATTTCAAAATTCGGGAATATACCATTACTGTTCACACTTTGTTATTAATTCCAAGTTATATCTTATACCTTACAGTATATCTTATACTAGAATAAAAATTTTGGGCAGTTACATATTTATGTTAAAATGCAATGTTTTTACTGCCTGTATTAGGCGTACCATAGGAAATGTTACCAATTGTTAAGGACTGTAACTTTGCCTAATCTACAGTAATCATTACTTAAACTAATTATGCATTTAATAATATACAGTGAAACCTGCCAAGTTGGACACCTCTGTATACTGGACACCTGCTCAAGTTGGACACTTTTCAAATGGCCTGGCGAAATTACATTGTTTTAAATGCATATTAATACTTATAAGTTGGACACCTCTATATGTTGGAAACCTGTCTAATTTGGACAGTTTTTTAAAATGATTTTTGATATTTTGACCTGTTTACGTTGGACATTCATGTATTTTACACGTGACCGAAACACGTGTTAGTTATGTTATGACAGTTATAATAATTGAATTTTTACACGTGACCGAAACACGTGTTAGTTATGTCCTAAAAATATAAAAGCTCGGCAGTCACAATGGTTATTAGTCAATAATCAGCAGTGATTTCATGTGTACAGATCTCTTGAATATTAATTTATTAGTTACAAATTTAGCACCATGAGTTCGAAGCGAAAATGTTTAGTAGAATTGACCATTGAAAAGAAAAAAAATGTTATAGACTTAGTAGAGAATGGTGTTAGTTTAAGAAAGGCAGCCGACCAATTTGGAATTTCCAAATCAACTGTTGGGAATATTTTGAAGTGTAAAGACGAAATTTTGAAAGCTTATGAAAAGAATTGCAGCGCCGAACGAAAACAAAAAATTCGTAAAACTGGTAATGAAGCAATAAATCAAAAAGTTTATGACTTTTTTGTTAAGTGCCGTTCATCGAATCTTCCAGTATCCGGTCCTCTACTGCAAGAAAAAGCAAAAGCGATAGCCTTAAAATTAGACATTAATTTTCAAGCAAGTAATGGATGGTTAGAAAGTTTTCTAAATCGACATAATATTAAATTTAAAACTTTGTGTGGAGAGTCAGCATCAGCAGACTTAGAAGAGGCGGAAGAGTGGAAAAGAAAACTGGAAAATCTGTTGCAAGATTATGCGCCAGAAGATCGGATTAATGCAGACGAAACTTGTCTTTTTTGGCGTTTATTAGACAAATCTAACATCGGAAATTCAGCCACTAGATCAAGGCGTGTTTTAGACGAGCTGGTTTTAGTATTCCAAAAGCAAATGAAGGGGATCATAATGAAGACCCTGATTCAGAACTAAGATAAGTGATTTTTTTACGAAAGATAATGTGTAAATATCTATAATATGTATGTATTACGATTGTTATTCGATAGTTTATTTCAATAAATATTGATACGTAGATGTGTGTATATGTATTACTTTAAAAATAATTAATTTTGCATTATATTCTAAATTAGTGTTAACCTTAAAATTACTAAGCGTAGATGATTTTGGTATTTTGCATATGTTGGACACCTGTTTATGTTGGACAGTTTTTGATTGCACCGCGGGTGTCCAACTTAAACAGGTTCTACTGTATAAATAAATAAATGTGAAAATTGTTTGGTACGTCTTATGAGATTAGTCAATTTTTCATGTGATGAAATCACCTACCTGAATTTTATAGTTTCTGAAATACCAGCTAAAGTTGACAGAGTCGTTAAAAATACTAATGAAAACTAAAAATACAGAAATTTTTCTATAACGTTGGTAGCTTGTTAGAAATATCCCTGCCATTAAAAAAAATACTACTTATGAACCACTAAATTTTAACAAAGTATGGTTTGACAAACTTGTCTTCAATAGGTAAAGACTTTACGGTTATAAAACAAAATTGTGCTTTAGAAATTAATTGAAATTTGTTAAATTTGATGTGATCTCAGTTTTTTTCGGACTTTTAGCTTTTTGATGGCAACAACTGCAATGGCTTGTTTGTCTACAGTTCGTAAATTAAATGAAATTTGAGAAGTATAATGTCAGCATTCTGCTCGTCTAGTCCCTCTATATATTTCCCTTAACCGAAGCTGTATCTCTTACGGTTTACGAGATCCATATAATGTCGGAAACTAAACTTTATTAGGGATAGGCATATTCTATATTTCTATAATATATAATGTATTATTGAATATAAAATATGATTTCCTCACAAAATAAAAAGATAATGACAAGGCTTTTGCTTTTCTAGCAAAAAAATTATTTTGTTGACTAGAATAATAATTAACAATCGGATGTAGTTGAATAATCAATCTATGAACAATAAATATGTTCATGTGTGTTATATTCGAAACGAATATAAAAATTTATCATTTACGATGATCTTTAAAGAACAATTTTGTTAATAATCTAAAGTATAAAAAATATATTTGTGTGGAGATATTGATTTCAAAAGGTAATTTGTTAACAACTTTCATTCTTCTTCGAAAGTGAAAGAAAAATTCAATAATAAATTAGAATAAAGAACAAATTTGGAAGCATAATATATTAAAAATGAATACTGTTTCAGCTTTCAGCGAATTTTCAGAATGGAATTCAGTTATTACAGCCACTGTCATAACGCGACCTGAGGCCGGGACTATGGCAGAAATTTGTTTTGAGGTCTCTAGAAACCGAAAATAATATTCACTAAAATTTATATATATATATATATTTCGGTATTATGCCTACCTATATGATCATTTAAACTTACAGAATTAAATTTATTTAGAATACTTGGTGGCATTGTAATAATTCTAAAAATATAAATAATAATAAGGAATTTAAGATGTTATTTTTTACTTTATTTTGAATTAATATCTATTGCTTTTAATTTAAGTACACCTAATTTTGTTTTTACATGAGCTTTCCTTACATAAATTTGATTTAACACGATTTAAAAAGAGAAATTTTGTTCTCTTTTTACAATATTTAATTCGATTTTATACTAACTAGCCAAAAAGAAAAACAAAATTTTGTCATATTTCTTGGAACTCAATAATTGGCTGGATTTCAAAACAAAAAAGCACGTGTTATTTTGATTTTGTTTTAAATAACTGAAAATCAGAGATGAGATTCTTTTCAGTGCTTAACAATTCATAGAACTTCCAGTGTTTGTGGAATAAAATGTACAAGCATAACTATAAAAATGGTAAAACTAATCAAAGCTTTATTTAATCTACTATTTTTTCCATAAATATTTTTTTCCACCAACCTATCATGCGAAAACAGAATTAGACGTATGTATGTATGTATGTATGAAAAAAATCGACTTAAGGTTTTATACTTTTAACGTTGCGATATTTACTGGTTAAAAATCCATTTATATGAGTTAAAATTAGATAAAAATAAGACCTATTTGGCCGGCTCGGGCCCCCTTTGGGGCTCCGGACCCCGGGGCTACAGCCCCGGCTGTCCCCCCTCTCGTCGGGCCTGACTCTAGGTAGCTGATGGCTACCATAATACCAATAACAAACATACTAAAATAACAAAGATTATAAATAAATAATTTTAACAATAATACATAAACAAAATATTAGGACCAAATTTAAGAAACAAGTAAATAATCAACAGAAACTAAATCTGTAATTTTATAAGCAATAAACATATAAAGTTTAAACTACAAACCAATTGTAATATAAAGGCATTTAATAAAATAGATGACAACAACAATAAAGTGTGATTCGAAAAATATGTAACAACAGTACCTGTATTATCTACATAAAAAATATTTTTGATCAAATGTGCATCAGAAGCTGCACCTAAAATTTTGATTTGATAAAAGAAAATTTTTGCAGTGGTATTTAAATTTTTGCTTAGATATTATCTGTCTGATTGTTTTGGGAAGGTAGTTCCAGAGCTTACAACCAATAACAAAAAAAGAAGTAGAGCCCAAATGTGTTTTGTAGATCCAGTGTGTTGCGCGTACTATATAAGTGACCTGACGGAAGCATAGTGAATTCTTCAGCAAGTAGTAATGGTTGACCAGTGGTAATAAGGGAGTGAATTAAACAATGTAGTGCCCTGGACCCACGAATATCAAGTAGATCAACATCTAACAATACAGGATGAATGTGACTACGCCTGTTAATATCCTTTTTTATGAATCAAATACATGAGTTTTGAGCTTTTTGTATGGAGTTATTTAACTGATTAGATAATCCGGCATATACTGTATCCTCATATGTAAGTTGGCAAAATATCAGCGACTGGACTAAGCGCAACTTAACTTCCTCTGATAAAAAATTTTTGAAGCGGAATAATGATTTTAGTTTAAAATAGGCATTTTTGCATACATTGGCAACATGATGATCCCAAGTTAGCGTGAAATTAATAGTGACTTCTAAACATTTGCTGTACGCTACGTATTTTAGCGAAAGATTATTAATTTTTACCGGCGGCAGTAGTTCATTTTGAAAACACTGAACAGAGGCTTTGGAGCCAATGGGTAATAATACTAAGTAGGATTAAGTTTTAAATTATTAGTGGATGCCCATTGTACAATATTATTAAGATCATCATTTAAGTTCTTAATAGTCTGTTCTGTATTTTGTCGCAGACAAGAGATCAGTAGCTGCGTATCGTCTGCATATTGATACACCTTAGAGTAATTAATAATTTTATTAAGATCGTATACGTAAATGTTAAATAAAAGGGGGTCTAATAGACTCCCCTGAGGTACACCACGGTATATATTAAAAAATAGTAAAGAGTAAGTTTCTGGATAATCAACTAGATGCACTCTGATAACGATCCGATAAATAATCATTAAACCATCTCACAGTTAATTTAGAAAAGTTTAACTGTTTCATTTTAGTAAGTAAAATATCGTGATCAACTGTATCAAAAGCTTTGGAAAAGTCAAGCAATACAAGTAAATTGACATTACCTTGGTCAATTTCACGCTTACAATTACTAACCACTGAAATTAACGAGGAACTGGTGCTATGATTAGGCCGAAAACCTGTTTGATTTTTATGTAGCAGATCCTGATCCAAGAGATATCTAAGGAGTTGATAATTAATCGTATGTTCTAAGATTTTTGAGCGAGTAGGTAGAATACTAATTGGTCGAAGGTCATGGAAGGTAACTGGATTTTTGACTTTAGCTACCGGAATAACAAGTGCTTTCTTCCACAATAGGGGTACTGTACCAGACACTAATCGATGTTGTTAACAGTTTTTAAATAAATATTTATTATGTTGTCGAAAAGAAACCAAAAAAATGTTTTCGTTTCGCCTGCTACAGATGTATATATAACCCCTTAAATTCTGTTTTAAAATGGTAAAATATATTCTGACGACTGACTTAAAGATTACTTAAAATTGAAATACATGAATCCACTAGTTATTGAAAATAACCTCCACATTATGTAGTTATGTGTAATGATTGTAGTTTGTAATGTAGTGAATCAATAAAATTTATATTAGATAGTTATGAAGCATACTAAAAAAATTATCGTTAATTATTGTAAAAAAAAAAACGGCCTTGTGTTTTGATCAAGGCCACTAATTCATCTTTATTTCATTTTCTTTTATTGTCGAAAATTATGAATTAAGCAATCTTTTGTTATTGGGTACGCAAAAACAAAAATGAAAATATCTTTTAATTAGTTCATTTAATTATTATTATATGTTTCTTAAAAATGGGGCCATATATTAATAATAAGGTATAAAGAGAATTTTTACGGAAAACTCAATGTATTTATAATAATAACAAATAGAAAATATGTACAAAACAATGATATAAAAAATTAGAATATTTGTTTATTATTTATGGTCACCATTACTATGTTGCTGGCTGAAATTTTTTTTTAAATTAATTTTTTTATAGTCATTACTTTATAATAATGTATCCCCGGTGCCTCCACCATAATATTTTTAAGGCTGTTGCTAGTCGTCCGCTAAACGGACGAATAAAATAACTTAGTCGTCCGCTAAACGGATGAATAAAATAACTTAGTCGTCCGTACAGTATTGACTTTTCGCGTAAGTATTGATTTTTAATAATGTTATTAGTTCTTAAATAAATGAAACTAATTTAGAATCATATTTAAAAAATCGAATTGAAAAACTAGGTGGTGAGGTTGGTTTCGGTTAGGTTAGTTTAGTTAGATTTGACAATATACCTCGATTTTTGATATAAAAACTAGGTGGTGAGGTTGCTTGTGGTTAGGTTAGGGTATTCGGGCAAAGGGTAACCTTCAGGGGGGAGTTCACGCCAGAACCGGCTAATAAACTAATTTTTTTCGAATCTCTTCTTCTTTTTATTTCATTCTACTTCATTTTATTTCATCTCTTCTCTCTTCTTTTTATTTCATTCTGTGGTTCTTTACACTGCACTACGCTGCACAGTTAAGTTGCTGCTCCTTTGCAGATAACGCTCGCCCCCCTAGCAATTTGATCAGTAATATTTAGCTTTGGTGTCTACACGAGTTATAGTATGCACGGAGATAATGTTCTTTTATTTGTATGCCTTTGTAGATGTTTTAATAAACAGTGAGTAAACCGCTTCTTTTGTTATTATTTTTGTTTTTTACCGTTTCCCGAAACTTGTGTTTTTCCCGACAAGGAAAATCATATCTCAAGTTCTAGAAAAGATACAGACTTATTTTTTTTTATTTTGTTCATAAACATATTGCGCATAAAGTGGAGTATGCTTTTTCCATTTGAACAATTGTAACTATTTTTAAACATTTTTTTTTTTTTAATAAAAAATTGGGTTTCATAATTTTTAGAATTTTGGGATTACAATTTTATAGTTAATTTTTAAAATTACCTGAAACCCATACTCAGCTTTATGGGCAGGTCCTTTAGGAATAAAATAATAAAAAAATATTTAAAAAATATTCATCACTTTTTGAGATATGGCGTTCCTTGTAAACGCTTAAAAACTTGTGAAAAAAGGCCCCCTCCCACACAGGGAAGAGTAATGAATGTTTCAAAAACAAAATTTTCTATTTGAAACCATCCCTAATTTGAAAAAAATTTCAACAAGCAAAATAATCATAAATAAAAAAGTTGCTTTTTTATTTGAACTTCTCCCTTAACTAAGCTCGCTACCTAGTTTTTATATCAAAAATCGAAATATATTGTCAAAACTAACCTAACCTCCAGGCAAAGGGTAACCTTAAGTAACCTCACTACCTAGTTTTTATATCAAAGTCGATGCATATTGTTAAAACTAACCTAACCTTCAAGCAAAGGGTAACCTTAACTAACCTCACTACCTAGTTTTTATATCAAATATCGAAATATATTGTCAAAACTAACCTAACTTTCGGGTAAAGGGTAACCTTAACTAACCTCACCACCTAGTTTTCATATCAAAAATCGAAGTATATTGTCAAAACTAACTAAACTAACCTAACCAAAACCAACCTCAATACCTAGTTTTTCAATTCGATTTTTTAAATATGATTCTAAATTACTTTCATTTATTTAAGAACTAATAACATTATTAAAAATCAATACTTAGGCGAAAAGTCAATACTTTACGGACGACCAAGTTATTTTATTCATCCGTTTAGCAGACGACTAAGTTATTTTATTCGTCCGTTTAGCGGACGACTAGTCACTCGTGCAGACACATTTATATAGATGTTTACTAAGTGTCCGCACGATAACTCATGAACAAAAAAATCTTATTTTTAAGAAATTTCGTGAAAACGTTTACGGTGTTTTGGACATTTTTCGTGAAAAAACTTTGACGGAATCAGGCGAAAAAATCACATAAAGGTTTTTTTTATTTACAATTACTCTATATCAACTAATTTCCGAGAAAAACGTACTTTTGTAAATGGAAATTCGCTATGTTATGCAGGATGCTGCGACAGGGGCATTTTAGATATACATACTAACATACTGTAGGTTAATACCATACTCCTTTGAATCAGTTGAAACATCTCCAAGTTTCGTTTAAAATATATAAATTAAAAAAAATCATAAGAATTTAGAGGTATCTATCAGAATTTAGACTTTTTCCTTATTATATTAGTATTATAATGATATGGAGTAAAATAAATGTAGGAATAATCTTAGACAGTGCTTAATTTTTAAAATTTTAGGTACTGGTACGCATACTCACACATTTTGCATCCTTCTTAACCATACGACTCTTCTTAAAGTCACAAGCTCCGATTTTTGAAAACTTTGTATAGGTATATGTATTTGGGCACACGTATAAGCATTTTTAGAAAACTGCATAAAAATTACATAAATAATAAGAAATATTTTAATTAAAGATTTTTTGAAAATTTTTTAGGTAATCCTTTAGAAGTATCCTAGCAATGTGATTACATCTGAAATTTGAAGTAAGTCCCATAAACGTTTTGAACGTTAAAATTTAATTTTAATTCTAATAGTAACACTACACTCTCGTCGAGGCAACACGAGGCGACGCGAGCCCGAGAGTGTAGTTGGTGCTCTCGTGTTACCTCGCCTTTCCTCGTCAAGCCTTGCCTCGCCTGTCAGCTCGCCGATCTTAGTCGGTTTTTGCCTGTTTTTTGTCACAAGTCAAAGGACACGAGACACGAGGCGAGGCGATCAATTACACTCTCGCATATACTCGTGTGTTGATATTGCATATGTTGCATATCTGCGTACATAGATATCATCAGAATATATATATATATATTGCCTGATATTATGTTTTTATACATAACCTAAAATCATGCCTTATAGCCCGTCCACATTACACAAACTTTTGTTTGTACAAACTTTTACACAAACAAAAGTTTGTACAAATAACACGTCCACATTACACAAACTTTTGTTTGAGTGAATTTTTGCACAAACTTTTGTTTGAGCAAACTTTTGTAGAGAATATTGGTAAAGTTTGACCATATATAAATGGGATGACTTCTCAAGTACAGCAATAATTATTAGTATTGTGCGCTGTAGGTTGTCTACTTATCTAGGTTAGTGTTAAAAGAAACCGCCACTCATAAAACAGGTAATATATTTAAGCATAATTGGAGTGAGCATAGGGTGATATTTGGTAACTTTTTAAAAGTTTATAATCACTCTCAAAAAGTCATCCCAAATATCGATGGTTAAAGTATACAATACACTAGATACAAGTAGGTACACATTATTTTTTTGAAGCAAGTCGCCTTTTATAACCTACAAAGGGTCGGTCGTAATAAATATTTTTAATTTATTGATAATAAATATTTATTGTAGGTATTCAGTTTCAATGTCTTTCGGAGACCATTACCCTAGACTGGAATGAATCGAGAAAGGCGGGTGAATAGGAACACAAGGAAAAATGTTCTCATGAGCTAAACATAAAATAAAAAACACTAAACATAAATCGGAATAGATATCTTTCTTAAAATATAGTAGAATGATAATATTTTTTGGTAACAACAATAACTAAGGTTGAAGTTGAATAAAAAATATTAAAAAATCAATTTAAATTGACGTCTTCAACGCAGTGTTACTTTTTGTTTTTAAAACTTTCTCTAAAAACTATTTATTTTGGTGCTCTAATGAAAGAATTCTTGTTTAATCGAAATTTTAGTTATTTTGAAACATAATATTTGAAAAATTTTAAAAATATTTATTGTCAGTTTCTACACAAAATCATTTTCATTTCAATTTCTACACAAAATCATTTTCATTTCAATCATAGTCAAAATTAATTTGACTATTGGCGACGCAAAGATTCTCACTCGCGCCTCTGGTGGTAAAATTAAAATTAGCATCAAGTAAAAATATACGTATACGATTAATGGGCGATATAAAATCTAGTAATCCGTGCATAATTTGTATAGAACATTTTTCTATGGACAATTAAACGTATACAAAAATTTTTACTTGATACAGCTTCTAATTTAAAAAACCAGGAGCGCTAGGCGTAATCCTTACGTTGCCAGTAGTTGACGTTGGATCTAGCACCTATTATCCTGACAGTTGACGTATAGAGTATGTTACCATAGAGAAGAAATTACATTATTTTTGTAATTTTCTTAAAAACCGGGGACATTTTCCAAAATTTTTGATTAATGTAATAAAGTGACCATTCTCGCGTAAATTTTTAGTATATTAAATTAATGTTCTTTAATATATTAATTAATATAATATTAAAGAATACGTACTTATAAAATAAATATAAAAAAATACGATGTAAAGCCTGAATTCGTGCCTACTCGGTCATTTTTACGGTAGTTGTCAAACTCACACGTTCATACCAACTTTTTGATGCGAGATACAAAAATCCACAAACAATGGTACAAACTTCAAATATCACGTTCATACGTATCGTTTGCCCAAACTTATGTTTGTGCAAACAATTCATTCAAACAAAAGTTTGTGTGATTTTACAAAATGTTTGCGGAAACTTCACGTCCACACGTACCATTTGCACCAACTTTTGTTTGTGTAAAAGTTTGTACAAACAAAAGTTGGTGTAGTGTAGACGGGCTATAAAATTTACAAAAACGTTATTTTAGAAAATTACAGTATTAAACAGTACATAGAACTGCACCGATATCACCCATCTTGTCCATCTATGATTGACATTTCAAACTATACGAACGCGTATGAGCAGTATGAATAACTAAGTATATAAGCGAGAGTGTAGACAGTACATACTCCTGTGGCAGTGTTGCAAACACTACGGATAAAATATACGGAATTCTCAACCAATTACTATATTTGAAAAATATATTAAATATTTAAAAAATATTATAAAAATTTACCATCTCTACAGATGAATTTTTTATCTAATTATTATTAAAAATACAGCTAATTTCAAACATCGCGCGTAAAAAAATTAATTTGACTAGATTTACGGACATTAGGCCTAATGGTGACGTAGTAGGTATACATAGATCTAGAGTCCCGATTAGGATTAGTAGATATACTTCGGGACTCCCGAAGTATACTGCATGTGGTGTAAACAATTTTTCATCATTCAAATCGTCGTGAGCCTTATACTTTAAAACTTTTTTTCGATGATAAATTTTATAATAAATTTTTTATTTTGTTTTTCAGCTATTATGAACTAATCAATTATTAACCAATATAATAAAAGAATGCGTGTTTTGTTTTCCTCAGTATTTAAATTTAAAAAGCTCGTGCAGTACAAGTAGCGCTAAAATAAACTTCACCGGTAATATTAGCTACCTGTACTAGCAAGTATACCTATATTCTAATACTATGCAATTGCAACATTCATGGAATTAATAGTTTTTTATTTCTTTTTACGTTTATTTATGATTTAAAATAATTATTTTAGTTAGAAATTTCGAAGAAAATTAAAAAAAAGAAATCCAGAAATCTACGGACTTTTTTATCCCAGATCTTCGGAATTTTTATCTAGTTCTACGGATTTTCTCCTAGAGGTCTACGGAATTTATAAAATTTCATATGGCAACACTGTCGTGTTGTCTCGTCTCGTCAAAACTTCGACGACCGTCTCGTCGAGGCGACCTCGCGAGAATGTAGTGCTACGATAATGGGTATATTAGTCACACTAGAGGATTAAACGCAGATAAATTATAATATTCATGGTAATACATCATATAATGTGAGTTTGGTCTAATTAGAAGCGCATTATTACTTTTAAGGTCAAAAGTGGCGTCAGTCGTCATAATAGAGCTATCATCATTAAAAAAAATTTCCCTTCAAATGATATCAGTCAAAACAATATACTTAATTGACATTCACGTTCTAAATATAATACAAAATAAATAAAATTAACAAAAATTTAAAAAAGACCTGAAGACATATAATTTTTAATAGGCCTACTAGTTATAAAATATTATATTACATTGATGTGCGATTGCCTGACAATTCTCATTTTAAAAATTAAATTGTGTTTAAAGTAATTAGGAATATGTCTTAAAATCGTTATTATTACCTTGATAATTTGACAAGGTTAACTTTTTTTTCAACTGATGATTACTTTAATAATATGAGTGTTATAAAAACTTAAAAATTTATTGTAGTGTAATTAGTTTCATTTAATTTTATCTATTCTCCAAAAAAAAAAAAACAACGCAACAAGTATTGTTGATTTGAATTATTATAGTAAACAGCAAATCGAGATGATTCATACTAGAAAGTATGCAAATATAAACAAAATCGATCGAGAGCAAATTGGGCTCGCACAATTAGGTGCCATCCAGTGAGCCGTCATAATAATTAATTTTTTTTTATTTATGTATTCGTATATTATTTTAAATCTTATCCAAACTTTCTTGTGATACAAAATGCCCGAAAAATACATGGATAGTTCCAAATTGTATTGAAACTATGGCGGGTACATATCAGGACGACTATCTTGGCTGGAAAACAATAGAAAAATAGTTCAAAAAGTGTCCCGTTTTAAGTACTAAGTAACAGTTCAAAAACTCGCCAGAATAGCGCTAGAGTAGCAAAAGAGTATAGTGATTTTTTTGTGTCGATTTTTATAAAAATTTTTATAATAATAAAACTATTATATGTACCAGTTATAATAAAAAAACAATAATTATATAACAACGCGGATGTTTTTCTTTCCTTGTTTACTTCTCTAAATTTACCCTTTTGCTACAGTGGCGCCGCCACTATTTACGCCTTTCAATGGACACTTTTTGATACAGAGATGGTGCTCCCAATATCTACCCTCCATAATTGAAACATTAGTAAATACCACAGTAGTAAATACGTTGTCTATTTTCCCAGGTACATATATATATATATATATATATATATATATATATATATATATATATATATATATATATATATATATATATATATATATATATATATATATATCTTTTTAGCAACTATTAACGTAATAACCGCTATCTAATACTGGAACGGTTTTGACATTTACATATTTATTTCTTTAAAAGTAAGGAAACATTAAATGCGAGGTGAATTTAAATTGAAAAACAATCATTCCATTAATAATAATTTCTGTTATCAGACGTTTCTTTCAGAAATAACTTCATTAATATGTAAATGTCAAAACTGTTCCAGTATTAGATACCGTTCCATAATGGGGGCATTTACGTTATACTCGAATTACGGGTAAAAAAAATCGTAATTTTCTTCTAATCGATGACTCACTATCTACTAGCCTTATTAAAATCAAAATTTTAACAACCTAGGAGACTAGGGGAGAACGGTCATTATCATTAAAACCATTGTATCAAAAATTATAAAAAATATATTTCTTAAAATCCTTAGAAAATTAAAACTTTTTTTTCGAGCTAAACCGATTCCTCATTTTAATTTAAAATAATTTTCTTCGAATCATTGATGACGATGCCATTTTTATGCCAATTTTAAAATTTCTGCGTTACATAATTTTCGAAAAAAACGTGTGATAGACGGACGGATGGACACGAGAGTTGATAAGATGTTGATAAGTCCAAAAGATGGAGTCTTACAAGAGATTCGCTTTTCTTTTTAACACTTTCAGTCCCATGGCTTCGCCATCCGAAACCAAACAAAATATCCCCAGAGGCTGACTGCGATCAATGATTAATTGGTTAGTTGGTTACGCATTATGTATGCGATATTTATCATCAATTATTCATCACACGGATGTATTCCTACTCACACAAATACATAGCAACACACACTACTCTTTTGGATTCTGTGTATAAAAATTTTTAAAATAAACAAAAAATACATAAAAATATAATTTATATTTTTAAATAAAATTTATTTGAATGTCAGTGTATATGTAGTATGTAAGTATCACGTACGTATGTTTACAGTTTTACATATACATGTTGAACTGTGTTGAATCTATTCAGTGTTTGAATCATTTTGTTTTATGTATTTTCTTATATAAAGTTTTGTTTTAAATATTGCCGGCTTCCGGTGGGGGGGGGTTACTATGAAAGTGCTTGGGCCTCATAGTGTTAAGATACGGAACCCTAAAAAACAAGTTTAGTAAAGTGCAAGACTGACTTGCGTATTAAGGATTCGGTACAGCATTGAAAATAAAAACAATTCCTGAAAATTTGGCTTACTATTCATCAGTAAGTAAGTTAATTTTTTAAAATTAAATGAAGTAGTTAGGAAGAATTAATTAGCGTAATAATTTTGTGTTGTTTTCCTTTTTTTCATGCTATCAAATACCCGAGTTACCTAGGGACAGCTGGGTACAGTGAGTTCGGGGATCCTTTTAAAAAAGTCTTTGAGGACTTACAGAAAAAAATTAAACCACAAAATGATTTGTGTATAATTATAGTAACTTTATTTACACAACTCCATCCAAAATTCTACCGCATACGCTGTTAGATGCAAATATGAAATTTTTTGAATATATCTCGAAATATCTACAGCAATCATAAATAGTTTTTAGAATAATTACTTATTATTATAAATAATTAAATCACAAAAAAAATATTGCATATGCTTTACGGTATGGTAACGTGATTGGTATGCCTCCTAAGGATCGCATCTAATAATATAAAATTACAACTTGTTTTCTATCGTAAGTTTCATAAGCAGAATCCATAACGCTCTCAAGTTGGGGGCCTTGAGTTTATGCTGAATGTGTTCTTTGTGTAAAGACGGTTCTGAATACCTCATCAGCTATAATTTTTCTTTTCAGTGGGTCTTTACTCTTTAATACAGATGTATGACTTCAATAAAAAGATCATTGCTACTTCTCATCTAATAAATTGATATTCAAACTCTAAAAATGGTAGATTTTTTGCAAGGAAGTAACTTAGACAAACGTAGTATCTGTTCATATTTATTTATGATTTTAATTCATTAAAATAATATGTATTCATCTATTTTCAATTATGAATATAATATTGAATTTTTTGACGAGGCAAACATTCATATGTAATAATAGTTCTTAGAAAATCAACGATAGTATAATTGAACTTATAATTATGTATAATAAAAATAAAATGAAAAAAGCCAAATTGATCCTATCAATTTTTGAATAACAGTCAAAATGTATATATGAACAAATCTAATTAAGGTACTTGTGGGTAATTACATTCACCTAAAATTGTATAAATAAAATTTTATATATTGTTCACTTGTTATTACACGAGAGTTTTCTAGCTTTTCGAATAAATTTGTGTTTGTATATAACGAAACTTCTCTAGCAATTTAACGAGAACAGTATATTGTTAACTAATAAAAACACAACAACGTAGCGGAGTGTTTCTGAGTTGACAGTTCTTTGATTTAATTTGCTTTTAGGCAACAAATTAGAGTTATAGAAAACGTAAATTTATTCAGAAAAAATATAAAATCCGATAGTAATACGGTAAGACAATTTAATGAATAAAATAAGTAATTTTATGTGTCCTTGCTATGGTTTTGAATCAGTTTATATTTGCAGTTTTATTTAGCAATAAAGAGGGTATGGTTTGGCCTACCACGTTTTATTTTTACGTGATTTTTACTCTAATGCGATGAATTATTAGTCTAGAAACACCTTCAATTTTTTTGACACGGATTACGGATTGTTCGAGGGGGCGGATTGTTTGTCCTTAAGGCTCTTGATTTCTCTACACGATCCTGCACGGAGTGTGTTGAAAGTCATATCAATTTTACGTTTGTTTTCTGTCGTCTGAACATAATTATCCATACCAACCTTATGTCTAGACGTCATTTATAAATATTAATTAAATTAACAAAAAAAATTTCAGTGACAGAAATTCTTACGCCATTGACCTAAAGCAAAATTATACATTTGATTTTTTGATTCCATTTTGTTCTAAAATTAACGTTGTAATTTAATAAGTATTTTTATAAAATTTATAAAGGAAAGGGCGTAGCCAGGCTTAAAAATTACTAAAGAAAGCTAGGTCAAAAAAGTTACGTTGAAATTTTAATCAATATAAAAAAAATTACAGAAGATGACGTTTTTGTATGACGTATTCTTACCATGCTTGCCAACTTTTCGATTTTTGACGACCGGACGATTTTGATGAAATTTTGTAATTTTATTTCTTAAAGGTTTGTTTATCATTCCAATCAGAATTACTACTAGGTATATTCCTCATGGGAGATGAGATACTAAAGACAAAAGCAGTACCAAAAAATGAAAATACAAACAAAAGAGTGATTGCAATTATGGCTATTTCAAAACAATATTCAAAAATAGAAGCGTTAAAATCAATATTTTCTTTTCTTTTTCTAAGTTCATTTTAGAAAATGATAAGGCTAATAACATCTAATTACGGAAAAGCGAGTAATTTTGTACCGAATTTCGAAATATTTAAAAATAATCTGACCCGTGACTATTAAGATAATTCTACGCGGGTAAAATCGCAGGAAACAATTAGTTTTTTTTTTTTTTATATAGGGTAGGGTCGTGTAAGATGGTGCGATCGGTAAGAGTGCGCACTCCTGTTTTCTCGAAACAGGAACGAAATTTGTAACCAACTTTAATCGTGTTTTGAAGTGTTCGGGTATCGGTAATTGTTCACCAAAAAATATTGGTTTTGGACATAATTCCAATATTCTAGAGAAGTTTAAAATTTTTAGTACGGTTCGATATTATTTTTCTCGAATTTGAATGTGTTACTACGGTTTACGTCGAGACAATTTAAGAGCTATGAATGTTCCTGTGACTAGTAAAGTTAATCACGAACTAGCTCCGATCACTATAATTTGTGTCAGTACGCGTGGATGGTTCCCACAGGATGATTTTGTTGATAATAGGCAGGCGTGTAAGATGACGCAGTACAAAGGCGTGTAAGACGGCGCACATATTCTTACACGACAGTTTCTTTTATCATGTTTTTCTTTAACTTTTCTAAGGAATTCCATACAGCAAACTTTCGTACAATGTAAATTCGTGTAACCCAAGTTCCTACATTAAAAGCTTACGATTACGAAAACTAACGATAACGAAAAGTAATTTTTTTTAAAAAATATTCTGTTGATAATAAAATCAGTGGGACTAGTGGAGCCTAAAATTAACCAATTATAACCAATTTTTAAAAAGTAATTCGATGTCGATAATTCTCGATAACGAAAACCAACCTTCAACCAACCAACCGAGCCTTCAAAAATTTCGTTATTTTTTTGCTACGACGCGACGGATCGTTCACGAGATATTTACGTTCAAAAATTTTTCATTACGAAAAATTACGAAAATTAATTTTTTTAAAATGTGCTGTCGCTGGCCCAATCAATTGGGCTAATGGAGCCTAAATTAACCAGTTATAATCAATTTATGATAAGTAATTCGGTATCGATAAGTTTCGATAACGAAAAGTAGGTTTTAACAATCGCAATACGTTTGAATAGAAGAGCTATATGACAGTACAGCAGTACACTACGTCGTCAAAAGTATGGGGACACCCTGGCCCAAGGTGTACCCACATTTTTGACATGGTAGTGTACTATAGCATTAAGTATAGTACCGCGTCAAAAGTGTGGGCACGCCTTGGGTCAGGGTGTTCCCGTACGTGTGCCGCCGTACTGTCATAGCTTTTCTACTCGTTTGAAATACGCATAACTTGTTTCACTTAAACCTTCAAAAATTTCGTTATTTTTTGACTACGACCTACCGTTACTTACGATCAAAGTTTAGAATAACGAAAAATATGAAGTGCTGACATAAGAAATTCTCCTGTTACTTAGGTGCGGGATTGTTTAAAGATGATGTGAAAGTTGCAAGCTTTTTAAAAAGTGCGCCGTCTTACCGACCTCAATGGGCACTCTTACACGATCGGTATTGAGTTTATATTAAAAATCCTTTATCACAGCGTTAACTAATCATTAAGGTACTAGAATAAATACAATTTACTTCTATAACATTTTCCGTTAATTTTTTATAGCCACCTAAACTACCCTAAATAAAAAATTTTTTTTCTTGTATTTTTGTAACAGAGGTTCCTTTCTGTTTCTATAACTGCGGAAACTTTACAAGAGTTTGGGCTTCCGTTTCTTTTTCCGCTTTTGCAATTTTTATAACAAATGTTTAGCAGAATCAAAAGTTAACACTACAATGTCATTAGCTATCGGAGCAGGTGAAGTAATTTTCACAAGACGGCAAAGAAATGGTGTTAAGGTGTAAGTTTTTTGGCCCTAAAGGTATTTCTCTCCTAAAATACTGCTATCATTATTATCATATATATAGATTTTAATTTTCTTTAGATTTTCATAGTCAAATTTTCATATAACAAGCTGTACGAAGTTTTCGAATTTTTTATATGAATGTGTTTAAAAAACAGTATTCTTCTTTCTAAATAATTTGTAATAAAGATATTAATTGTTATAGAATCGTAGCGTGAACTAATTTACATTGATCAAAATTTGTAATTAAGCTTAGGGCACTATCAATTATTTTAATTTTATCAATAATTACTTATCGGAAATAATTTGAAAGTCTATATACAGTTAGCGTCTTTTAAAACCAAATAAGTATAAAAGGTCTTCAAAAATTGGGTATTATCATCAGTTGCATTTGTTGTGTAATAACAATAATTTTAATAATTGTTGAAAATTTTTCGATTGGCAAACAAATACATCAAAATGAAATACACAGTAAGTCGGCAATAATTTTTATTTATTATTAATTTATTTTTACTTATTTTATTTTATTTTTATATTGATTTGTTTAACGACAAATTTGTAATAATGACATTTTTTGATTATTTTCGAAATTAATTGAATATTCGGTCCTTCTAACATCCTTTTTTGTATATTTGTTTTACATATAACTTTTTGTTTCAGGTCTTTGGATTCTTGTTATGCGCACTAGTAATGAGTGTGTTCGCTGAAGAAGAAAAAGTAGTCGACGACAAAGTTAAGCGCGACACAATACTTTTTGAAGATGATGGTTCATATAAACCATACTTGTACGATTACCCATACAATCAATTTTTCCGATTCTGGCCAGGATTTTTGCCATATTCTTATTACCCAACATTGTATTATCGATTCAAACGTGACCCACAACAAGTATTGTCTGGACAAGGAGCTATTGGTGGAATTAGTGGTTCGACAGTAAGTCAACAGCAAGAACAGCAACAGGTTGTAGCACATCGTCTCCGTCGGGCACCACAACAGATATTGTCTGGACAAGGAGTGATTGGTGGAATTAGTGGTTCCACTGTTTCCCAACAGCAACAACAACAGCAGGCTGTAGCACACCGGCTCCGTCGGGAACCACAACAAGTACTGTCTGGACAAGGAGTGATTGGAGGAATTAGTGGCTCGACAGTAACACAACAACAACAGCAACAACAATACGTTGGTGGACACTGACAGAAATTTTTAAATTGAACTTATTTCTAGTTCCTTTATATTATTAGAAATATTAGTGAAAAATAAATTTTTTTAAAATAATTAATATAGTGTTATTTTATTGGTATCTAAAACCAATAAATATCCATGACATTTTCACGTAAAATTCACTTATAAAAAAACAAAATGCTAATTCATCTTAACTACCATTATTTAATTTAAAAAAATAAAAAATACAAATGTAATTTTTTAGCTAAAATCTACGTGAACAGGCGTGCGACGTTATATTCTCTTATATTTAAACACTATCGCCACAAGGGTCGCTACTTTGAAGTCCGATTAGAAAATAAAACTATGAAAATTAATCCAAACTAAATTAAATTAAAAAAAAAAAAAACAAAAAAAAAACAGCAATTTCTTTTCCTAGTTATAAGAAAAATTAAGTTTCTTGTGACGTAAAATAATTCTGTCTAACGATTTTCGGCATTATTTTTAAAAATTGAAAACATATACGTGCAAAATTCATAAATATGTGTGTTTTAAAATAATTTCCCAAAATTAGTCAAATTCCCCATTCATTTTATCAATAATTACTAAATTATTTGAAAGTCCACAGTTAGCGTTGTTTTAAAACCAAATAAGTATAAAAGATCTTCAAAAATTGGAAATTATCGTCAGTTGGATTTGTTGTGTAATAACAATAATTTTAATAATTATTGGAAATTTTTCGATTAACAAACAAATATATCAAAATGAAATACACAGTGAGTTGACAATGATTTTGTTATTTATTTTTGTTTTTATTTTTATTTATTTTATTTTTACATTAGATTAAAAAATTATAAAATACTATAATAAGTTACGTAAAAAAATTAAAATAATTTTTTTTTTGTTTCTTAATTTCCAAACAAAATTATTATCAAATACTATTATAAATTTTTTGTTGTTACATAATTTTCGAAACTAATTGAATCACCCTTTCTTTGTATATTTTTTACATATAAATCGTTGCTTCAGGTTTTTAGTGTCTTGCTTTGTGGATTGGTGATGAGTGTAGTCGCTGAAGAAGAAACAGTGGACGACAAAGTTAGACTCGATATAGTACTTCTTGAAGATGATGATCCATATAAACTAAACAGTTACTACCAAACAGTATATTATCGAACCAAACGTGACCCACAGCGAGTATTATCTGGTCAAGGAGTGATTGGTGATATCATTACTTCTACTGTCTCTCAACGAGATCAGCAACAGGGCGTAGTAGTGTTGGGTAACGCAGCGTTGCCCGGTACAATTCCGCTGAAGCAGTTGCTTACGCTATGTGCGCTTATAGTGCTCTTTAAAAAGTAATAGCAAAGCCGCAGTTCATTTATAATATAATACCATAGATTATAAAAGGAAACAATATACATTCTTATTATTAGTCGAATTTTTACAGTATAGCACCGATAATGGAAACATCAGTTTTGGAAATTTTTTGAGAGCATCAAATTAGTCAACATCACTTTTGGAAAGTTGCATCAAAAATGTCAAGTACATAAATATTAAATCCACGTGCAATAGACCATGACGAATGATTTTATCAAAAGAAATAAATAAATATACCGGCAATGGTAGTGACAAACAACAAAAGACCTCAAAGCGTAGGAATGTAGATTTTAATTTTATTGTACATATAATGTTCATCTATATGTATTCTGTTCTGTGGCGGTTTTTATCATACGTAAAATGTAAACAAAAATTATTTCAAAGCAAATTAATAAAACCACAAATGAAAAAATATTTTCTGAGATAAATAATTTTTAATTCTTTACTTCTTTTTTTCTTTTATTAATATTTAAAAAAAAACATAATTTTAATTCAAAACATAATCTTACGATATTTGTGAATCGCCCCTGGTCAAAAGCATCACTTTTGTCAAGCACGACTTTTGGAGACTATTTTTTCTTAACAAAACTGGTGCTCTACTGTATTTATTTTTATATTATCTTTGAAAATAGCATTTAGAATTGAAGATATGAGTAGATGAAGGTGTTATGTAACATTTTTTTTGTTATGTAACATTTCCAATAAAAGCGTTTAAAATTTTTTTATTTACGTATACTTCCCATGCAATAGCATGTGTTAATTATTGAATTTATACAAAACTATTAGGCGTAATGAAACCAAATTGTAACATATGATACTTTAGCATAGAATATTCAAAAAATGACTTTTTGAAAAAATATGTTACATAACACCTTCATCCACTCATGTCTTCAATTGGAAAACTAATATGTATATGGTGCAGAATAAAGTTTTGAAACTATTAATCAAACATAAATATAATCATTCAATTACGTTATAATTATGTAGTTATTCTGTTGTATGTGTATGAGTATATGTATATGTATCTACATAATAATGTGTAGGTATATGTATCAACAAAAATTGTATTTTTTCTCCTCCTATTACAAACTTTTCTAACAGCATTCAGGTACACATCATCGGATACAGTTATTCTCCTAGTTTTTCATTTTCCCTTATAAAAAAGGAAATTACATTAAGGACTGATCCAACAGGGACGACTAATTATGGACCTAGATATCGTATGGAAAACTGAGTTTGTTACAATTGTTCCAGTGCTGTTTAATTTTACAAAACAGTTCGTAAAATATTAACTATATGATTAAAAAAAATACCCCTGTCGCAGCATCTGTATAACATAGCGAATTGCCAAATATTGGGCACTGGCGGATGTCATCTAAGACCTGTACCCATTTAAAATAGTTTAGCTTTCTAAGAGTAAAAGAATTTTTAAAATCGACTGGGTAATTAGTTTTGGTATTTTTGGGACCCAGGAACTCGAACGGACTTTGAGCAGCATAGTTGTATCTAAAATAATTTAGTTTTCTAGCAGAGAGAAAATTTTCAGAATCGGTTCGATAGCTTATTTCTGGCGTTTTCGGATCTGCAAGATCCGAAGACCTCATTAAAAAATCAGCTCGACCGTATATTCTACGCGGACTTTATGTAACATATATATATATATATATATATATATATATATATATATATATATATATATATATATATATATATATATATATATATATTAATGCCCAAAAAACCATGTTTCGGGCATCGTACATGTCGTTTGTGTGTGTGTGTGTGTGTGTAAAAATTTCGTGAAAATAGGACATTTTGTTCGAAAGTTATCGTGGGGACACACACAGCCACACACACACACACACACACACACACACACACACACATATATATATATATATATATATATATATATATATATATATATATATATATATATATATATATGTATCTATGGGTCGTTCTCCAAACGAAAGAAGAAATGGACTTAATTCCGGCCACACATTTTTTTCATGCATAAGCTTTGGAAAAAAAACTAAATAAATAAAAAAATAAAAAAAGTTATATTAATTATATAGTATATATTATACAGAAAAAAGGTAATTTATTTTTTATTAAAAATATACGGAGTCATTTATTACAGTATTCTAATGACATTTACCTAATTTACTGACTGAGAATTTTTCAATATTCTTTAAAAATCGGTTAAATAACGTTTTATATATTTATATATATATATATATATATATATATATATATATATATATATATATATATATATAAACAGGTCTGCTTTTCTAATACAACATATTTACAACTCATACAACTTAAAAATTTCATATATCCACAGTATTTTTCACGAAAATGGTGACCAGGATACTGAGAAATTGACTGGACTGAGAACAATCTCGCTTACAATGTTAACTGAATTAGTTGATACAACCTCAAATTAAGTAAAACATGTACTTTATTTTATTTATTATATTTCAGTTAATTACTATGACAAACGATGATTTAATCGGAATATAAATTTTTTTATATTTTTTAAGTGTTTTGGTTTGATATGAGAATAATGCAAATTTCGGGAGACAAAATTCAATAGAATATTTCTTAAAGAAAAGATAAAAAAATTCGAAAATTATTTATACAATAAAAAAGTACCAATATTATAGATTACTACTGCAGTAAAATTTTTTTTTTATACATTCAGAAAAAATAATTATTTAGTCTATGTTTTACTTTGGAGAGAAGACATACCAGGAGACTGAGAATTTTACATTTTAAGTGTCATTTTTTATAAAAAATATATTTCGAAATTAAGCCTTTAAAAATTTCGTTTTTTTGAGCTACGATGCACCGTTTACGAGATATTTACGATCAAAGTTTACGTTTTCAAAAAGTATTGAAAACGTAATTTTTTTAAAAATATTTTCTTGGTGACCAAATCAATTTGACTAATGGGTTTGAATTAAACAATTATAATCAGTTTATGATGAGTAACTCGGTATCGATAATTTTCGATAACAAAAAGTAGGTTAGTCCCAATTTGTTCAGAATGTCCACAACTTACTTCGCTTAAACCTTCAAAAATTACGTTATTTTCGAGCTACGATGCACCATTTTATAAGATATTTACAATCAAAAGTTTACGTTTTCGAAAAGTATCAAAAACTAATTTTTTTGGAAATATTCTATTGCTGACCAGATAAATGGGAGTAATGGAGCATAAATTAAGCCATTATAATCAATTTATAATAATTTGTCAGTAAAAGTAATTAAACATATTTAACTGAAAATATTATGTTACTCTTCATTTCGTCTTACAAGACATAGCATAACAAGCTTACCTAGCTTGTGTAATTATATAATAATCTTAGTTTAAAGACTATTATATTTACATTTAACAAATATTCTTTATTAAGCAGTGGTTTTGATAGTTTAAATCCAAAATAATACGCTAAATAGTAAATTAAAATAAATTCCCACTTTTGTATGTGATGTATCACATGTACGCTACATACGTGTTCTTATTTAGGTGTTCGTGCTGATTTTTTAAAGGTGTTAACATAGTCTATCCGTTTTTTTTTATATATGTCAACAAATTATAAAACAAAAACTAAATAAATCAAAATTTTTGGGTTATATTTTCTTAAAAACATATTCATTAGATTAAAAAAACTTGATTTTATGCTTATTAAGAAATAAAATGGGTGTTTAATTGATTTATTAACTTTTATAAGCTACTTTAATGACACACCTAAAAAAAGTGTTCCGTAATGGGGGCTTTTACCCTACCTAAGCTTAAGAAATCTGCTTAATTTTAATTTTTCAACTTGAGACAGAGCTATGTTAATTATAATGCAACTAGCCGTATACTCGATGGGATTCCCCATCGACATCTTTTTATTAGGTACTCACTTTCTGCTCACTTTTAATATTTTTTAAAAGCCTAAATCAATATCCACGTTTCTAACTTCAAAAATGATGAAGTTCCCATACGAACTTTCATTTCCTATTTTAACCCCTTAGGGAATAAATTTCCAGAAAGTTTACACAATTGACTTTTATTTATAAATAGAACTCTAAACGCCAATTTTCATATCTCCTGTGTTAAATTTTGTCCTTCTAAACCCAACAGTCTAGCTCTAGACTATGCGTTGTCTGTCAGTCAATGTTAAAGATTTATTCAAAAATATATTATTTATTTTAATAGCCATAGTAACATATTTTTCTTCTAACTTCAGAAATAACGAATTTACATACAAATTTTCATACCTTATTAAACTCACTTAGGAGACGAATTTTCAAAGATCCTGTCTTAGTGCTCATCTACGTTACATAGGGAAGTCCTATGCAAAATTTTATTCTTCTAAACCCAATGGTTGAGGCTGTGCGTTATCTGCCAGTCAGTCAGTCAGTCAGTGTTAGAAAGGATATAGCAAGATAAGCATAGTAAATCTGACCCGGAAGCGAATTATTTTAATAACTATATTATCGGTATGGTAAGGCTGTAAGTAATTGATATCTACAATTTTGGCGGCCAAAACTGAGTAGTTATGGAGATAACTAAAAAAATTTAAAAAATTACAAAAATTTCTTTCTTGGTAACTATTCAACTTAGGAAAATAATTCCAAATCCACATGAAGGCAAACACTCTCAAGAATATTAGACATTTATTATCCTATCAGTCCTCGTTATTAAGGATAATAACAAGGATAGTATCCGATCCAATGTTAATTTTATAGGGTTCCCTAAGAATTTCAGTAACTGTACCCTAATGCACTTAATTACTGCACCAAGTCTCATCAAAATTCAAGGGCTGCAACATGGTAAAAAATTTTTTTATTTCTAATCTGCTGAATCACCCCTCCAGTGGGTCCGACCCTGGAATTATATACATCAGTCGAAAGTACTTTAAAAATAAAGTGTTGTGTCTCATAAAGTATTTTAAAGTAGTAAAGTAAAGATAATCAAGAATAATCGGAACAGGTATATTAGGTTATAGGTTATCTACCTCTGATAGAAAGTCCCAGTAGTAACTGTATTGTCGTTTATGTGATACTGCAGGTACTTCACTGCCTGTATAACTTCCCTAGAGCAAAACAAAACCATTGTAAAAATATAATAGAAAATTGTCAAAAAATGTGGTGTAGTAGGCATTCTTAAATATTCTTCATGTTAAAAATGCCTACTACACTGTCTACTCTATATATATATATATATATATATATATATATATATATATATATATATATATATATATATATATATATATATATATATATATGAATTTAAGTGAATATCATTTCCGTATTCTAGGGACCTCAAAACATATTTTGTTATAGTCTCGGCCTCAGGTTCCACATGACACCTGGCGTAATAGCTGAATTTAGAGTTTTCGAAATTGGCTAAAAGCGAAACTACCTATCTGATAGCATTATTTGATTGCTTTTGTTTCTAATAAAATCACTTTGCTTCTAATTGATGGGGTATTTACTACCTACAAAAAATTGTTGACACTCAAAAAATGCGATTAGCTTATAAACACATTGTTATTGCTGAGAGAAAACCGCCAAATGATATTTACTGAACGTTTTATCGGTGAAGCAGAACTTCAGTAGACATCTTATGATGGGTTTTTAATAGGATTCATAGATATCTCGCAAATTTCAAAATTATATCTGACCTACTATACTACTGACACACCTCTGCCCTAAGGCCCTAACAGCCATTACTGTTCGCATATTGAATTATATAATAGAATTATTAAACATCAAAATCACGTAAAATGTTTTTTTATTTGATTTCTATACAATCAATAAAGTGATCTGAATTTGTTCTATTTAATTTCAAAGTTTAATATTAGTTTTTTAAATAATTAAAATGATATTCTAAATAATTGTGAGAATAATTGTCTAGGCTACAAGAATTTTATTTAAAATTTAACCCTAGAATTATACGTTGGTCTACGAGAAACGTTAATCATACATCGACGTCATTTTGACGGATGGACTTTTTACGGAGAGTTTTAGAGTTTATTTGCAAAAAACATTTTTTTTACATAACAATACTACAAAAGCGAACAAAATATTTAAAAAAATTGGATTTGGAAAAATTTTTTAATGTAAATATTTATTAATTTTTTTAATCTTTTTATCAAAACATATTTTCATTATAAAAATTAAAAAATAGATAAATACATCAATTATAATAATTAATTTATGAACTATTATGAGTCAGTGGACATGTGTGACTTTACAGAATGTGAAATTTCTCAGTCATAAATATTCCTATAGATATGTAGTTATTTCCCCATTAGGCACATTTGTAAATTTTCTAAAAATAATAAAATCTCAAAAAATAATAAAAATTAAAATATTTTCCACAAAATAAATTGTTAATCTTTTATTAAGTCATTCGAAACGCATTCTTTAGTTTTCGATTCAATATATTAAAAATTCAGTATTATGTTGTCTCTATAAGTCAAACAGCTGTAATCATTTTTCACATTATCATAATCATTGAATAAATTGATTATAACATCCATATCTTTAATAAATTTTAAAAAAAAATTAGGAAAACTTTTATATGTAGTGTACAAAATCTTCAAAAAAAAACATACGTTAATCATACATCGACGTCCTTCTGACGGACACTATTTCAATACAAACAAAGCGACAATGACTATAAACAAAATAAATATATGTGGTGTGTTATGATAACAAATAAATTAGATAACAAAAATCTCACAGCAAACAAGTAACAACAAGTCGTAGTATTGGAGCAGGTAGAGAAGTTCGTACGTCGTTTTGACGTGTACGTATGATTCTAGGGTTAAAGAATGCTTTTTAAACATTTCTGTATTCTGTAATCGATTCTGTAAAATATCGATATGTATTTGAATTTCATGGTTGACCAAGTGGACGGAAAACGACATTTCATATTACAAGACCTAATAATATCTCAATTACTGGCAAGCACTAGGTATATTTAAAATTAACTTTGTAATTATTAAAGATTTACTTTCCGTAAAGCTTCATTCCCGTAAGGCTTAAGAAAGTGTCCATATTTATCTGATTTGAATGGTCGGCCAAGTGGTCGAAAGACGAATTTTAATATTACACGACCTAATGTTCGATCAACCTTATTTCAGTCTTTAGTTCGATGAGCCAATTAGCCTTGCCTAAGAGGGAGAATAAATGATCCTTCTGCTTAAATTCGAATAAGATAGGGATTGACCGACAAAGCATTTTCGTAACTTCTAATGGTAAACTATTACAAGTAAAATGAAATTTTCTTCAGATCGATGGGTAAACACTTTTATATAACCGTCTCCCGGTTTACAAGCATACTGTCATGTTTATCGAAATACTTATATTGTAGCGTCCGTTTAAGGAGGAGCAACACTCACTACTTTTAAGCTTAAACAATTTTGATTATTAAAATTTAATTTTACAACTTACACTTTCTATACTTATATTCTTGAAAACAAATCCTTCAATGGAAAGGTGCCCAAGGTCTTCTTTTTAGTGCTCGGGATTACGTTTTATACCGGTGCCTTTTATGCGGTTTTAGGCGATTCAAACTGGCCAATGTTTTTAAAATATAATTAAAATATTATAAAACTAGCCGTGCCCGCGACGTCGTTCGCGCGAAACATTGTTATAAACTCAATGAGAAGTATGTAAGTGTAATAATTATACAGAACTAGCAAAGAATAATAATTTTTGTGTAATGCATGCACATGCTCAAAATGGTTTTTCTGTTTTCCCGTGGGAATGAGAACTTTTCCGGAGTAAAAAGTATCTTAAATGTTGACCCAGGTAATAGGTTATCACCACACCAAATTTCATAAAAATCCGTCCAATAGTTTTTGCGTAATACGTGCACATGCACAAAATGGTTTTTCTATTTTCCCGTGGGAATGAGGCATTTTCCCGGAGTAAAAGGAATCTTAAATGTTGCCCTAGGTAATATGTTATCAAATTTTATTAAAATGCGTCCAATAGTTTTTGCCTAATGTGTCCACATGCTCAAAATGGTTCTTCCATTTTCCCGTGGTAATGAGAAATTTTCACAGAGTAAAAAGTATTTTAGATGTTGCCCTGGGTAATAAGCTATCAAATTTTATTAAAATGCATCCAATAGTTTTTGCGTAATATGTGTGCACATGCTCAAAATGGTTTTTTCCATTTTCCCGTGAGAATGAGAAATTTTCCCGGAGTAAAAAGTATTTTAGATGTTGACCCAGGTAATAAGTTATCATCACACCAAATTTCATTAAAATCCGTCCAATAGTTTTCGCGTGATGCGTGAACAGACAGACTGACAGACAGACAGACAGACGCAACAACAGACAGACAAAAATTCTAAAAATCGCTGTTTTGGTATCTACATCGATAACTATTTACAGTACCAGTACAATTTTCAAAAAATATTCCATGTACAGAAATGGTCTCGTTATAATTTTATTATATGTATATAGATTTTCAAGAATAGTCCATTTCAAGCATTTATTTGTTGTAAAAGAAAATGATAAACAACTTCCACTTCCAGTGATAGAAGATGCTTACCTAATTGTATATCACTTGGTAAAATAATTGTATAAAATATGAAATATAAATATTAATAAAATAGAACAAGTAAATTGTTTAGAATGACTCATAAAAAATCAAAAAATTTTTGTCCAAAAAATGTATTTCATTTACAAGCATTCTTGTAAATTTTAAAATATACATCTCAAAATTACCAAAAGTTTTATGGAATCAGATTATTAATATTTTAAAACCTTAATGATATTTATAATAAATTATTAATAAATTTTTATGGAAAAAAATAATTAAACCAAATATCGATCATGTGATAACAACATGTTTTGTTAGTAACTACCTTTTACTTTTGGGAACAACTTAATGTATATTTAGCATAGTATAAAAGGTTTCGATGTGGAATAATTTGAACAGTTTGGTTTAGAAAAAATTCAAAATTGTTTGATTATTGGAGTGTCTTACTAACGTAAAAATGAAATACACAGTAAGTTTATTATTATGAAAAGTAGATACTGAATTTTTATTATTTTAAAAATTTCATAATCACAAAGTAACGTGCTTTTGTCCAAATTATTTCAGATTGTTGTATTAATGTTATGCGGTTTTGCCGCTTATACATTTGGAGCCGTCGTAAAACGTGAAGCTGAAACTGTCGAGGATAATGGCACATACAAAGCGAGCGATGAAGGAGCGTATGTGCCAGGTGATGAAGGAGCCTATGTACCAGACGATGAAGGAGCGTACAAGGATGAACCAATTGAAGGATCTGAAACAAATTACTATACTGGACTTCGAGTAACGTATCCATATGGAGTATATCCGTACTCATACTATCACGGAATTCACGGATATCATGGAGTTCCACTATTGCGCTACCGACGAGGAGTTGGATATGGAATTGGATACGGAATTGGAACTTCTCAATCAGTTGGTATTGGACCTGGATACATTGGTGCCTATCAGCATTCATATGGAATATAAATTTGTTGACAATTTGTTTTAGTTTGAAATAAATAATTCTATATTTTGTATGAGTGTTATTTGTTCAACTGAAATAAAACTATGAAATGTAATATTTGTTGCTTTTATTATTTTTCGTTTAATTTTACCAATATTTTGCCAACAAAATTTTTAAGAAGGGGATAAAGTTAATTCGATATAAAATAAGCATATTTTAGTGAATTTTTTTGACGATATTATATTTAGATATTTTAGAAGTATTCTGTAAAAATTTCATTAAAAAATATATAGAAATAAACCAGTGGCGGCAGATTTCTGCAGACGTCTTAGCGCATAACTCATCACTGGATCGTCCGAAATCAAAAACTGAAAAAGATTTCGTTAGTTGATATGTTTCTTAAGGTAACACCGCACCGTCGAGATTTTTAAATTGTTTTTGTTAACTTTTGGTAACATTTAGAAGTCAAAATATCGATTAAAAAATCGTCAATTTTTTTTTTATTATAAAATAAATTATAATTATAAAAAAAAAACTCGACAGCGTTATTTTGTAATTATTTATGTGTAGAAAAAGTCTGTAAAATTTCAAAAGGATTTTTCCCTCTAAGACAAGGCTAATTGGCTCATCGAACTAAACACTGAAATAAAGTTGATCTGATTAATCTTAGGTAGTACAACGAAGTAAACTTGGTTGGCCGCGTGATATCTTGTTCGGTTCCTAAGCGTTACAAAAATGTCTAAAAACCCTTCTTTAATTTTAAGTAGAATTCTTATATTCTAGAATTATTTCCACCGTTAGTTGGAATAACATTAGCCCGTGTAATATGAAATGACCATTTGATCTACTATGTAAATCAAATAAATATCGACGCTTTCCTAAGCATTAGAGAAATGTTTAAAAGCAATTCTTCAATTTTAAATAGAATTCTTGTAGCATAGAATCATTTCCACTGTTAGTTGGAATAACAGTGGGTCGTGTAATATGAAATGTCGTTTTTCGACCACTTGACCGACCATGTAAATCAGATAAATATCGAACAACTTTAAAATGTTACGTGTGAGAAGAACGCGTTTTTAATTATTAAGTTTTATATACTATAATAAACGAGTGTGTTTTTCTATACTTACACAGAATCATCGATGCTAGGCTCCATAGAGCAAAGAGCTGCCAGGCAGACAGAAAGCGAAACACTTGGCAGGTACTCCCGCTGTGTATGTGTCGGGCTGTTCGCTTCAACTCTATATCGGAACACAGAGACGGAGACTTACAGTTCTATAGATATTTCGGTTAGTTTTGCTCCAATCGATTTCAAATTTTAATACAATAATCTTGTGTTGTGCATTTATATGACGAATTTTGAAAAAAACGCCAAAAAAATTTCTTAGTTTTTTTTTTTTCTTGACCTTAGATTACATACCAAAGAAAGAGAATGCTTTCCTCTCTCCACGGATGAAAATTATTACAAACAGTTTTACTTATTTCAATAAATTATATATAAATTACATTCGGCATCGACTAAAGTAACATAGAAAAATAATTTGAAATGTAGGAAATCAAAAAAAAAAACCCCTAGTTTTTGTTACTCAATAATACCGAAAGGTCCAGTGTCTCGAGAAGCCCTTATGATTAATGTATAATTGATCATACATTACTAAACGACATATTTATAGACAATTTATTTTACTACTCAGAAGAGTCGTGGCAAAAAATAGCAGACCCAGTGAGGATAAATCGGATTTTTCAAGAAAATTTCCGCCATAAATGACTAACAAAAAAAAATGAAAACAGCTTCACAGCCTCCTATATTTTCCTGAGTCCCCTATCAATACCTTCCAGCCCGGGCCCCGGAGCTACAACTCCGGCTACTCCCCTCTCGTCGTGCCTGCTAGTAAGAAAAAATACTCTAAAAATAATGGTAAGCTCCCGTGATTTCTAGCATTACAGTGATTGATTATTTGTAATATGTACGCTAAGAATTGTGCCTATGAAAACGCTATTGAGATTCATCCAGTGGTTTTCATATGATGAGCATACATCTGGTTATAATGGATTAAACGTATCTCAGTTCTCATGATCGATAACTTTATTGTGGTTGGTTATTAATGCAAAATAGACGCTAGATCTGCAGGCTACATCAGTGAAAATTCTATCGAAGTCTATTGTGTGATTTTCACGTGTTGAGGTAAATAACAAACAAACAAAGATAGACAGATAAAAATTCTAAAATCTATTGCGTTAGCTTCTATTCGACTCCCAGTAACACTTTTAAATAGTTTATTTTTTTTTAAATTATCTTCAATATATAGACATGAAGAATTAATAAAATAATAAATTAATAGCATGATTCTTAATGAGTTATGAGAAAAACAAAATAAAAATGTGATTATAATAACTTTGATTAGCAAATACTTTCACCAATTAAGTATTTTGAATTTCTGGGAAATTTTAGTCGATATCTTCCTGTTTAAAATACTTATAAAAGGTCTTTTAACAGAATAAGTCATTGATAGTTCGGTTGTTGTGCCAGACAATAGGAATCCTTTTATTCCAGTAATTTTTAGCAGATATTTAGAATAAAAATGAAATTCGCAGTAAGTTTTTATAAACCTTATAATTATAAGCCTTAGAAACCTTAACCTTTTGCTTTCTTTTTAAAACACAATTTTTATTAATTGGAGTTAGAGAATTTTGATGATAATTTAAGTTCTTTATAGCTCTAAATATTTAGAAAATTTTGAAATTTCTTTTATAGACGTAGAATTTATAAAATAAAAGAGAAAAAAATTGTAATGTACGTAATTAATTTATAAATTATTTTAGTGATGCTCTGGACTATAAGTATAATATTAATTTAATATGAATCTACCTTATAATGTCAAAAATAAGATCAAAAGCAAGGAATAACTAATTTTTACAACACTCTTGGTGTATATCTTGATAAAGCATATAGCATTACATGAAAAATATTTTAATTTTTACACTTAATTATTTATATTTAGCTATTAATTATTTTTGTCAAATTTTTTGGTATCTGGTAAATTTGATAGGGTATATTTAATCATCAAAAATTTGTTTATGTGAAGCAAAAAAAAAAAAAAAAAAATTCTGCGTGTCTAGAAATAATGAATCTGAATTCTTACTGGAATATATCATTTTCTTAGGCAAGAAATAATATTGGTAATTAATATTCTTATCAGATTTTATATTAGTTAATATAAACAGTTTTTCATTAGCTAACTTAGGAATTTTAAATAAAATGAATGAATAAAATTTGCCATGCTAATTCTAATCGAAAGATTTTGAATTTCTCTATTAACCTTAGCTAGCTAGCAGAGATTTATGAAGAAAAAAATTATTATTATTTATTTTTTTTTTGTAGTTAATATTAGCTTTCCGACCCTTGATTGTGTACGCACCCTTTTATTGGAAAAATATCAACAATTTCTAATATGTATTTACCTAAGAACTGTATGATGATTGATATTAAGTATATGCAAGTATTTTTCTTTCAGATTTTTGCATTAATGTTATGTGGAGTTTCCCTTACTGTATTCGCCAAGGAGAAAGAACATACGGAAAAACGAGCAATATATCCATACTTTTATAATTATCGTTATAACACGTACCCTTACGAATATCGATACGGACACCCGATTGCTTATTCATCATACTACCCATATTATCATCGTTTTCCACGTAGTGCACAACAAGTATTGTCTGGACAGAGAGTGATTGGTGACGTTACTGGTTCTACTGTCATTCAACAGCAACAAAAACAACAGCAGACTGTAATACATCGTTTGTAACCTAGAGTAAGTTTGTAACCTCGGGAACCGCAACACTTACTCCTTGGATAGGGGCTGTTCATAAACCATGTAGCACATTTTTCCCATTTTTTTGACCACCCTCGACTATGTAGCGTTTGATTAAATATAGTAAGAAAGTAGATAAATTATTTTATTTTTTAAAATATTTTACAGCCTCTATTAAAAAGTGAGTGCCAAAAAATAACTAAAATTTATTGTTTATTCACAATCAGTTCATTGAAATATTTTCAAATGATTTATTAAATTAATTATTATATTAGATTCATTGTTTTTAGATTGTATATTATTCTTTATTTTTGTTATTAAAACGATTAAATAAAATTAGATAAAACTAGTGTTTATTTCAATTTTTATAAATTACAGAATAATATAAAATATGTAAATTGATTTAAATAATAATTACATAACCATACGTGCCTTAATATTGCTTATACATTTTTGTACCTATATATCCTATATCAGCGGTTTCCAACCTTTATATTACTATATATGCCTTCCTATAATAAAATTATTTGTTTTCGCGACTTTCCACCTTATATAGATGTAATAATAATAGGTAAGTTATATTTTTATACATAATATATTAAATGTATGTATAAAAACGCCGTGAGCAGCGGGGCCCCATTACGGTAGTCGAATTTTCCCCTTCATCTTCGGTATTGAATGTCTACAAGCGAAATGTGATTGAAAGTCTACAACCGAATTGTCATTATGTTGGTTTCAAAACTGGTGATGAGTGTTCGGCTGATCGAGGCTTTAAAAAAAGGTTGTAAGTATTTAAGGGCTGTATCTCAGTAAATTTCAATTTTGTGCCGAAAACAGGTAGCAGAAAAAAAGCCAACACAATTCGTACGAGGACATTCCTGCCCATGTTTATCCGCTAATTGCCTTTATGTTTTAGTTTTAAAAATTAAAAAAGGACCTTAAATAGTAAACTGGAAGGCCTTTATAAAGATATTTTTTCTTTCCAAAAAAATCCAAAATTTCTATCTTATAAATACTAAAAATCCAAAATTCCTAATTTATAAATAAACAGTGACTTTAATAACATTTTTAAATTACTTAATATGTATGTATACCTGAAATTTTATATTTAGACAATTACGTCACAAATTAGTTCAACCCTTCAAAATGACGTCATATAGATTTTAAACCAATAACTGAATACAAAATTTTTAATACTCCTTAAAAATACTCCTTCTCGATTTAACATTACGAGTTAGAAAAAGATAATATAATAATATAATCCAACCTAATTAAACAAAAACAACTGAAATATTAATAATAATAATATAAAGAGGCGACTTACGTCGTTACCTATTTGTAACCACACTCCAGAAGAAGACGTAATTATAATGAGTTGTCAGTCAAATGTTACTCTTAATAAGATTTTCAAATTTGTTTAATTTGTACAGTAAGGCTCAACGTAATGGCAAACTAGTAATTAGATTTTACCGTGCAAATGGTTTAAATAGTTATAAATTATAGCTATTTAATGACAAACAGATCAACCAAACTTTTCAATCTTATACCTAAACTTTTTCTATCAATAACAACTCACTCATATTTTATTTTAAAAATGCCTATTTTTGTAGCTTATCGTACTTTTTAACTTGACCTAGTAGTGTACTTTTAAACAGTTTTAGAAATCAGTTTACTTATTGCAATTCAAATGTTTGATGAATTTCTGCAAGGAAAATTCAGCTACTACACCATATCTCACCAGGTCACCATAAAAAACGCTTTTATATTCTCTAGCCGCCATATTGAAATCACTGTTGTGTGAGGACAATTTTGCCACACATATTTGAAAAATAGAGTCCATAACCTTTAATTTGAGATATTGCAGATCTATTTTAAGCAACACCAATTTTTGACAGCAGGGTGTCCCGTTCAGAAAGAATGTCCTATATATATATATATACACATATATATATACATATATATATATATTCCCAAAAACCGGGGGGGGGGGGGCAAGGCGTCCCGACTCCCCGAAAATTACCTAAATTTTCCTTCCATTTATTTTATTCATACTAAACTGTTTACTGATATTTTTTTTTGAAAATCGAATTTTCGGAGACGACATTTTACGATAATATTTTACAATGTTATCGGAGAATTGCGTTATCAAAAAGTTGAGTTGTTTTAATTTTTAGTTGGACCTCTCGGTAGATTTGTAGTTGTTGCGCCGCTATATTATATATATATATATATATATATATATATATATATATATATATATATATATATATATATATATATATATATATATATATATATATATATATAAATTTTGGCGAATCGGCATCATTTTCGGATTGTGGCAACCTCCAAATAAAATTCCATCATAGTCCCAAGCTCAAGTCTTACCATGACAGTGACAGTAGTAGCTGAATTTTCTTTTCAGTCGGAAATTCATTCAAACAATTGAAGATAGGAAGTAATGAAATAAAAATTTGAAATATATTTAGAAATACACTACCAGCTCAAGTGAGAAAGTACAATAAGCTAAAAAAATAAATATTTTTAAAATCAATCAATCAAAGGGTCTCACCTGGTAAGCATTATGTGATTTCGGCCCAGCGGCTTTTTCGGCTATTCTTTTTCATGGTAAGTAATGTTCGAAAATATAGATATTAGACCTGTACCCCCTATATTGTCAGAGACATGGGGGTAACAACCCTTAAATTTAAAATTGTTTTTCCTCAAAACTATTGAAGATAATTAGATGAAATTAATAAAGAATTTTGACATAAAGTAGCTGTATATTATATAATTTTTTTACATTCGTATGACGTTATTTATTAGATTAAAATAATAATTGAATTTTTAAGGATGCATGTTTTACATCAACTCCTTGAGTGACACCTACCAAAAAAATATATGTTATTTGGGTCTAACATAGTTATCGTGTGTAGAAATTTCAGCAAGGTCAGATTGGTGGAAGGTGTATTAAAAAAATATAAATTTAGGTTAAGTAACAATAAGACACCCCCTCGAAAAAATCAGGGTTGTGATTTGGGTGAGTGACTATGGTATTTCTTTCCATTTTTCGACTCTGAGTGCGAATCTGGGATCAAGAAAATTCTTATACCCCTAAAATTTTTGTATAGAGCCACAAATATCCCTTAAGTAGGTGTAAAGTTATGAATATCAATATCATTATTACAGAAAGGAATATAAATAGGCATTTTACAATCCTCGTGCCCTTATATTATTGCCAAGGGCTCCACCAAGGTGATTTTAATGGATAGTATCATCATTCTAGAATTTGGATTGACCCATGTCTTTAAACTTTAAATAATTTATTTTGCTATCTTCTAGTAAAAATACTCATTCTAAAAATTCATCATTAAAAAGCATTACTAAAGTTAAAGGCACTATATTGATTGGTGAGCCGGATTAAAAACAACAGGTGGGTCAGGTCTGGCCCAGCGACCGTAGTTTTCTGACGTCTGGTTTAGAAGATTAATGGAAAAATTAATTTATTTTGTTATTAGACCTTGTACTAAGGAAAACTGAAAGCGATTCAAAAAAATCATTTTGATAAATAAAAGTTAATTGACCTTAATTTTTAAGGTATACAAAGCTTAATTACCAAATTTGATAAAGATAATATTGTTAGTAACCACTCCTTCATCACTGGAAAGCTTTGATATTAAAAGTCCACAAAAACAAATATGGCAGTTCATATTACTTATTGTAATAGACCGTGGTTTTGGAAAAGAGACATTAACGCCGATTTACATATGAATTTTATAATACGGGAAAGGTTAAACTTATCATTAAACGGATGCGTATGAAATAATAAGGCCCTTAAAACCCCCAGAAAATTAAATTTATTTCCAAAAACTTTTAAAAAACAATTAATAAATTCCAAGTACATGTCTTTGTTTCTTACAAAATTCAATGCATTACAAATCTATAAATACATATAATAAAACTGTAAATGGACCCAGGGCCGTGGAGAAAAATAGTGGGCCCCGGGAATAAACTACATTCTTTTAAAAAATTCCTCCCAAGAAAATAAGTTATGAACAAAAAAACCTTTTTTCCTTGGCCCTCTATCGACAGTTACGGGCCTCCTCCTCAAGCCCGGGCCCCAGGGCTAGAACCCCAGTTACCCCACCCTCTCGTCGGGCCTGAATGGACCGTGTCTGTATGTACATGGAATATTTTTGGAAAATTGTACTGATATTATAGACAGTTATTAATTTAGATACCAAAACAGCAATATTTAAATTTTGACCTGTCCGTCTGTCTGTGCACGCATCATGCAAAAACTACTAGGAGGATTTTGATGAAATTTGATTGATTTTAAAAATATTTATTTTTTTAGCTTATTGTACTTTCTCACTTGAGCTGGTAGTGTATTTCTAAATATATTTCAAATTTTTATTTCATTACTTCCTATCTTCAATTGTTTGAATGAATTTCCGACTGAAAAGAAAATTCAGCTACTACTGTCACTGTCATGGTAAGACTTGAGCTTGGGACTATGATGGAATTTTATTTGGAGGTTGCCACAATCCGAAAATGATGCCGATTCGCCAAAATTTATATATATATATATATATATATATATATATATATATATATATATATATATATATATATATATATATATACAGCATATTTACTCATATGACAAAATTTAAACCGAATGGATTCCCATAATTTCCCACAAATTTGAACTTTTTTGCTTATAATATTAATATTTGGATCTTCTACTTCCTATATAAGCTAAGAAAATTTCATTAATAGTTTTAAAAAAAAATTCTCTAAGAAAAATGTTACGCATGCAATTTGTTTCAACATGCCCAACGCCACATTCGTATTCGAACACCTTACAATTTGATATATATATAATAATAATAATAATAATAATAATGCGTTTAACGTCCGTTTTCCGGACAATTCAGTCCATAACAGACGCCACCCACATCATTATTTTGTATATTTTTTTTATTTATTCATTACATTATATTTGTTACATTATACATACATTTATGATGTGGGTGGAGGAGAAGGAAAGTGGGTGGAGCTAGGATTTGGTGGGTATGCGTCTGCAGCCGTCTTCTTAAGGAACTAAGCCGATATTCATCTGGAATTGTGAAGGGAAACTGCAGAAAACCTTCACGAGCATAGCCGGTCGTCAGATTCGAACCCTCGACCTACCAGTCGCAAGTGCCAGTTAGTGCTTAAGCACGCTCGGCCACTTCGCTGGTTTACAATTTGATACATATTTTTACATGTTTCAAAAATGAATTACTTTATTTTCAAATTTAGAAGTATATTTACGTAGGTAAGTAACTATATTTTAAAGAAACTATATATATTAAACTATGTATAAATAACTATGTATAAATAATGTATAAATACTGTATAGGGGCGCAACAACTAAAATTAATTAAATAATGTATAGGGGCGCAACAACTACAAATCTACCGAGAGGTCCAACAAAAATTTGATAACGCAATTCTCCGATAACATTGTAAAATATTATCGTAAAATGTCGTCTCCGAAAATTCGATTTTCAAATAAAAAATACCAGTAAAGAGTTTAATATGAATAAAATAAATGGAAGGAAAATTTACGTAATTTTCGGGGAGTCGGGACTCCTTGGCCCACCCCCCCCCCCCCCGGTTTTTGCGTCCCAATATATATATATATATATATATATATATATATATATATAGGACATTCTTTCTGAACGGGACACCCTGCTGTCAAAAATTGGTGTTGCTTAAAATAGATCCGCAATATCTAAAACTAAAGGTTATGGACTCTATTTTTCAAATATACGTGGCAAAATTGTCCTTACACAACAGTGATTTCAATATGGCGGCTGGAGAATATAAAAGTGTTTTTTATGGTGACCTGGTGAGATATGGTGTAGTAGCTGAATTTTCCTTGCAGAAATTCATCAAACATTTGAATTGCAATAAGTAAACTGATTTCTAAAACTGTTTAAAAGTACACTACTAGATCAAGTTAAAAAGTACGATAAGCTACAAAAATAGGCATTTTTAAAATAAAATATGAGTGAGTTGTCATTGATAGAAAAAGTTTAGTTATAAGATTGAAAAGTTTGGTTGATTTGTTTGTCATTAAATAGCTATAATGTATAACTATTTAAACCATTTGCACGGTAAAATCTATTTACTAGTTTACCATTACGTTGAGCCTTACTGTACAAATTAAACAAATTTGAAAATCTTATTAAGAGTAACATTTGACTGACAACTCATTATAATTACGTCTTCTTCTGGAGTGTGGTTACAAATAGGTAACGACGTAAGTCGCCTCTTTATATTATTATCATTAATATTTCAGTTGTTTTTGTTTAATTAGGTTGGATTATATTATTATATTATCTTTTTCTAACTCGTAATGTTAAATCGAGAAGGAGTATTTTTAAGGAGTATTAAAAATTTTGTATTCAGTTATTGGTTTAAAATCTATATGACGTCATTTTGAAGGGTTGAACTAATTTGTGACGTAAGTGTCTAAATATAATACTTCGGGTATATTTCATTTGTCATAAAAGTAAGTTCACTTTTTTTTAAATTTTTTGAAATTACTATTGGCCTACTTATATTTAGAATAAACATAATGCTTTTAAAACACATTTAACAATAGCATTCAATTCCGATGTAAAAATGGGAGAAGTGGGGGGAAAAGTGATGCGTACTCCCTACAAGGTACTAGCTGGATACTAACTGAATACACGTACAAAATTTCAGCCCTCTAGGTTTCCTTATGGAGTCTCTAGACGTCTTAGAAAACAAGCAAAAAAATTAAGGAAATATTGGCGTAAAAATCGTGGGGGTAAGGGTTAAAAGTTGAAACCTTCAAAAAACAGTGTCTGGCTATTAGCTTAACCTGTACACCAAATTTCAGCCCTCTAGGTTTATTTGGGGAGATTTTGACCCGAACGAAACTGTTAAAAAACAAGAAAAATCATGTTCTTTTGGGTATAAAAATGGTGGGGGTAGGGGTTAAAAGTCGAGACCCCCAAAAGGCACCCCCTTGATACTAACTCAATCCGAATACAAAATTTCAGCCCTCTAGGTTTATTCGGGTGACCTGTGCGAGTGGTACAAACTTCCAAAACGTCGAAAATGCATGAAATTGTAGCTTAAAAATGAGGGGGGTGGGGGTAAAATATTAAAACCTCCAAAAAGCACAACCTAGGTACGAACTTTATCAACACACCAATTTTCAACCCTCTACGTTAATTCTGGGGGGCTGGGGGCCTGTTAGATCCAGCGAAAATCGTTTTTCCCCCCTCTACTCCCCCCATATCATCCTAGGAAGCTGAATTTTGGATATGTTGTAGATAATTGACCGAAACATTATTTAAAACCGGTTTGGAAAAGTTTTATTGCTTTTCCGCCCCCCACCACCCCCTTAAAGGTCGGGTCAGAAAAAAAATTTGCCCAAAATTTGACCCCACTTTGATAGTATGAGGTGCCTCGAAAATGAGCCCCATTTACCAAATTTCATCTCTTAACTTCCATAGGGGGGCCCTACACAAATTAAAAGGTGGCGGGAAAATATATATATATATATATATATATATATATATATATATATATATATATATATATATATATATATATATATATCAGACATTTTTTTTTTCTACATATTCGTGTTCTACGGGTCCGAAAACGGATAGCGCCCCTACTCTCGCCTCTCGCAGCTCTTATCGTATAGACTGTATAAGTCTAATTTTTCGGAGAAAATTCGACTAAAAACGTAAAAAATCCGTAATTAAATGTATGTATAAGAACGTTACTGCTATCCGTTACAATACGAATTTTTATTTATTTGTTGCTATGATATTTACGGAAATTATTTTTTTACTAGTCGTATATCCGATGGGATTTACCATCGGCAACATCTTTTTATTTAACTCACTTTCAATGTTTTTCAAAAGCCTAAATACCAATTTCCACGTTTCTAATTTCAAAAATGACGAAATTCCCATACGAACTTTCATTTCCTGTTTTAACACCTTAGGGAATGAATTTCCAGAAACGTTTACACAATTGATTTTTATTTATAAATAGAAGCCTAAACATCAATCTTCATATCTTTTGTGCCAAATTTCGTCCTTCTAAAGCCAACAGTTTAGACAGTGGGTTGTCTGTCAGTTATTGAGTATTGACACTGAGTATCAATCAGTGTTAAAGATTTATTAAATACTAGCTGCGACCCGCGGTTTCACTCGCATAAAATTATTTGAATTTAGAATCAAAAATATTGGGTAAATTTTAAATTAGATATTCGGAAATTCTGTACATAATCAATTAATTATTTTGCCTGACCCCGCTCGTCAAACGACCTTAAAGTAACCATATTCATATTTCAAAAGCATGGCTAATTTCCGCACCATCACGGAGATACTCATGTTAATAGTTTTAGAAGTATTTCTATTTTGGGCCTTTCTAGGGGACAATATTACTTCAGTTTAATTTTTTCCAGAGCTTTCAACAATATTTGAATAAAGTTTTGTCAAAAATTCCTTCAGCTTTTCAATTTGGAATCTGTTTGGTGTCACTGATGGACAATTCTGAACACATGTCCATTTAAATTTGATGTTCTGAAATTTTATACAAAATCAGTTTCTTATAGTACCATCGCTTGGCTCGCTCAACGACTCTAAAGTAAACTTATTCATATTTCAATAACATAATTTATTTTGACTGACATTTGAAAATAAAAATAACAACACTGATTAAAAAAGTTTAAAAACAGTTAAGAACCATATAGATAATTTAAAGAAATATATATAATTAAACAGTGCATCACGAAAAAATTGTGCATTACGAAAAAACAAATAAGGATAATATGAATGTATTTGTGAAATAATGTTAAAATATTTTAAATGAAAAGTAAGTATTGCTACGATGAGTTCCGAAAACAAAGTGCCTTCTAATAAAATTAAGCTGAATGATCATAATTATTTAAATTTTTAAAAATTTTTAGTGAGTGTGCGCAACTTTGGTGTTTTTAACAATGGCAGGGATAATCCTGTCAAAGTTACGGGTATATGTATTGTCTACGGAGATGGCGTCCTGGCTATGGCGAATATTTCCGAACTCGAAATATTTGGGTTCCTAATAATATTAGAGCAAAAGTTCAGATCCGTACAGTCGTTTATTTTGGGTCTTTTTGAGTCCCCAGAACCCTAGAGGGCAATTTTAAATTGTTCATTTTTCTCAGAATCTCAGTAAAATTTGAGCAAAAAATTTAAAATCTGTCGAGCCAATTATTTTGAGTTCGTTTTGGGATCTTAGGACCTTAAGGATCAATTATAATGTAACATTTATTTTTTTTCAGAATCAGTAGTATTTGCGCGAAATTTGGTAATGATACATCCAGTCGTTTACTTTAAGCTTTTTTTTGAAGTCCTACCGTCTTGTGGGGTAACTTTGACTTAATTCTGATATTTTTCTTTCAATTCGTATGCCAATTTCACCTATAGTTTTCTTTCATCATTTTTTTGATAATATATACTATCACTTTCTTGAAAAAATTGGGAACGGATAAATACAGCCCATATTTCATTTTTATTTAAATATAAGATTACTCCAGAACTATACTATTAACTCTAGCTCTAATTCTACTTAATCTTTTTTCTTGTTTTGTGATTGCTTCTTTAGTACCGGATCAAATTTTAATGCAATTATATCTTCGTCTGTTTTGCGTAAAGATATTCTCATTATGTATCTGAAAACTCATTTTTTGTAATTTATAATTACAAAAATATAATTACAATTTATAAATAAAGGTTATTGTTATCGTACAATAATTCGTTCTAATATTTGCAGTGCTTAGTCAGCTAACTTTTATTAATATTTTAACTTTAATTAGTTAACTTTTATTAATATTTTTGCTTTTTTTTATTTTTATTTTTAATTGTTCATTATGCTTATTGCGCAATATTTTTGTGTAATATCTAATAACCTAGTTATAGTGAACTAATTAGTGTTTTATTATGCAATCAGCCACTGGCGGCTCAGATAATGTAACAAGCAGATATATTTATCTACCAGTTGCATCAAATACGCCTAAATCACTGTTCGATGAATTAAGTGAAGTAAACAGCGATCAACAGTTACCTGATACATCAGCCATTAGAAAAATAAGGGATAAACTTTCTAATTATAAAATCCAAACCGAAAAATTTGAACAAGAAAAACAGAATGCTATAAGAAGATTAAGCACGTCGTCGCAGGCCTCCATTCCAGATAACGACCAATCGAATAACAAATCGGTGATGGAAAATAATACAACAGCCAGTCAAAAACCCAGTTGGCAAGGAGACTTTGTTGTAGTATCCCGTAAAAAAAAGAGAAGTCCAGATGCTGAACAGAGAAGAGTTAAGCAGAAGGAAAATTTGGAGACGGAGGTCACTACCAACAATCGCTTTGAAATTCTCCAAAGTGTTTCTCAAGACCCAGATATACCAACCGAAAGCTTGTCCAAAGATAAAAAAGAACCTGTGCAACCTATTTTTGTAACAAATGTTATTAATTTTAAATCAATTGAGCAGGAACTAAATTCGAATGGCTTTACTAATAAATGCTTGTTTAAAGTTATGAATAAGCAAATAAAAATTATACCAGTAGATGTTTCTACATACCGCGCGTTGATCACATATTTTAAATCACGTAATGTAAATTATTACACTCATCGCTTAAGACAAGAACTACCTTTTCGAGTTGTTTTGTGGAATGTTCATCACTCCACCACACAAGAAGAAATAGCCGCTGATCTTGCCGAACTTGGATACGTTGTAGAAAACGTATCCAATATAAAACATGCTAAAACCAAAGAACCTTTACCTTTGTTCTTTATTGATCTGAAGAATAATGAAAATAACAAATCAATTTACCAGGTCACAAATTTGAAAAAATTTGAACCACCTAATAAAAAAAGGGAAATTCCGCAATGTAAAAGATGCCAGAGATTTGATCACACCCAAAACAACTGTGGACGTATTTATAGATGTCTAAAGTATACTGGAAATCACCAGATAAGTGCGTGCGAGAAAAAATGCAGAGATATTCCCGCTGTTTGTGTTAACTGTGGTGAAAATCATCCAGCAAATTGTAAAGGTCGTATCGTTTACAAAAAACTTTTAGAAAAACGTTACCCACCATTAAGAAGAAAGCAGCCTACTGAATCCAACTTGATCTCACGAGCTCCATCTCCGAACTACGTGAGAGAAAACTTCACCTATGCACAAGCAGTTGGAGATTTGTCCTCCACTAACATTATTGAAGCCGCCACTGAACATAATACAAACCAAGATTTAATCGCTTCTATGAAGCAGTCATTTTCGGAGCTGAAAGAAATATTTCGAGATCTTATGAAACAAAATAGCGTGATGGTTAATCCATTAACAGCGCTGGTTGCTAAAATGAAATAAAAAAATGGCTCTATCCATAAATATCGTTTTATAGAATGCAAATGGTTTATTAAACCGTCGTCTGGAACTTGATACATTCCTTCATGACCATGACATAGATATAGGCCTAATATCTGAAACGAGATTTACTCAGAGAAGTTATCTTAAAATAAGAAACTATACTTGGATTGGACCAATAACTTTTTCTGCTGTGTATTGTCCTCTAAGATATGCCATCAGCCAGGATATGTTTCAAAATTTTTTCAACATCCTTGGAAATCGATTTATTTCAGGCGATGACTACAATGCTAAGCACACGCATTGGGGTTCTAGACTCATTAACCCTAAAGGTAGAAATCTTCTAAAAGTTATCGATGAAAGCAATCTGAATCATCTATCTACGGGTGAACCAACTTATTGGCCATCTGATTTAAATAAAATTCCAGATTTGTTGGACCTATTTGTTACGAAAAATATGTCTAATAGATATACATGGAGATAAAGTCGTGTTTTGACTTATCATCGGACCATTCACCTGTTCTGCTTACAGTTAGCAATAAATTAATCCATAAAGAGAAAACACCTGTTCTGTTCAATAAGCACCGGCCTGGGATTACTTTCGAAATTATATTGACAAAAAAATTACCTTAAGAACATCCTTAAAGTCAGAATTAGAATTAGATCAAGCAGTGGTAAATTTTACTAATATCATTCAATCTGCTGCTTGTGAATCCACTCCAGACATTGTCAATAATTCAGGTGTCAAAGTTACCTCACCAGGTACAGTTAAGGACTTGATTTTAGAAAAACGGAGGCTAAGAAGAATATGGCAACAGACCAGGTTTCCAGGAGACAAAAATCGTTTTAACAGAATATCCCAAAAGTTAAAGCGATTACTGAATAAATTAAAACAGGATGCTCTTGAAGATTATCTCGAAAATCTTTGCCCAACTGAAGCATCTGACTACTCCCTCTGGAAAGCTACTAAGCACATTAAACAGCCACAACAACAAATACCACCACTTCGTGGAAATAATGGAAGCTGGGCAAAAAGTGCACGAGAAAAGGCAGAACTTTTTGCTGAAACTTTATCTGAAGTTTTTCAACCCAATCACGGAGACAACTTAAATATTGAACAAACCCAACTTTTAGAAGAATCTCCAGAGCCAACTGTCCCAGGTGAACCTTTTTCGCCAAAGGAAATTAAAAGATTGATTTGGAATGAATTAAATATAAAGAAAGCTCCTGGCTATGATCTTGTCACAGTTAGGATTCTAAGAGAATTGCCCAATAAAGGTATTATGATGATAAATTTAATTTTTAATGCCATTTTAAGACTAAAATATTTCCCTGCTATTTGGAAATTAGTTCAGATCATCTTAATACGAAAGCCGGGGAAGCCAGTAAATGAGGTGACGTCGTACAGACCAATCAGTTTACTCCCCGTTTTATCCAAAATGTTCGAAAAGTTATTTCTCAGAAGACTGCATCGAGTCTTCGATGACCTTAAAATTATTCCAGATCATCAGTTTGCTTTTCGCGCAAAACATTCAACCGTCGAACAAGTTCATCGTGTAGTCAATACGATCAACCGCTGTTTTCAAGAAAAAAAATATTGTATAGCAGCTTTTCTCGACGTGAGTCAAGCATTTGACAAAGTATGGCATACTGGTTTATTGTATAAATTAAGGAAAAATATTCCTGAATCATTTTACTTAATACTGAAATCTTATTTGTCAGATCGTTACCTTCATGTAAAGTTTCAAAGTGAAATATCAGAAATGTTTCCAGTCCGTTTCGGTGTACCACAAGGTAGTGTTCTAGGGCCTATTCTTTATCTTATATATACTGCAGATCTGCCGGTTGATGAAGAAAATACTACTGCAACATTTGCTGATGATACTGCTATCCTAGCTACTGATAAAGATCCAAATGTTGCATCACAAAAGTTACAATCTAGCCTGCGTCGAATACAGGAATGGTTACATAAATGGCGTATTCGAGTAAATGAAACGAAATCAGTGCAAGTTACATTTACTACGAGAAAAGGAACCTGCCCTGCAGTTAGTTTGAATGATGTAGTGTTACCATTAGCTACTGAAGCTAAATATCTAGGTATGCATCTAGATAGAAAACTAACATGGCGTAAACATATTTGGACTAAACGCAAGCAACTAAGTACTAAGGGCTTCTAGGTCATAAGTACTATTGGCTTCTAGGTCATAAATCAAAGTTGTCCTTAAGAAACAAAGTGCTAGTTTATAAAAGTGGTATCAAACCAGTATGGACTTATGGTATTCAACTTTGGGGTACTGCTAGTGTTAGCAATATTGAGATATTGCAACGATTTCAGTCTAAAGTGCTACGAGCCATAAGTGCTTCCCCGTGGTATGTGCGTAACGATGACATACATCGCAGTCTTCAAGTGCCCACAGTGCGTGAGGAAATAGTACGATACAGTGATAAATACATTCATCGCCTAGAAAATCACCCTAATGTGTGTGCCCTTAACTTACTTGACAATAGTGACTCTTTGTATAGACTCAATCGACAGAATATTTTAGAATTAAAATATAGATTTATTTAGCTTTTAATGAATAGTATATTATATTTAGTATATAATTTATTTTGAGTGATTACGAGTGGGTAATCACCATTCCCGTTATATTCTATCATCGCTCGATTTATAGTTCTATTTAGAACTGATAATCGATAAACAAGGATAAAAAAAATTTGGTAATATTATAAAAACAGTAACAGCCTTAAACTTACATTGACTTTGTTTTATGTTTTTTTGTTGGTAACAGCAAATAGGATTAATGATTTACAGAACCAATAATAGCAAATAATTAATTAAATTGGAATAAATTTAGATCAGAAACATTCAAATGACAGATATCAGTAAAATCAAACAGTATCTACAAATAAATATTTCCTTAGTAACCACTGCTATTTAATTTTTAAAATTACAAAAATTATTTTTTTTCAAATACTTAGCAACTATTTAAAATTTGTATGATTTTTGTATAAGTCGTCCATAGTATACTGTAATAAAAAATTAATATTTTATGGTTTTTCGTAAATTTCGACGATTAGACAAACAATTTTGCAAAACCCTTTCTTAGCGAGCGCCTACGACCTAATAGGCACCTACATGCCAAATTTCAAGTTTGTAGACGGAGAGAAAAATCATATAAATTTTGTAGATAACATTTCAGAAAAATTAACATGCTCTCTTATAATGCGTGCGCGATCGACGACCAAAATAAAAAATATGTGCTAGCATGGTAAAATTTAATGTGCTAACACAACTTTTATCACACTCTTATGCATATATGTTATAGTTTAATTCTTGTTATAGTACTCTTTCATTTGCGCATCTGACCCGCAATCTTATGTTGCTTGGGCTGTACTTGTAAAAACTTCGAAGATGCCCGATCTTTTCCGACTTCCGATTCTTTATGATGCATACAAAAATGATTGCCAACAATATATTCTAATACTAAAGATAGTGAAGTAACAAAATGATGAATTAAACGGTGAAATCCGCGTCCTCTAAGACAGTGTAATGAATACTGCTTGCTGCTTGTAAGACAGTCTAATGAATCAAGGTGCTTGGTCCGACCCGTCCGACCAAATTGGTCGTCCACACCTATGGTTGGCTATGTGACTTGCTATGAGTGAGGTACATTTCAACAGCGTTCACAACACATACAACCTTCTTTCTCTTTTTTTCTTTCTACTATTAGCAGATAGAATTTCAAATATTATAATACAGCATGGTAATTTTTGTAAGAAAAACAATTAAAAAATATTTTTTCGTCGGCAATGGAACTTTTTACTGTGCTGTTTTACAAATTTTACGGAGCTAATATTAAGGAAACAATATTCTATCCCTTAAATTTTCTATGATTAATTATAATTTTTATATTTTTACCGTACAAAATTGAATATGTTCGCCTTTTACACGTCGATTGTAGTGCTGAGCACAGTAATTTTTATATGAATTTTCTCTCCGTGTAGGTATTGTAGTTCTGAAGATTTTGTGATGAGTGAATGAGTGATATTTGCCTTTTATTATATAGATTATTTACTTTAATAGCCATAGTAATATATTTTTATATTTATGTCTAACTTCAAAAATGACGAATTGCCATATGATTTTTCATCCCCTATTTAACCCACTTAGAGAACGAATTTTCGAAAATCCTTTCTTAGTGCTCACCTACGTTACATAAGGAACTCTTGTGCAAAATTTCATTCTCCTAAACTCAAAAGTTTGGGCTGTACGCTGTCTGTCAGTCAGTCAGTGTTAGAAATTTATTAAGTAGAAGATTATTAAAGAGTGTTGGCGCTTCCCTTGAGAGTGCGCCTCTTAGGTTGGAAACCACTATGACCTATATACATATTTACTGTATATGTTACTGTTGATCCATTACATATCAACTAATTTTTTTAAGTCTAGGATTTCATCACTTTAAAAAAGAAAAAATAATCTAAGACAAAATATTTCTTAACATTAGATTTTTGTGTTATTGGCTTTCTAAAGGCCAAAAAACTCCAATTTTCATGTCCTAGCAGAATTTTTTAGAGGTCGTAGCTTAAAACCTATTTGACCTAGCGAATTCAAACTGGTCATATTCTCTTCCTTAATGATCTTTAATTTAATATACAATCTTCACTACTGTTAGAAAGTTTTTTAGGAGACCCCAAAATAGTTTATCTTAAAAAATCTCAAAATACGTATCAATTTTAATTTTAAGCTAGGATATCGAGTTAACTTGTTATATTTTGTTATCGAGTTAACTTGTTATCGGATAACAAGTTTTAAGTTATGTTCCACGGCGTGGAAAAAAACCTGTTTTCAGAAAAACGCTATTAAAAAGTTTTCGTTCTTGAAAAGTAGAGTTAAAAGCAGTTTATCGTTATCTAAGATAATCTTTCTGTTGGGATTAAAACAATAGAAATATTTTCCTTAAGGTTCAAATGAACTTTTAAAGCAAAACAAAAAATGAAAAATTTTGAAATTTCTGGAGGACCCTCCCCCTTTAAGGTTATTGATGGTTAAATGACGAAAGAGTTGCATTTAAGTCACTAGTACCTTATTCTATTTAGCAGTCTTAACTTTCAACTAAAATAATTGAGTATGAAGTGAAGAGAAAGAAAATTATGAATGGTAATAATAGTCCCATCCTAATAATATAAAAACTGATAGTAGATTTTTATTTCTGAACACAATAAAGAAGAGGATTTTGATTTTCAAAACGATACGAATGTAACGTTACGTGGTGGTTTCTAACTTTTCGTTGCCATTTAACTTTTCGTTAATTATATATTTGCAACATATTGAGAACAAATAATAACAAACTTTAAATGGGACTCATGGGAGTGATTTCAAAATTATGTTTGAAATTCATCATAGTTGTTCTTCTTATAATTTCTTCACATATTTTTAATATTATTATCAATCAAGCTTGTGTTAATTAATTTTTTTAAATATAAATTTTGATATTTTATCGAAACACTGATGAGTGATGAGACTATGGAAAACACTGACCTTAATTAATTCAGACTCAGTTGTGATTTCGCCCATTTTCTTAATATTTAGCATTTTTTTTAGTTTATACAGTCGACTCTTGTTAATTCGAAACTCGAGGGACTCTTAAAATATTACGAATTATAGAGAGGTTCGAATTATCGCAGGTAACAATTTTAATTTTTTAAGCATTTGCGATGAATGAACTTGAACTTGTTTCAAAATGTACTCACAATCTTTTTGTCTCTTTCTCTCTGCAACTTTGAATTGTCGAGTGTTTGACGCCGATGAGTTCGAATTAACGCGTCGTTTTGTTACGTAGCAATGATTATTTCGTTCGAATTACCAAGTGTATAAAAATGTATTGTTTTAGTTCGAAATATAAAGAGTTTTTGTAGGAAACTCGTGATACCTTTGAATTATAGAGAGTTTAAAATTATCGCAGGTGTGAATTAACGAGGGTCTACTGTAATTACATTGCTTATCAATTTTACAAAAATTAGGCACATATAAACGACTCAATTTATATTTAGATTCTTAATGAATTATGAGAAAAATGAATGTGTATTTAATAACTTTAGTTAGCAAATTATACTTTTATCGATTAATTATTTTGAATTTTTACGACATTTCAATGGATATCTTCCAGTTTAAAATACGTATAAAAGATCTTGTAACACAGAAAGAATTATTGACAGTTGTATTGCTGTAGCAGACAATAGAAGCTATTTTGTTGGAGAAGTTTTTAACAACTACTGAAAATAAAGATGAAATACGCAGTAAGTTTTTGTAAATTATTAATCTTTTGTTTAAAAACATAATTTTGATTTAATTGGATCAGAGAATTTTAATAATTTAAGTTTTTTCGAGGTTTTTTTAAATGAATTTTATTACTTATATTCTTTTTCTATAACTTGAAATGTTTAAAAAATTCTAAAAATTAATATACAATTTATAAAATTAAAAAAAAAATATATATTTGGTAGAAATCTGTTCTACAATGTCTAAATTCGACATTTTTAAAGGCAAATAAAAAACAAAATTTTTCAAGTCTTGGTAAATAATAAGAAATACGTTAGTTAATAAACGAAAAGAAAATACATAAAAATGTTCATTTTAACACTTGATTATTTATTTATAGCAATTAATCGTATTTTGTAAAACGAATTTTGTATCTGGGTATAATTTAGCCGGTTAAATTTTTTTATTTAAGACAAGCTTGATTATCGATTTTTTATTCTTATAGATATTTTTTAGTTATGAACCAAAAATATAAAAGTTTTGTGGATCTTAAGAGACAATATTTCATTTTTTTCAATTTTTTAGTGTAAGAAAGAATAAATATGTACATAGTAAGAATTCTTTTTTTTTTAATTTTTTGTATTATATAAGTATAGGTCAATGTTAGTCAATCGCACTTGCAAATTTGCTTTTATCATGCATACTAACTTCAAAAAACTTAACTTTTTCGTTATAGATTTATGAATAAAAAACACTATTTTTTTCTCGGGAAAAGTTGGTCCCTTGTCCTAATTGTGTGCATACCCCCTTATTGCAAAGTCACCTGTTCTTATTGGTATTAAGTTCTATCGGGTTCGATATTTAAAATATATATATATATATATATATATATATATATATATATATATATATATATATATATATATATATATATATATAAATATTTTATTTTTTCAGCTTTTTGCATTACTGCTATGCGGAGTTGCCGTGAGTGCATTCGCCATAGAAGAAGGACCTATTGAAAAACGAGCAATATATCCATACTTTTATAATTATCCTTCATACAACACGTATACTTACGGACTTGGATATGGACGATACGGATATCCATTCACTTATTCCTCATACTACCCATATTATCGATTCAAACGTGACCCACGACAAGTATTGTCGGGGCAAGGAGTGATTGGGAGCGTCGTTGGTTCTAGTGTCTCTCAACAGCAACAAAATGACCGGGCTACACATTATTAGGGACCCTATTAATAACGTTGTTAAAGAAGATTCATGGATACTGACTGCTTGAAGCATTAATATTGTTATGCATGTAAAATTTGAATAGAAATAAATAAAAATTTAAAAAAAAAATGATTTTAAATTTTATAATTGATTGTATTTACTATTTTAGGGCAAAGAGTAATTAAATAAAGAGCTCAAATTGTAAATAATTACCTTTTGTCCGAAAGTGACGTTTCAGTGGTGTTCTTCTGTCCATTTATTTCTATTAACATACAGATTTTTTCCGAACCCCTGCTTCTGCATCATTGTCTTTTTATTAACAACAGTTCATTTTCTTAATTTTATCTTTAAAACATTTAATTTTTGTTAAATTTCGTTAATAAAAGCATTTTATCTAAAGTAGAAGCTCCCAATAATTCCAAATTTTTCCAGTAGGGAAGTAAAATTCTTGGATAAACTGTGTCCACACTTTGTTTCTGTGTTTTTCACACCGTCACATTTTGTTTCACTCCTTTTAATTAATTACAACGATTATAAAAACAAAGAGAAAATGTTTAATTATTTTTTAGCTTAGTTTCAACAGCTATTTTTCCTACACTATTATTCAATAGAAAAAATTCAAAAATACATTGGGAACGAAATTTTGTAAATATTAGTCACCGTTACATTTCGTTTCACTTCTTAAAAATAAGGATACCAGTAATTAAAAAGAACAAAAATTATAGTTTAATTTTTATGATTGTTTTTGTGTTTATATGACATATAACTGAAAAATTATATTTCCTTGTATTCGAAGCTGGTATATTTTACTGGTGGTATATTACTGTTGGTATATTTTTAACAATTTTTCAGTAATAGGTATAGGGTGAAAGACCCCATTGTCGATCGGGGTTATAAGTCCGATCAGTTTTGACATTTATATCTTAATGAAGTTATTTCTGAAAGAAACCTTTGATAAAAAAAATTATTGTTAATAGAATGATTATTTTTCAATTTAAATTCACGTCACATTTAATGTCTCCTCACTTAATTTAAGAAATACATATATATATATATATATATATATATATATATATATATATATATATATATATATATATATATATATATATATATATATATATATATATATATATATATATATATATATATATATATATATATATATATATATATATATATATATATATATATAACAATTTTTGTTGAATTCGTGAATTTTTAATATGGTGGATGATCATTATTCAAAACACATGGGTTATAAATTGTAACATTTTTCACCGAATTTTTAAAGTTATTAGCATAATAAAAGTATACAAATAATTGTTATTAGTCCACTTAAGAGATTAGGATAGCTAAATTAAATTTTATATGTGTTAAATATTATTTGTATGACTGATCCTTCTTGGGACCCAAGTTTTAGAATTGGGTACGGCATTTTGAGAATTATATAATGCATATCTCTTTTATAAACATTTTTAATTAATTTTTGGGTTTAAAACACTTAACTAACCGTTTTTATAATTTCACTTTAATATTTTATTTATTTCAGAACGTAAAATCAATTGAAAAATAATTAATATTGAATTAAAACTTCGAAATTGAAATAAAAACGTCAGACATTTAGATTTGAAACGATATATAAATATATACGTCATCTATCGTCATATACTTAATTTAACTGTTTAAAAATTCACAATGGCGTATAGATAAGTTAGAATCATGTTAGAATGTACACAATGTTTTTTAAAGCATAATTATTGATGGCGAAAGAAAATACAGTATTTTAGTGGCTTATTTTATCGAATATTTAAACCCTTCTGTCATTGCTGCTATGTTACACAAGGTGTCATTCTGTGATACTCTATGACACAGACAGACCCCTTGTAGTGGATAGAGTGTCAAAGTGACTGAAAGAGAATGGTTCAAATATTCGATAGTATAAGATTTGTACTACTGTACGTGATTTGAATTAATGCGCGATTCTTCATAGGGGTCAGTGTATTGATCTTTCAAAGGAGGTTAATATTTTCTGTCTGCTTTTTAATAGACGTCAACAAATTATAAAACAAAATCATTAATAAATCAAAATTTTTGGGTTATATTTTCTTAAAAACATATCCATTGGATTAAAAAACTTGGTTTCATAGTTATTAAGAAAAAAAAATGGGTGTTTTGTTTATTTTTTAATTTTTTTAAGCTAATTTAATGATACAGCTAAAAATAGTGATCGGTCATCGGGTCTCTTACCCTATACATAGTATTTTGTATTTATATTTGTGACTGGGTCGTGGTATATGGGATGTGCAATTATGAGAAGATTTTTGATCACACCTTTCATACTATTGTGTTAAAGAAGTGGCAGGTAACAAGCACACACACTTTACACATCTACAAGTATGAGCAATTAAAAAAATTGTTTGAAAACGAGACCCGAAGGCAAGTATATTTGATATATAAAAATTTGACGGTCAGCTTTTGTACTATAAAAAATTATATGCTTACCTAGTGTAAAACTAGATATTCCTAAATTTCTATTTACTGCAGGGTTTGCTCTAGGGATATTTTGGCTGGGAATGTGATAAAATATTGATAAGTTAAATACCCAGTTAATCGAAATTTATACTTGTGGATTTTTTCCTTGGCGAAAATCACCGTGCAGATTACACTTCGTATTTATTGTTTTCGGTTAAAATATAAAAATACCTCTGTCGCAGCATCCTGCATAACACAGCGAATCTCCATTTATAAAAGTTCGTTTTTCTCGGAAACCAGTTTACATAGAATGACGGTTTAAAAAACTTTTTTTCCTCTTTCTAATGGTGTGAATAAATGTCGGAAAAACTTTTGAATAAGTGGATATTTTGGCAAAAAACTAATATTTTTCACGAATAAAAACCATGTTCCGGGCATCCGATGTGTCTGGTTAACGAACTTGTCCAACGGTTTGGGGATTTCAACATTTTCACCAAAGTTCGTAAACCTAGGACATTTCGTTCGAGAGTTAGTGTGGACACACACACACACACACGCACACACATATATATATATATATATATATATATATATATATATATATATATATATATATATATATATATATATATATATATATATATATATAAATATATATAAATTTTAGTGAATATTATTTTCGGTTTCTAGGGACCATTTCTGCCATAGTCCCCGGCTCAAGTCGCGTCATGACAGTTGCTGTAATAGCTGAATTTCATTCTGAAAATTCGCTAAAATATCGGTAATCCATAGTTCTGAAGAAAACAACCATAAAAGAGCGGCATGTTTGATTAAATAACAAAATACCCCTGTCGCAGCATCTGCATAACATAGCAAATTTCGAAATATTGGGCACTGGCGGATCTCATCTAAGACCTGTATCCATTTAAAATAATTCAGCTTTCTAAGAGTGAAAAGATTTTCAAAATCAGTTGAGTAGTTAATTTTTGGCGCTTTTTCGCATAAGGTGCTTGGCGCATATACCCATCTAAACTAGTTTAGCTTTCTAAGAGTAAAAGAATTTTCAAAATCGGCTAGGTAATTTATTTTTGGTATATTTGGGACCCAAGACCCCGAACGGACTTTGTACAGCATAGTGCTATCCACCTAAAATAAGTTAATTCTCTAGCAATGAGAAAATATGGAGAATCGGTTCGGTAGCTTATTTCTATCCTATATAATATAGGATATTTTATCTTTCTAACAGTAAAACTATTTTTAAAACCCGTTGTGTAGTTTTCTATGCCGCATTTGCATCCGCAGGACAGTTGTGGATCTCAGATAACATACTGTACTTATCTAAAATAGTTTACCTCTGCAATAGTGAAAAAATTTTCAAAATCGGTCAGTTATTTTATTTTTGACACTTCTGGGTCCCATGGACTTTGACGGATCTTACACAACGTAATCTATAATTATCTAAAATAGTTTAGCTCTCTAACAGCGAAAATATTTTCAAAATCGGTCGGTTAGTTTATTCTTGGCGCTTAAAAGATCCCAGGACTCTGACCGATCTCATACAACATATAAGCTAAATCCATCTAAGATAGTTTACCTCTAAACATTAAATAAACATTATTATTATGTTATCTTTCCATAATATTTAATAATATTATATCATGACATTACCTTCATTATCTTGTTCATTTAAAATTCAATAAAAAAATCTTCATTACACATGCTTAAAATATCTGGTTAATTTTAATTTAAAATACCCCTGTCGCAGCATCTGCATAACATAGCGAATTTCCAAATATTAGGCACTGGCGGATCTCATCTAAGAACTGTACCTATTTAAAATAGTTAAGCTTTCTAAGAGTAAAAGATTTTTTAAAATCGGCTGGGTAATTAATTTTGATATTTTTGGGACCCAAGAACCCAAACGGACTTTGTGCAGCATAGTTGTATCCATCTAAAATAATTTAGTTCTGTAACAGTGAAAAAATTTTCAAAATCGGTCGGTTAGTTTATTTTTTACAATAATGGGATCAGTAAACCCTGGCGAAACTCATACAACATAACCTTTATTCGTCTAAAATAATTTTAGTAAAAAGTTTATCCTAACAGTAAAAAAAGGGTCCTAGGGATCTCATATAACTTATGGTAGTCCGAAAGGTTCTTGTGGACATCATTTAATTACTTAATGAATTCAAATACTTTAACTTACTAACGGTGAAAAAATTTTCAAAATTTTCGAAATTCGCTAAAAAAATCATTGAAAAATATTTGATATGTTTCGATCAATTAATGGTCAACATCAGCAAATAAAAGTTACTCAAATCGAAGAAAAAAATGAGTTATTTGTCCCTAGAAATTAAAATATAAATTCTGAAAACGAGCAAAGAAATATTGAAAAAACTAGATCGGCAAAACATTCTGACAAATAACACACTTTTGAAAAATATTAAATGATTTTCAAATGACTTTGGAAATTGACCCCAAGGTCGACTTCAAAGTCATCATGAAGTGCATCACTTTGAACTCTATAACTTTGGTCCTAAGCACTTTTTTCAGAAAATATATCGTACCATAATCCACTTCTATGTTGATTCCTGGTCTCTTTTCCTGCGTTACTAATATTTATGTCATTAAAAAAATGTGCTACCGTAGACAAGGATGAATACGGACGCATTCGGAATTCACACCGTATTTTTTTGTATTTATTTTATGAGTACCTAATCTTTAATATATTAAAAATTTACGCGAAGATGGTCACTTTATCACAGTATCCAAAAAAATTTAAAAATATCGGTGGTTTTTGAAAAATTAACAAAAATCGTATAATTTCTTCTCTATGAAAAATTGGGGTCAAAAGAGACGAGAAAAGAGAAAATGGGGACAACCCGTAGGGTCGACCAAAATTGAAATTCTAATATAAAATAATTTTGAACTTTTTGTATTTATACAGTAAAAAAAGAAATAATAGGTACTTGATGATTTTCTATAAAAATAAACGTAGAATCTAAAATAAAATTTATAAAGTATAGAAATGTTATGCTGAATGTATTTATAAAAATTTCGAATGACTTGATAACCTTGAAAGTGCTCTCTTCTATGTCTCAATACATACTTCATACGTCCCTAATCACCCCACATTCGTCCCTTTATACTTGAATGTCCCTATTAACCTATATACTGTCCCCATTCACACCTTTTCCGTCCCTATTAACTTCCAACTTAGCCCAAATCTCAAGTCCTCTTTATTTCCTCTTAAAAAATAAAAACAACTAAAAGCCTGCAGTCTTTTTTTCAGATATGTTCTAAAATAATTAACGATTAAACAACAATTTATTCATTAGAGCACCGAAAAATATAATTTTTAGATAAAGTTTAAGGAACAAAAAGTAGCACTGTTTGAAGACGTCAATCGAAACCCAATTTTTAATATTTTTTATTCAACTTCAAGCTTAGTCACTATTGTTACCCGAAAAAATAATAATTATACTATAATTTAAGTAAGATATATATTCGCATTTACGTTTAGTATTTGTAAATTAAGTTCATGAATAACATTTTTCGTTTCGTCCCTATTCACCCGCCTGTCCCAATTTATCCCGTTCTACGGTATTTATTTCAAAAATTCATCACAATCATTGCTTTTTTTACTATACAATAGGTAATGTAATGAGAACATATTAATTTTTTTGCAAATAAAATCATTTTCATGTATTAAAGTACTGACATGTAGTAATTTTTCTTTTTTTGATTCTGTCAAAAAATCTTCCACCACACTTGTCACTGTATCAATACTTTTGGTTGTTATTTTCATTGAAGATCCAACCTTTGCTTGAAGATCCAACCATCCACGTACCCGTACGATTCTCTTGTAGATCTGTGAACAAAAACAATATAGTCTTAATTTGACAGTAACATCGGGAATAAAACATAACTTAACACTTTCCAATATTATTGTTTTACTAATTAGGTATACCTGACGCTTACACACAAAAACAGTATAACAAGTAATACTTACATTGATATTTTAACATTCTGGAATCCGGCAGAACAGAAATCTGAGTTACATGCAAAGAACTTTGCAAACATCATTGAATCAATTTTTAGCAGATTCGTACTATATGCCTATCTGCAGTTTCGGTACAGAAAAGCATACTTATGTTATATCTGAAAATATCAATTCTGTTAAAAAAAAAATATTGAAAAGATATTACTTAATACAGTTTCTTTAAGTTATTTCCTTACCTAGAACAGTACAGCAACAGCTTTACAGAAGCATGTTATTGGCAAAATTTTACCATTTTTTTCAATTACAATTTGCTTTGCTGCTACTATTTTCAATCTCATATTTTCTTATTTGAATAAAAATTTATTTCATTTAATTATTATGTCATTCACCATAAACAAAATTCAAATAACCTAAACCCCTCTGTCAAATTCGAATAAACAGTATAAACAAACAAAACAATTCAAATTTTCAAATTTCTACCACATTCATATTTTAAATTTAATTGTTATAAATTAATGATTTATTTACATATTAAATTTATCAACATAATTACCTATTTAATATTTGAATGCAATCTAAATGTAATGTAATTAATACTTATAAATTTTTATTAAAAAATTTAATGTTATAAAATTTTCTTAGAATACTTATTTAAAATCATAGTTATCTAAACTCATGTGTCAAAATACATAATGGGTCCTTTACACAATTAAATACAAAATCTGTCAATATTTTTTCAACTTAATAATAAAATAAAAAAGAAATTTAAACGGAAGTTATATTTTCAGCAAATTTTAGTGAAATTAAAAAATATCTACAAAAAATGAATTAAATTACATAAGGAATATTACATAAAATATTCCTTACACTTTACGCTTTATATATAGTGTAAATGGCCACATATCAATTTCAAATTGTCATCACATAAGAACACAAAACTTTGAGCTTTTTTAAAAAAATAACATGAGATAGAAACACGTATGGATCCTGGGTGAGGGAGTGAAACAAATGTATATCGTCGATTGCCTTGCTTAAAAAATTTTTTTCATTACATATCACTGAAAAAGCTTCCTTTTTGAAAATGTACCATTTTAAAAATTGAAATGGAGATAGTTTGTCCATATAATAAAAAAAGACAACAAATATCCTTTTGGAAATTTTTTAATCCATTTCTAACAAATTTCTTAATTTTTCTCTGGAATTAGTTTACGTAAAATAATAATTTAAACACTTATCATACCTAGATTTTGCTCATCTTTCCGATTTTATAAAAAAAATTTAAAAAGTTGTTTAATTCTGACAGAAAACTTAGTTTTTTGACAAAAAACGCCCGAAAAACCTACTTCTGGGCATCCGATGTGTCTGGCTAAAGAACTTAGCCGAGCCAGATCAAAATTGAGTCTCCATACGAAATTTCATAAGCATTAAACGTTTCGTTCGAAAGTTATCGTGGCGACACACACATATATATATATATATATATATATATATATATATATATATATATATATATATATATATAAATTTTAGTGAATATCATTTTCGTATTCTAGGGACCTCAAAATATATTTCTGTTATGATCCCGGGCGTAGGTTGTGTCATCACACCTACTGTAAAAGCTGAATTTCCAGTTTTGGAAATTCGCTAAAAATGAGACAGATATGGTATTTATAATACATAGATTTGGAATAACTACCGTTTGTTTTACGTAAAAAAAATGAAGTTTTTGTATATGTTATAAGCAACTGAGACAGAAATATAAATAACTAATGACAAAGAGAGCAAAATTAGGCAAAAGTGAAAATTACGATTTTCTCGAAAACTACTTAACATAGAAAGAAAATTATGAGAACATTTTCTTCATAATTTTTTTTTCCTTTTCAGCGATGTACAAATCGAACTGTCTTATGATAGGATCGAATGATAAAAAATGGCCAGAAAACCTACTTCTGGGCATCCGACGTGTTTGGCTAACGAACTTAGCCGAGCCAATTCAGAATCCAGTCCGCACACAAAATTTCATAAGCATTAGACGTTTCGTTCGAGCATTAGACGTTTCGTACATATATATATATATATATATATATATATATATATATATATATATATATAAACATATATATATATATATATATATATATATATATATATATATATATATATATAAACATATATATATACATATATATATATATATATATATGTATATATATATATATATATATATATATATATATATATATATATATATATATATATATATATATATATATAAATTTTAGTGAATATCATTTGCGTATTTTAGGGACCTCAAAACATATTTCTGCCATAGTCCCGGACTCAGATTGCGTCATGAGACCTACTGTAATAACTGAATTTCGAGTTTTCGAAATTCGCTAAAAGGCTAGGTACACTAAATCACCCATCAGGAAGTAGGGCGTTACATGAGATGGTTTGAAACGCAAATAGGAAAGAATATCATGCATTGACTTTACCTCTAATTATAAAAGGGCTGTTTCGCTGGCTGTTTCGTTGGCTGTTTCATTACACAATAGCATTATTCTAGCTATATGATTATTATATTTATATTACATCATATAAATGAAGCTGTTTGAGTTTATAGAAAATTATTTGGCAATTTTATAGTTCAGAGGGTCTTAACAGAGGAAAGTTTTGCAGTATCTGCGCTTCTGAGCAAAAGAGAAAACCTAAAAAATGTACTAAAACCTAAAAAATAACAATGTTAAATTTTGCCCTAAACCTTAATGTTGCCTCAACAATATTGTTGACTATACCAGTAACTGTTACAAGTGAGGAAAGGAAGTTTCTAAATTAAATTTAATTAAAACCTTTTTACGTTCCACTACCATACAAAATATTAATGGTTTGGCCATTTTGGCGATTGAGCATGAAATTATTGATCCAATAAACTTAAAAGAGGTAATCTATGTTTAAGGGACGGCAGTTAGACTTTTTGTCCCGAGCGGCGTATCCGTTGGAGCGGGCGTTCTATTTAGATGGCTTCTTATTAGTCTGACCTTCAGGCACATTTAGTATTTTAATTACATCTAATTTAATGGTTATTTCAGTTTGCCATCCAATATGATATGTACATACTAACTAATTTTTAATTATTTTTTTAACTTAAAACTCTTAATGATTAATATAAATAAATTAGTTAGGTCTATTTTGAACAACTTTGTTGATAATTACCAGTAACCAGCGGACACAATCAAATTAATATTTCTGGAAATTAGTATAAAAGCATAACAATTTTTAAAAATTTAAGTAGTTATTGAGTAGGGAAGAATCTATCCATTTTATTTTCAACAAGTTTTAAGAGCACAAAATATTCGAAAATGAAATTCGCAGTAAGTTTTTTATGGTTACAACTTTTTTTTAAATTTTAAATTTGTTTGTTAAATGTATTTTTGAAACATTTTTGGTTTATAAAATAAGCAAGTAGACTCACGAAAACCAAAAAGCCAAATTAATTTTGGATGGTCTCGATCAAAAATAATATTTAAACTGAAAATTTATAATAATTTTGGTTTTGTTTTAGATTATTGCCTTAATGTTATGTGGAGTTGCCTTAGCCGATCCATCACTTGGTCTATATGGACCAGCCGACGAATCTAACCAACATCATGATTACGTGCCATTAGCGTACTATGGACTCCACTCAGTAGTTCCATCAGTCTACACGCCGTACCTGTACCCACCGTATGTACGTTACGTCCGTAACGCACAACAAGTATTGTCTGGACAGGGCGTGATTGGTGGCATCACTGGTTCCACAGTGAGTCAACAACAGCAACAGCAACAAGCGTACCATGGAGGTCATGGTTATCATGTTTAAAAAGTTGGAAAATATAATTTGGTAAAAATCTTTGGCAACACGAATATAAATTGCATTTGTTTTTGCACAAATTTATTAAGACAATAAAGAAAATTGTATGAGAACATTTTTGTGTTATTTCTTGTAAGAATTTTCTTTTATTTCTCCAGGTATTTATCATCGAATTAAGGGCAGCTAAAGCATAGAAAATGGTACATTTTTTCGAATTTTTCTATGGATATTTTCTTTAGAATTTTATTAAGTAAACCTAAAAATGAATTTAAACTTTAAGGGGTCATACACAATCAATAAAATAAGGAATTAAGATTTAAGAAATAAGATTTAAGATTTAAGAAATAAGAAATATGATTTAAGGAGTATGCCATCTAGTGATGTTGAATGGAACTTTAACGTAACTGGTCATAGATATAAATATGTAAGTATTTTTATACGGCAAAATTCGTGATTTTTTTCACTTAGTGACAAAATAGTCATCACGAACGTTACTTTTTCATGAATTCTGATGTACAAAAATACCTAGATACATTTACTTATGAGCAATTAAGTTAATAGTTTCATTCAACGTCACTAGATGGCATACTCCTTAAATCTTATTTCTTATTTCTTAAAACTTAAATCTTATTTCTTAAATCTTAATTCCTTATTTCATTGATTGTGTATGACCCCTAATTGTTGTGAGTTTTACTTTGTGGAAATTCATTTTAAATAAATGAAACAAAATTACTTTTCTAAAATCCACTATATTTATATTTTTGTAAAAATAATAAATTAGAAATTAGGGCTTTGAAAACTAAAATTCTAATCTTAAGGAAGAATGGAATTTGAAATTTTCAACCAACTTGTGCATTTAAAAATTCCATACACTGGTGAAATTTTACGTACAGAAACTAAGTAATTTTAACAAAAAAATCTAATTTAGCAATTGGTCGGATGCGATATTCGGTCATCTTGGGATACAAAATTGATGTTATTAGTTGTAAAAACTTATTATATATACTCTAAATTATGGAGTTTAAGAAATCTAGACGATTTAAATAAAATGTAGAGTACAATTGTGAATTTATTGCAAAATACACTACATTAATCGATAAGAAGTTCACAGGCAGTAAAACAGATCTTAAATTGATATATACAAAACGCTATGTACTTACAGTTCCAAATGCAAAGTTGGTGAAGATAAGCTGTCGACGAATGCTGGAGTTAGATAAAAGTCCGGATAATATTAGTAAAGTAAATTGTTTACTAATAAACAATATTTCTTCTTACTCCTGTGCCCCTTTTTAGCAAATTTCGATTCTGAAAATTTAGCTATTACGCTATAACGGCCACTGTCATGATAAGACTTCAGTCCGGAATTATAACAGAAATCTGTTTTGAGGTCCCAAAAATGATATTTACTAAAATTTATATATATATATATATATATATATATATATATATATATATATATATATATATATATATATATATGCAAATATGTCTCCGTGATAACTCTCGAACGAAATTATTGGAAGAGTTGGTTAGCCAGACACGTCGAATGCCCAAAAGCAGGATTTTCGAGCCATTTTTGTTAATTTTTACACCGTTAGAAAAAGGGGAAGAAAAAAGGTTCTTAAACTGGTTCTCAAAAAAAATAATTTTTTATAAGGCACATTTTATATATTGCTCATGCTAACTTTGTCAGTGTGGCAAGCCATTTATATTTCTGTTTCAAGACAATTTAAAATCTATATGTAGCTACAGCCAGGGCCGCGCCAAGCGGGGGTGTTAGGGGTGTCTAGTACCCCGGCGGCAGGCTTTGGGGGCGGCAAATAAAATATAAAATTATTACTATTTTTATGTGGTAATTTTGATGACACTAAATATTACCCGCATTTTGCTTAAATACTTGTCTATTATGATTGTTGTGACCCGTCGGTAATCCGATTATTCCGATTGTCGACCAGCGACAACAATCATTTGCGCGGTTATCGGCGAGATCAAACGGGATCGGGATCGAACATGTTCTTGCACGCTTTAATTTTATAAAAACCGTCGTTGAATTCTACACATAAAACAGTTATCAATCTTTAAAATTGTTTAGTTTTCGTTGCGTTACGTTGTATATAGTACGTGACGATTAGTAAACAAAACAAACTAAAAATTGATGACTGATGATCTTTCAGTAAAATATTATTCTTTTAAATAAGACTTAGTAAACACTGTATTGAACAGTCGAAATATAATAAAAGAGTTTAAGATTTCAATTGTTTGGTTTTAAAACCAACATTTTTATTTTATCTTCTTTTTCCTATTTGGTTGATATCTTAAACCTAATTTATTATTTCTGTTTTTTGTTATTATAAATTTTGTTTTCAATATTTGCTTATCCACATCTGCAAGCAAGTTAGTTTAAAATATACATGTTCTTTCGATATTGCTTATTCCACTTAGGATAAGATAAGATTTATGGATGTTCTTTAAATTGGAGCACTCCATACTCTTTTCCTGGAAAAGTTACATTATTTTGTTCCTCAGAAATTTAAGTAAAAAACATCCCCTTTTGGGCTATGCGGAACGAATATGATATAAATGCGTTAGATTTATGTGATGAAATAGAAACTCTTTTAACATATATTAATCCCGACATGAATGCATTAACAGTTTTAGATTATATATTTTCTAATGATCTTACTACAATGTTTCCGAATATGACAATTGCATTAAGAATATTTTTGACAATACCTGTGACAGTGGCATGGCATCTGGTGAGAGAAGTTTTTCGAAACTTAAGTTAATAAAAAATTATTTAAGATCTAGTATGTCACAGGAAAGAATATCGTATTTAAGTTTAATTAGCATAGACAACAAAATTGCTGCAGATATTGACATGTCAGATTTAATAAATGAATTTGCAATAAAAAAGACAAGGAAAGTGAATTTTATATAAAATTTTAAAATTGTTACTATTCGTTTTTGTTTTGTGTAAAATTATTTATTTTTATTTACTTGTTCTTGAAATTTATGCGAAATAAATTGTTAAAAAAAGTTTAAGTGTTTTATTCCATTTATAATCCTAAATATTTTATAATATTTTATGCATTTCATTAAAGTAAGTATATATAGTAAGTAAACTGGTAGCCAGGAGGCATATATTTTATTATCAAAAATGTATTACAAATAAGTTTGGCGTTTTAGGGGCGGCAATTTTTGTCTTGCACCCCAGCGCAAATGTCCCTTGGCGCGGCCCTGGCTACAGCCAAGGTTAGTTAACGGATTTCGACAAGTGAGGTGCCCATTAATAGGGGATCACTCCAGGGGTAGCACAACAGAGCCCGAATTTTCAAATTCTCTTTCATTTCTGAGCAGGTATATGGGTTTGTGGTAAGGGGTGTGTGTGTTTGTGTTTCTGTTACCATTTATTTCCAACGGATTAACCGATTATAATGCTGTTTTTTTATTTGAAATCTGGTAATTTTGGAATGGTTCTTAGCCAGGTTTGATGTGAATGGGTCCAACCGTTCCCAGGATATTTCAAGAATTCTTTTAAAAAAAAAGAAAACCACTTTGAAAGCTGAGAATTGCGAGATAATTCTTATGCATTTTTGATAAAAACTGATTAAGTGCAATCGTATATGCATAAACAATGTTTCTCATAATGAAATGTCTTATCTTTTTGTTAAAAAAAAATAAATTAATTAAGAATCAACGGCAAGTTTCAAGTAAAAAAATTTTAAGAACACACGGCAAAGTTCCAGAAAGTTTTAAATAAAAAGTTCTAGAATTCCATATTCCAAATTTTATTGTAATTTAGAATAAGCTTGTTTTGATCCATCGTTCGTGACATGTCTTACCATGTAATTTGTAGTATAATATAACACATGGTAGATGAAAATTAGCTTATTCTAAATTATAATGAAATTAACAAAAACAGATATTTGGGAATATCTGTAAAAAACTTTTTTTGTGTTATTCCTTATAATTGCTCGATAACTGTCATTTCTAAAAATTTTTGGACGAAAGATCTGAAAACTAGAATCTTGGAGCTTCAAAATGATTTTTTTAACATCTCGATACGACCATTTTTCACGTAAATTCAGCCCTTCAAAAATCACTAAAAAATTAACAATTTTTTTTTGTTCCCTTAATTGTTTGTAGTAGTATAGTTTAGGTCTCTAACAGTTAAAAAACTATCAAAATTGATCGGTTAGTTTATTTTTAATAATTATGGGATCAGTGAACCCTGGCGGAAATCATACAACATAATCTTTATTTATCTGAAATAATTTTAGAAAAAAGTTTACCTCTCTAACAGTAAAAAAGGGTCCTGGGGATCTCATATAACTTATGGTGGTTCGTGAGGTTTTTGCGGACATCATTTAACAACATAATTAATTTAAATGCTTTAACATACTGACGCTAAAAAAATTTCAAAATCGACTGGGTAGTTAACTTAATAAAAAGCTCCCATCGGAACACAGCAGCTTAACTACAGATTGATAATCCATTTGATTTTTTTTTTTCAGATAAAAACTGCGGCCGCAATCGTGGGCACCGAATTTCGACATTTTTTTAAGACATTTTTTTCAGAAAATTATAATAATTATAAAAAATAAATAAAAATAAATAAGAAAAATATCTTTGCATTGTTAAATAGTGGTATTAATCGTAAAAAAAATTCATCCCCATTCCCCCATCTTATCCATTCGAAAAAAAATTGTGAAAGTTGACTATTTTTCGGCAAATCACACTGTGATGGTACCTTAAGCAGTAAATATAGATGCTTACAAATATTTTCAGTATATTTGATATATGTATAGAAACTTGACTGCCACCTTTTAGACTATAAAAAATAATATAATTACATTAGTGTGAAACTAAATATTCCTAAATTTCTATTTGGATGATCTCTTATTATTAGTCTGACCTTTAGGCTCATAATATTTTAATTACTTATAATTTAATGGTTATTTCAGTTTTCCATCCAATATGGATGTATTAAGTAATTTTTAATTATTTTTTTTAACTTAAAACTCTTAATGATTTATATAAATAAATGACTTAGATCTATTTTTAACAAGTTTGTTGACAATTATCAGTAACCAGCGGACAGAATAAAATTAATATTTTTGGAAACTAGTATAAAAGCATAACAATTTTTGAAAATTTAAGTAGTTATTCAGTAGTGAAGAATCCCGATTTTATTTCCAAATCGTTTTAGTAACACAGAAAATACAAAAATGAAATTCGCAGTAAGTATAATTTATTGTTACAATGGTTTTTTTTTCTTTTTCTAATTCTAAATAAACCGTAATACAAGTATATTCAGAAACCATGTTTTTGAAATGTTTTTTGTTTATCAAATAAGGAAAGAGACTCACGAAAACCAAAAAGACAAATTATTTTTGGATGGTCTCGATCAAAAATAGTATTTGAACTGAAAATTTATAATAATTTTGGTTTCGTTTTAGATTATTGCCTTAATGTTATGTGGAGTTGCCTTAGCCGATCCATCATTTGGTGGTCGATATGGACCAGCCGACGAATCTAACCAACATCATGATTACGTGCCATTACCGTACTATGGACTCCATTCAATAGTTCCATCGGTCTACACGCCGTACCTGTACTCACCGTATGTACGTTACGTCCGTAACGCACAACAAGTATTGTCTGGACAGGGAGTGATTGGTGGCATCACTGGTTCCACAGTGAGTCAACAACAGCAACAACAACAAGCGTACCATCATGGAGGTTATGGTTATCATGTTTAAAAAGTTGGAAAATATAATTTGGTAAAAGTCTCTGGCAACACGAATATAACTTGCATTTGTTTTTGCACAAATTTATTAAGACAATAAAGAAAATTTTATGACAACATATTTTTGTGTTATTTATTTTTTTTTTTTTAATTTTTTTAGGTATTTATTAACGAGTGTAGAATAGTTAAAACAGTGGCCGGGTACGCCCAGGCTTACCCAAAAGTAATGAAAAATGGGGAAAAATATAAGAAAGATTAATAAAAAAATTTATTGATTCATTTTGTCTTCTTTTGTTTTTATTTTTACTCACCAATTATATATTTGGATTAAAATAGCGACATATTTTCTTTGTTCTTCGAGTATCAGTATTTTTTTTTGCTTTTGTCGGTTTGTTTACTTTAGTTTTTTGTCCTTGTTTTTTCCAAAGTCACGAGAAGTATAAAACAAGGACAACGTATTAAAAAGTTTCCATTTTTTGCTTTTTTTGCTCATTAGTCAACCTCGTCTATTCAAACAATTTTCCGATAAATGTTGATGTCCGGTCGTCGAAAAGCTTGGTTATGTAATAATATGCATACAGAAATACGGACCTACCCAAAATAAAAATCCTAAAATCGTGTCTAAGCTTAAGTATAAAAAATGATAAATTTTTTCGGATTCTTTTTTATGAAAGAACATGTGTGTATTTTCTTTACAATTTTATTAAGCAAACCTACAAAAGAATTTATAGTTGTATCAAAATAATAATAAATTCGAAATTAGGACGTTAAAAACTAAAATTTTAATCTTTTGGAAGAAAAGAAAACATTGAAAACCAACAATAAAATTGTAATATACCGATTTGTGTATTTAAGAATTCTGTATAGGTACTGATGAAAGTTTACAGAAATTTATAGAAACAATAACAACAAAAAAGTCTAATTTAGCTATTACTCGGCTGTACAACGTATATAAAAATATTTTCTGCGCAACTACGGAATAAATAAGGAATAAGGAATTTTTGGAATAAATGATCACCGTCTTACATCAATAATAAATAGATATCGGACATTTTTCAGATCAAGCAACATCGTGTTTTGTATATGCAGGCAGATAGACGGATAACATGTGTAAGTTGTATATACTTATATGTATAAGTTTTATCAAAATATCTATTCGGTTTTATTCACATTAATCACATCAAGTACGATATACCTGCATAGACAAAACACGAATGCTGTTTAATTCGAAAAATGTCCGATACCTAATAATAAATATAGGGTGGGATTGACTAATGTCGGCCACTAGTTGCTTTTTTTTAAAAAACAAGGCCTTAAAACACCGAAAATGCTTGATAATCATATAAGAACAAAAGGCTCATCTATTCTGGATTTACGATTTTTAAAATTTTATATTCAAAGTTTTATCAAGTAGTTAATGTTTTATTACACTTAATCGATTGGTAAATGATAATTTGTGTTGAAAATGGTTCTGCCATTCTATAATTTGTAAGTTTAGTCAGTGCGGGAAATGAGCAATTATTTTATAAGTTTTCAACAATAACGGTTGAATTTACGAAATTTGATAATATTATATACCTCTCAAGAAGTTAAAAATTGTTTAAAACGTTAATCGTTTGAAATCTAAAAAAAAAAAAAAAAACGTACATTAGGGATAAAATTTGTAGGAAATCCTAAGGTTGGCCAGGCCGTCAACAAACTAGTTTTCTTGTACTTATTATGTTATTATTAACACACTGGCTGTAAGTAGTAGTTATAAAAAGTGCTTTTAAAGTTACGCTATTCTAAAATCTACCTAAATGTTTTTTTTATTGTTTGTATTTAAACGATACTTTTCGTAATCGAAAACATTGACCATAAATACCTCATAAGCGATGTATCATAGTGAAAAAAGAACGAAATTTTTGAAGGCTTAAGCGACGCGAGTTATGGTTATATGCCAAGCTTACTGCGACTGCTGAAACCTACTTTTTCGACTTTTCGTTATCGAAAATTATCGCTATTGAATTAGTTATCATAAATTTGTTATAACTGGTTAATACTTTTAATTTCAAATGTTATCGAGTGCCTGTGAAACATTATTGGTGTATGGCGGATTTTTATCCGTATTTAAACATACACCAATATTCATATGTTCACTCAATGACCAGCTTTGGCTGATACTTGAACACTCGATGTACTTTGGCAAATGGCCAATTCATTATGTTAATTAAAATTGACATAGTGTTTGAAAAATCACCAAACTGGATCGGCTGGGACTCGAACCCGGATCTCTTGGTTACCAGCCAAGCGCCTTACCAACTAGGCCACCGATCACTTGTTCGAGTGCCACTCCAATTCAGTAATCAATCAAACACAACCTCTCTCTAATGCGAGACGCAGTTTTATACTTTTAATTTCAAATGTTATCGAGTGCCTGTGAAACATTATTTCACAGCACTGTGAAACATTATTTCACAACAATGTTTCACAGGCACTCGATAACATTTGAAATTAAAAGTATAAAACTGCGTCTCGCATTAGAGAGAGGTTGTGTTTGATTGATTACTGAATTGGAGTGGCACTCGAACAAGTGATCGGTGGCCTAGTTGGTAAGGCGCTTGGCTGGTAACCAAGAGATCCGGGTTCGAGTCCCAGCCGATCCAGTTTGGTGATTTTTCAAACACTATGTCAATTTAAATAACTGGTTAATTTAAACTCTATTAGTCCGATTGAGTTGGTCAGCCGTAACACATTTTTAAAAAAATTACGTTTCGTTACTTTTTGTAAACGTAAGCTTTTGATCGTAAATTTCTTGTAAACAGTGCGTCCCGTCGTAGCGAAAAAATAACGAAATTTTTGAAGGCTTAAGTGAAGCAAGGTGTGGGTATTCCGAACATATTGGGACTGTCAAAACCTACTTTTCGTTATCGAAAATTATCGATATCGAATTACTTATCATATATTGATTACAAATGATTAATTTAGGCTCTGTTAGGCCTTAAATTAACAAAATAAACAATTTATTTGCCAACCCTTTCCCTTATTTTCTCTTTAACCTAACTGTTTCAATATCGAAATTGCTTTAATATAGATTGCAGTTTTATTCATATTTATAGGTATCTTAAGCAAAATTAATCGTAATTATGTAATTAAATAATATATTTTATAATTCAAAAACGATTACAAATTACGATTACAAAATGTAATTTAATCGAAAATCTCAGATTACATTTTCTAAATGTAGTTTGTAACCATGATTATCAATATTATTGATATTTGTTAAAAAATATTTAAAAATGTTCTTTTATAATTCTGTTTTGATTTAAATTTAAATTAATTATAGGTATATTATAATGTTAGAATAGTTTTCCTTAAACGTTTTCCTTAGCGTCATAATAGACTACAATCGGGTAATTCATTTATATTATGACAAATCCAGATGGCCGACCTTAGGAAATTTTTGGCCGGCTTTAGGGGACAGGTGGCCGACTTAAGGCAAATACATTTTTAAAGATAAATATTTAAAATAGTTTAATTGTTATTAATTTAGAAATTTAATCTCCATTTAGTTAGAAAGGCGATACTTAAAAGTACTTAATGAGATAATCAAAATACACGTAAATTCAAAATTCAGAATTCTGCATGCCATTAATTGTTTAAGTGGCCGACTTTTAACACTCCCACCCTATAAAGTTCAACAGCACACCGTAATAAATACCTATATATAAAGTTCAACAAATAGAGGGAGCTCTGTGTAAAACGTGCTTAACGTGATTCACACTATAATATTTTTAGTGAAAGCGCTGAGAAAGTTAGGCTGCGGTTACATTGGATACGAATTCGTACGAAAATAGATTCGTACGAGCTCGTACGAAATTCATTCGTACGACTATGTGGTTACATTGGATACGGAATGGTAATACGAATTCGTATTTAAATTTAAATTGAAAACCGTTAGTACATATTGCATGATATCAAACAATGGATTCAGTTACCAAGTCTTATTTACTAGAATCACCGTTTTCAAAATTTCTAATTATAGAAAACAAACAATTATTCTGTGTAAACGATTATTTGTTATTCATGTAGAGCAAAAAAAGCTGAGTTCTGGAATTACTTTGAGGAAATTTTTCAAGACAAACAGAAATTTTTAGAATATTTGAACATGTCGCAAGTCACATTCAATTACCTTTTAAAATCTACTGAATTTCAGCTTTAATATTTAGTTAATTAATTTTTCATTACATACTATACTTAAAATGTTCTTGTTAGGTTAGGTTAGCTTTGTTATATGGTAATATATTTAATTAAAAAATTATCTAAACATTTCCTCAGCCACAATATTCCACAATTTTTTATTTAACTTTCTATTATGATAATATTTATGCTTTTGATCCCTTGAAGACCGCCTTTGTTCAACAAAAATAATTATTTTTTTCTATATCCATTGCATTTTTCTCGTACGAATTGGCATCAAAAAACAAAATATTTTGGTCGTATCAAAAAGTCGTACGAGCTCGTACGAAAGAGTCGTAAGCAGTGTAACCACGCATATCTAAATGTATGCGTTTGTTTAATTCGTATTAACTCGGATGAGTTCGTACAAATGAATTTTCAGATGAATTCGTATCCAGTGTAATCGCTACCTTATCTACTCAGTTACCAACATAATAAAATATATAAAATCCATTAAACAGTAGAAACGTTTTTAACGTTATACACAGCGCTCTCATGATTTAATTTTTATTCTACTAGGCTAAAAATTAGAAAACTTATTTGAAATAAACTTTACAAGTAAGTAATTACGAGCTACATAATATGACTACAAAAGGATTAATATTGTACCAATGTTTTTTGTCAGAATACTTCAGGAGAGTCCAATCAACTTAAGATTTTTGTTACGTTGCAGTCAAATAACACATTAATTTGTTTAATCGTGATTAGTGTGGGCATCTAAATATCAATCAATTCAATATATTGTACAATTCTAAATATACTTTTCAGTTTTAAATATATATTTTATCAACGTGTATAAATCTATCACATAAAATAGATCTTTAATATTGTTCCTTATCAGTACAATATGATCGCATGAGCCGTCTCTAATAAATGAAACGAACGAATCACTTCATAAAAAATATTAATCATAACAATAAGATAATAAATTTGTGGTATTGTATCCCGCCAGGCTGTCTTAAAACCTCACCTATGTATGTTAAAATTTGATTCGTCCAAAAATTGAAATGTATATTTCTTTTTATGTTATTATGTATCAATCAATCAGAGAAATATCAAAATGTTTTAAATATCCGTTACAAAAATCCGTTATATTTGTACTTTTTTTTATATTCATATTTTAAAAAAAATATATATAAATTTTACATACATAATATGTAGATAAGTTTGTTACTGGGATGGGTTTTGTACATTGACAATTTTAATTTTAGCGAATCTTCGAATGGAAAATTCAGCTACTATAGCCTCTGTCATGGTAAGAGTTGAACCCGGGACTATAAGATGAAAATTTGTTTTAAGGTTTCTAAAACCAAATTGATACTATCTATATATATTCGCCCAAAACATTTTTTTCTTGCCAAAATTTACCAAAATTCAAATATTTATCGGAATTCCTTGTACGCTATTATGCACTGTGTGAACCATTATCCTATGTAAACTGGTTTTGGGAAAAATTTAAAAAAAAGAACAACTTTCATCAAAAACGAGTTTTTTGTTAAAGTTCAAAATTTTCCGAAATTTTTTTACACAGCTATTTTAACAAGCGGGAAAAATTACATAAAACTGGTTTTCAATGATTATTATTATCCAACATGTGAACTGGTTTTAAAGAAAAATAATATTTTATATATTTTGTTATATGCTAATAGTTTAATCTATTGTTTATGTTGTTTATTTTAGGGTTCCAAAGACAAATCCCGAAATCTTTATGGTTTCACAAAATTTTGCATGTAAGTACTCTAGGTATAGACTTGAATTAATACACGACTTTTTCTTCAAGGGGACATTCTTGAAGGGGACGGTGTTTATGTGTTTGTGTTCACATATACAGTCTTCGTGAGAATATTTTTAAAATAAACAATATGTTTATGTAAACAAATTTTCAATATTTAACATATACAGGCGATTATTTTGGAAGTTAACATAAGTATATGATAATAATAAAAATTTTTAATACACATATGAATGTATAATTTCCAAGCTTACAATTAGATGTAAATATTATGTAGCTAATTAAAATTGACATAGTGTTTGAAAAACTATCAAATTGGATTGGCTTGGACTCGAACCCGGATTTCTTGGTTGCTAGCCAAGCGCCTTACCAATTAGGCCACCGACCGCTTGTTCAAGTGCCACTCCAACTTGATAATCAATCAATTAAAACCTCTCTTTAATGCGAGACGCAGATTTTATATTTTAATTTCAAATGTTATCGAGTGCCTGTGAAACATTATTAATGTATGGCGGACTTTTTTCCGTATTTTAAACATACACCAACATTAATATTATGTTCACTTAATGTCCAGCTTTGGCTGATCCATTTTCTCGCAAACAACATTTTTGAAGTCCGTGAACATCATAACTCAAAATCTACTTCACCAATTTTGTTGAAATTTTGTACACTGTTTCTACACATAAATCAACAGGTAATCAGGTCCAGTTTTTTTTTTTTTTTTTGCTATTTTTTTCCAGTTTATAATAACAAATTAACCGAAATTTTTAGCAAAAATTGCGTTTTTCACTTCAAAATGCTGCCAAAAATAAAAAAATCGAAAAAATACAAAAAACTCTTCCTGACTCCCTAGGGAAACATATCGCTTTTTAAACGCATTTCGATTTTTTTGTCTCGGATGATCCGGTACAAAGTTATGATGTTCACCGCAAAACAACTTTTTTTCGAGGCGCCTCCAGAAAATCGCTGTCACGGACTTATTTATCGATATTTGTAATTGATAATTTTTTTGAAAGATACTTCAGATGTTATACTATAACGTGTACATGAAATAAATAAGCCAACATTACTCATATCTTCAAAAAAAATCATGAAAATATGCCTTTTTTTCGCTTTTAAAACCTTACCCCCCCTTAATATAGTTAAAGTATTTGTTACTCCAATAATTTTGTTTAGTTATTAGGAACATTTTCCTTTAAATTATGGTAACAGGAAAAATAACTAATAACTATAACTAATTTTTTTTCAGTATTTTATATCAAATAAAAAATCTACTGATTCCAAGGTCAACCGTATCCCTCAAGTGCCTTAGGCCCGAAGTTTTAGACGTGGGTGCCGTAACTTCTTTATAGACCTACCATCAAGACATAGTTGCTTACTGTATTGTTGGAAGCTGTTGTGGACATCCTGTATTACCATACATAAAATTATGTACATAAAATAATATTCCGATGATTTTTTTTCCTCATTTTAATTTTGGAATTGAATACAACGTAAAAAATTGAATATAGTAAAAAGGCGTTTCCATTTTTGAAGAGTCACACACAACAGTCAGCGGCAGTATTGTACTTTTCAAAAAGTCGTAACAAACGAGGTGATTGTACGCAACAAAATAACACCTACGACAGTAAAAAGCGTTGTTAGCGTATGTTGACCGTAAACATTGTTACTCTATATACATATATACGTATATTACTTATATGTATGTGATTTAAATATGCATATGTGTAGAGGAAAATGGGATGAATTGATTGTTAATAATAATTTTTTAGTTATAATTTTAATTATAAATTAACGGGACTGATAATATCGGTCACCATCTAAAATTAGCTTAATAAGTAAGTAGATACATCTTAAGCTAATTTTGGATAGTGGACGATGTTATTCGTTCCGTCAATTACATTTCGATGATAATATCTCACAACCAAACATCCCCGGCTAAAAAAATTCCCAGTGAATAACATCTCGAGACAAAATAATATCTGAAAATGAATATATGACAATCGCCCTCACTGATAATCGCACCCAACTGAAAATGTGCGACAATCGCCCCCAATCCATAAATTTGTTTATACCTGGCTCTATGACTCATTATATTTGACCAGATGTTAATCACCATGAGTGACAATCGCCCACAGTATCAGTGGTGTAGCGAGGGGGGTGCAAGGGGTACTATCATGACCCGGGCGCCACTTTGAGAGGGGCGCCAAAAGCTAATAAGAGGAGCGACAAAAGCTAATAGGTTGGGCGCTATTATTTTAAATTTTTTTTTGTGCTTCTCGTTAGAATTTTGTTAGGTGAAAGTGTAGGGCAATTACAAAATTACTTCCAAGTTATGACTTCCAAATATATAAACACACAAAAAAAAGCACTGGCGAGCAAAAAAAAGGTAGTTAAGGCAACTTTTAGGAAAAAATTTAAAATACAAATTTACAAGAGAAAATTCTTTCCGAAATTTTAAATACACCGTTCCACTACCTAAAATTTTAAAAATTTTAGAAGTTTAGGGGGCGCAAATAAAGTGTCACGAACCGGGCGCCAGTTATGCTCGCTACGCCTCTGCCCAGTATATTAGCTTGTTTATACCTGGCAGTGTGATGGGAATCAGTTATTGTCTACACAATTACCTAAAAGTTTAAAGCAGGATGCCGACGTATAGTAAACTTACAAGTAAAGGTCCCGAGGCCGGACCTATCGATTTCGATGAAACTTAAATATATTGTAGAACACTAAAAACTAAGCGACACGTATTTTTTTTTATCTGCGGAAAAACGGTTTGAAGGGGTGAAATCGCCCTCCAAAAATTGGGGTAAAAATTTAATTTTTTTTATATCTCGAAAACAGTAAGAGATAGAGCAAAAGTTGAATTGGCGATATTGCTCTTTTTTAAAGAGCTATCTATTGATATGCAATTTGTTCATATTACATCAACAGGGGTGGTTGGGGGTTAAAATTTGGGGGTTAATTTTGCAAAAGGGGGTGAAAAATAAGCAATATAAAAATTTTGTTTACAGATTTGAAATCTACGTCAAAAAATCTAATTGACCTATAAGAACCTATAAAAACCTTACATACGATAGTCTAACTTCAGAACCATCTATTGTGACATTATTATCCCCTATCAGTGTGTTAATTGCAAAAATTAGTGTATGTAAACTAGTATGTAATTTAAGAGGGTGACTCACCCCCTCTCCAATGTTGCTCAAACTCAATTTTGAATTCGAGAATTTCATTTCTACGTTATTCTAATTGTCTTAATCTATTTTCCATGAAGAAGAACTTATTGAAATACCCAAATAGTACGATTATTCGACATAGTCACCCTCTAGTTAACTACCCCTAGACTTAATATTAGGATATTGAGCAAAAACAGGCCAATTCGATTTTTTGACGTAGATTTCAAATCCGTAAACAAAGTTTTTATATTGTTTATTTTTCACCCCCTTTTTGCAAAATTAACCCCCAAATTTTAACCCCCAACCACCTCTGTTGATGTAATTTGAACAAATTGTATATCAATAGATAGCTCTTTTAAAAAGAGCAATATCGCCAATTTAAACTTTTGTTCTATCTCTTACTGTTTTCGAGATATTTGGAAAATTAAATTTTTACCCCAATTTTTGGAGGGCGATTTCACCCCTTCAAACCGTTTTTCCGCAGATAAAAAGAAATACGTGTCCCTTAGTTTTTAGTGTTCTACAACATATTTAAGTTTCATCAAAATCGATAGGTCCGGCCTCGGGACCTTTACTTGTTAGATGATAATACTGTGTGTCGGTATGTAAGAAAAGCAAATATAAAGATTCCAGTAAATTAATTTCTATCTAACCCTACAATCATACGTTGGTCTACGAGAAACGTTAATCATACATCGTCGTCAATTTGACGAATAAACTTTTTACGGAGAATTTTAGAGTTTGCTTGCAAAAAACATTTTTTTTTACATAACAATGCTACAAAAACGAACAAAATATTTAAAAAATTGCATTTGGAAAAATTTTTTAATATAAATATTGATTAATTTTTTTAATCTTTTTATCAAAGAATATTTTCATTATAAAAATAAAAAGATAGATCGTATAGATACTATCATAAGACATGTCTTTCAAATAATTAATTTATGAACTATTATGAGTCGGTGGACATGTGTGACTTTACAGAATGTGAAATTTCTCGGTCACAGATATTCCCGTAGATATGTATTTATTTTCTCATTAGGCACATTTGTAAAATTTCTAAAATTTGTTAGTATTTTTTTCGAATAAAATCTCAAAAAATAATAAAATTAAAATATTTTCCATAAAATAAATTATCTTTTATTAAGTTACTTGAAACGCATTCTTTAGTTTTCGATTCAATATATTAAAACTTCAGTATTATGTCGTCCAGATAAGTCAAACAGCTGTAATAATCTTTCACATTATCATTATCATTGAATAAATTAATCTTCAAAAGTTCAGGAGCAATCAAAATTTATAAACAGTATTAATTTTAACATCCATATCTTTAATAAATTTTATAAAATTAGGAAAACTTTTTTATGTGAAGTATAAAATCTTTAAAAAACACATACCTTAATCATACATCGCCGTCAGATTGACGCACATTATTTTAATATAAGGAAAACGACAGCAACTATAAACAAAATTATCCCTAGGATTGATTATGTAATTGATTTTAGTGATATTGCCCATCCTATTCTTGATTCGGAAATTTGCATTGAAGAGACTGTTTCTAGTTTATCAAAATGTAAAACAGGCAAATCACCGGGACCAAATAATATCTCAAACGAGTTTTATAAAAATCTCCCCCAAAACTGGATTCTGTACATGACAGTATTATTCAATAAAATTTTATCAAATGAAGAACTGCCAGATGAATGGTCTAAAATAATATTAAGAATGATACATAAAAAAGGATCAACTCAAAACCCATCCAATTATAGAGCTATTGCGTTAGTAAACAACATTACAAAAATTTTTACGCAAATAATTTTAAACAGGTTAACCGTGTGGTCTGAAGAGAACAGCATCGTTCCAGATTGTCAAGCTGGATTCCGTAAAGGTAAAGGATGTATGGACAACCTATTCGTGCTTATGTCAACAGTACAAATTCAAATGAGATTCAAAAGTCGACGCATTTACGCGATCTTCGTGGATTATAAGCGAGCATTCGACAGCATTAATCATATAAAGTTATGGTATAAACTGCATTCGATAGGAGTTAGTACTAAAATAATACGTATATGTAAAAATTTGTACGATAATGCTGTGATGCAAGTAAGAGTCAACGAGTTGCTCACTAATGAAATAGCAGTCACAGAAGGAGTCTTGCAAGGAGAATCGCTGAGTCCGATGTTGCGTTTACTTTATACTTACACGATATTGAAACATTTTTTAGAAAAAATGGAGCAAAGGGATTGAATGTTGGGCAAGAAAATGATGTTTTGATGCTACTGTTTGCAGATGATTTAGTAATTCTTGGAAATACTTATTCGGACATTAATCATAAGTTAAAGCTATTAGAAAAATATTCCCAAGCTAATTCACTAAAGGTTAATATAAATAAAACTAAAATTCTACTTTTTCACAAGCATGGAAGAAAACCCAATATAAGAAATTTTGTCTATATCAAATAGAACTAGTTAATAAATATGTGTATCTTGGATTGCCGTTCACAATTTCCACTTTATTTCTGGAGGCTGCAAGGTTTTTAAACAGTAAGGCTGCGTCAGCAATTGGAACAGTAACAAATGTCCTAGCAAACTCGAAATGTGTATCTTGGGACGCGCGGATTAAGATGTATGATTCGATTATCAGTGCAACGTTATTATATTCCTCCCCAGTTTGGGCTCTAAAATACTGCGATGAATTAGAAAGAACACAAGTGCAATTTTTTAAAAGAATTCTCTCTTTACCTTTCAATACTCCTAATTAGATCGTAAGAAGAGAGGCTGGTGTTTTAAAAGTATCGCATAAAGTTTTAAGGCTAACTCTTAATTGGTGGAAACGCCTCTTAAAAATGGCCGAAAATCAACTACCAAAAGCTTGTTACAATAGATTAGTTCAACTGGCAGCAGACACTCCAGCAAGGTACAACTGGGCTAAACAATTGCAAAATACTCTGCTTGATCTAGAGTTTGGGAATATTTGGGCAGCTCAAGATGTTTATCTATTAAACCAAAACTTTAACCAGATTCTAGATAAATTAGCCGATCAAATAAAACAAGAAGATTGGGAACGCATACAAAATTCTACTTACTGTTATATTTATAAGGACTTAATTCCTGTGGAAAGTGTTCAACCTTATTTAAATATGAATTTATGTATTTCAGTGGCAAGAGTCATAGCACAACTGCAAACAACAGGGTTCCAAAATATAAAAATTACAATAAATAATGTGACTTATGAAATAGATATACTTAAAAATTGTTCGTTTTGTAATTTAAATGAAAAAGAAGATCTCGCACATTTACCAGTTGCAAGAGAAGAAATTTTGGGTTCTTTATTACAAGGCACACCAATGGAAAACAAGGAGATACTTGCCAGATTACTGAAAATTGAGCAAAAATCTGTAGCTTTTAAGCTAGCTAACTGTATCAAAATAATACTCCAACTTCGATCCTTTTTATTAAATGGATAATCATGTAATCCTTTGATTTTACATATATAATATCGCTTCATTATCATATTGCTCATATTTATCATTCATTTATTATATACACAGTGATTTATAGTTATTTGAAAAATATTAAATTTTAATTTTGTTAAATTTGTTACCCATTATTGTTATTTATTGTTATTTGTTGTTTTATATGTTTTATATGTTTTTAATATTGTTAAATTTCTCTATTATAATCACATTATTTCTATCACAATTGCCTAGTGCATTTCTTTACTTACGCGCGCATTGCTCGTTGCTGCTCATAATTAATTTACACTACTTGTTGGGATACTATACTTATTGATATTGTTATTAATTATTGTGACATTTAATGCATTAACATTAATATTTCTTTATGTATCTTTAGTAATTAATTACAATGTTACATGATATATAGATATACATAAGTAAATTATATAAATGTAATCCAACCGAACCCTTTGTATGAATTGTATTATTCTAAAACAAATAAATTTCTACTCTATTCTATTCTATAAACAAAATTGATACGTCTTTTGTGTTATCATAACAAATAAATTAGATACCAGAAGTTTTAGAACAGACAAGCAATGACAAGTTGTAGTACTGGAGCAGGTAGGGAAGTTCGTTCGTCAATTTGACAAGTAGGTACCTATGATTCTAGGACTAATTGACGTCATTTAAAAATTTGTACAGACATATGTAAAAAGAAATGCGGCTTCCTATCGACGCGATAGTTAAAGCTGCAACATTTTTGAACTTATAAAATTTGTTCCACGTTTGTAAGTAATTCCACATTTCGTTCTTTGTGTGGATGAGTGATAATTCATATAAACATTCAAATAAAAATATTATGAGATTTCTGTTTTAAAATATTTGATATATTTAACTTAATATAATAATTTCGTTCCAGTGTAAAACTAACTTGTAAAATTTTATGTCGTCTCGTTAAATAATGTGTAGGGACAAGTTCCTCTCTACAACGACCTAAAATAATGAAACTGGTGGCGATTGTCAGTGGGGGCGATTGTCAGTGATGGTGATTGTCCGGACACCCTTTTTATAACCATCAAAAATATAAAACTGGGGGCGATTGATAGTGGGAGCGATTGTCCGGACACCCTGAAAATATTTAGTTTCGAAAATACTCCCAAACAAAAAAGATTTTATTATTAATAGATTTGAGCGTTACTTTATGGTATTCCATATTTGTAAATAATAAATAAATACTTTACTTTGCAAAATACCACTTTTATTTTTGAAACTGTCACAATATTGTTTCCAACCGTTAGTTTATTTTCAAACAGAATATTTAATTTCAAATTCTATTTGAAAATGAACTAACGGTGAGAAACAATATTGTCACAGTTTTAAAATTAAAAGTGGTATTTTGCAAAGTAAAGTATTTGTTCATTATTTACAAAAAAGTTTTTAGTTATTATTGAATCATTCATTTGACGATACAGTTAATATAAATTTATTTATGTAGGTACTAATTGGTATGTACAATAAAATGAGATATTTGAGGAATATTCTGTAAAAATTTCATTGAAAAATATGCAGAAATGACCAATTGGCTGCAAATTTTTGCAGACGCCTCAGAAAAAGGGTACATTGCGGTGAACCGCATAACTCATCACCGGATCATCAGAAATTAAAATATCCCTGTCGCAGTATTCTTCGTAACATAACGCGAGTTCCGTTTACAAAAATTAATTTTTCTTGGGAACCAGATTACATAGAATAATGGTTTAAAAATATTTTTTATATGATTTTTTTCCTCTTTCCAATGGTGTAAAAAAATGTAAAATCTTTTGAATTTGTAAATTTTGCCGAAAAATTTTTCACGAAAAGTGCCCAAAGAGTATGTTTTGGGCATCGGCTGTCTGGCTGAAAAACTCGTTAAGATTTTTCGACTTCCAACGTTTTTGCCAAATTTCGCAAAAACAAGGTGTTTTGTTGTAGTTATTTTTGTCGGAAATTCGCTAAAGCATAAATAGAAGAAAACAATTCCTTTCCCAAGTTTAGTTTTCTCCAAAACGCAGTCGCAGAAAAACATGAAAAAAAATAATGAAGCTCCTGTCTATAGCAATCGATTACCCTCGGGGGTAGCCGTATCATGGTAGGCCAACCTTATCTAAGCAACTTTTGGATTAAGTTAATTGTTTAGTCGTACTAGTACGCGTTACTAACAGAGACAATTTTTGGTAATTAATATGAACTTATAAGATCAGAAATTGGTAGATTACTTACTATAGCAATACCCAATATGTTGGTTGCCTAACCAAACGCAATATAATCAAGATAGTTACACCTGACGCGACCATCACTTTCGACTATCAAGGTGTTAAGGATGCTTGGGAGGTACAATCGGAGATAAAAGTACATGAAATTAGAAATTCGTGAATAATTGCGTTGTATAACAAACTATGAGGTAAATAAATAGTCATCTTTGTTAAATAATAGCCATGACTACAACTGATTGTACAATACATCAAACTATAGCTCTCAGCTGACTACAAGAGCTGAGTATATTCTGAGGATTTTTCGGAGGAATATCAAAATGCTACGAGACGATTGAAAATTTAGTAGAATGTTCCTCATTAAATACTAAGGCCTCTGTGAAAATTTCAAACCGATTCACTAAGCCGTTAAAAAGTTATTTAATCTGTTCTGTTTTCGAATTTCCATAAGAGTACGTGTAAAATTAGTTTTTTTTTTTTTTTTTTTTTTTTTTTTAATAACTTTTTAACGGCTTAGTGAATCGGTTTGAAATTTTCACAGGGGCCTTAGTATTTAATGAGGAACATTCTACTAAATTTTCAATCGTCTCGTAGCATTTTGAAATTCCTCCGAAAAATCCTCAGAATGTACTCAGCTCTTGTAGTGAGCTGAGAGCTATAGTTTGATGTATTGTATAATCAGTTGTAGTCATAGCTATCATTTAACAAAGATAACTATTTATTTACCTCATAGTTTGTTATACAACGCAATTATTCACGAATTTCTAATTTCATGTACCTTTATCTCCGATTGTATCATACCTTCCAAACATCCTTAAAATAAGTTGATTGATGCTAACACATCCATACGTATACATTTAATTCATTTATTATAATACATTTAACATAAAAATATTAAATTTATTAAAATTTCTTGTCATATATCACACAAAAGGGCACACATAATAATATTATGTTACTAGGCATTATGAACTTTATACATAAACACACACCTATTAATTGACACGTGTACGTACTACACCGAGATATCGTTAAATCGTTACGTTACGGTTACGGTTGGCGTACATCACACGCATTTCTTTATAAATTCTACGTACATAGCACGTAAATGTAAAAAAAATATGTAGCTAAAAAAAATTATTTATTATTCCTTAAAAATAATACTTCATCTGTCAATGTTTTATTGTTTGTATAAGGTGCATAGTATATTGTTTATACATACAATCTGATTCAGAAAAGTACGTCAACATACATTGAAATAGTATATTTATTGTGCAATAAGTAGGAAAAGAGGCTTATTTCTCACGAATATGAGTTTGTTGCGTGAGCCCGCAGGGCGAGTGCAACAATTCGTAAGAGTGAGAAATAAGCTTTTCCCACGCATTTTACACTATACTTTTTCTACGAGCACATTTTTTTTTCGTAAAATTTAACATAAATAATTAAAATAAAATTTAAATAAGTAGTAAAAATTTTTTAAATTTGTAATGTCAATGCTAAGATGTTCAAATTTTTGCCAAAGCAACTTTGAAACTATGGAAACAATAATAAATAATCAACATACATATATGTATATTTTTAGTATTATTTCTATATATTATGGTCTATTTCAGTTAAATTTAACCATGCTTCGTAACTTTGTATTTAAATAATTTCCGTTTTCTTGGTTTTATCTCTTTTATTATTGCATTTATGTAAATTTTAAATTTGCAGTTTATTTTTAGAAAAGAATAGAAGATCGATTTGTTTCGAATATAAGAATTATTTAATTTTTTAAGGAAAACTCATGATCAATTTTATCTGAAAAGAGGTATATATATATTAAACTAACGGAACAGCCTATTTTTTTATTATAGTAAGGCGTGGGAAATAATTTCCCACTGTATTTCCGCACAGTGTGGACAATTGTTAATTTTTACATATAGTTAGCCGTGCACAAAATGTTACTTTTGGTAATAATAGGAGTAGAAAAAAATATTTAGTTATCACAACCGAAAAACTGATATCATGGACAAAATTTGAATTCCATCTAGGATGATGGGAACACGGTTAAAACTGGATCTCAAGTTCAATGAGAACTAGGAATGATCGATATTAGAAAAACATCGATGTTGACATCGATGTTAACATCGATTCAAGAGTATCGATATACGATATATATCGAATGAAAAACATCGATGTACGAAAACATCGATGTTTATGTAACAAGATAAACAACCTTTACAATCTATTATTTTATTTATTAAAAATTAACATTGCCGATATTTATTTGGTACACTTTGCAAAAAAGTTACTTTGTTAGAAGTTTTCCTTTTAATCTGTTGCTTTGTTGATACAAATGCTGCCCAGCTTTTGAAAAAAGTCTCTCTAAAGCTGTTGAAGTTGCTGTGTAACACAAATATTTAATGGCAATTTTTTTCAAGTTTGTATAAGTGGATCCTAGAACTTGCCATAAAAGTAATGGATCTTGTTTTAAATCAGCTATACAGGATTTTTTAAATACTGGATAGCTTAGGGTAAATATCGATGTTTCGATATTATTTTCGTAACATCGATGTGTCGATGTTATCGAGGACATAACATCGATGTTTTTAGATCAATGTTTTCCCGCTAAACATCGATGTTTTTCTACCATCGATGAATATCGATCATACCTAATGAGAACCTATGTACTTATGACTTTTTTATTCGAAACAGGTTTTGATGGTTTTAGATAGACCATCATGTGGGCTTTCAAGAGATATCAAGCAATCCGCGGAGAAACGCTTAGTTGCGACGCAATTGGGATGTAAAACGTGGAGTTGTGTCTATTCCCTCAGATGAGACTACTTTCTGCAGGCTCTTGTGCGCTCTGCTTGCAATATTTTCAGGGTAGTTATATCGGTAGATACTTACTGATTAGGCTATGTGTGCTCCGATTTGCTTCCCTAAAACATATATTCACTATTTTTTGCCAATCTTGTACTTTTTCCTTCACTCTTTACAGGCTAATCACAGTAGTCTTTTTTGTAGTACGCTTTTTATAAATTTTTTAGTTACTGTAAAAAAAATTGTTTCTGATGACTAAAAAAAAATTATTGAAGTTAAGTAAGTAATTATTTGTAAGGTTACATAAGTAAAATAATTTTAATAAGTATATTATGGTTACAGACACAGAGGCGATTTTAGGATTTTTTTTTTTTTGGCAAGCACGATTTTTGGGATATTATAAACGTTTTTGTATAAATGCATAAATATTTCTTGAAACATTTTGTATTGCATAATTTTGAACTGAATAAATTTAGTTTCTAGAAATATTTACAAGCCATTACAGGTATTCACCTACCACTTCGGAGAGCTTATATATAGAGCTTAGTTTTAAGTATTCTATAAGCAGTTTTTGGGTTTTGCATTTGGTTTTCTTATTTATGCATTTATTTAATTTTTTTGTACGCATTTAAAATTAAATTGTTCTTAGAACATCTACGATCCAAATGATAGCGTCTGTGTTTTCAGTATTAGACGGGCACTTTTACTGACTGGATCATAGGACGATTATTACTGTCTATGTATTCTTAAATATACTCAGAGTTGTGCCATTATGTGATGTAAAAAACCAGTTTTTTACATTTTTATGTAAAAAATTGTAAAATACGTAAAAAACTGTAAAATTGCTGAAAATTGTAAAAAATGTAAAATACTTAAGTCATTTGTCATTTCACTGACAAACAATTTATTTTGAGTATTTTGACGGTTATTACTTGTTTATAAGTTCACATGAAAAAACGTGTAAACAAAATGTCGACACAAAAATGATTTTCTACTAGTAGAAGGCCATCCACAACTGACTACAAAGCTTTAAATTTCCCAATTAACAAACTGAGTTTTGACAGTTCAAAAAAACTACTACATATTTATCTCTCTTTAAATTATAATAACAATAAAATCACTGATAATAATGATGATGAAGATGATTGATATGTACCTTTAATAAAATTTAACTGAATAAATAAAAATATTTTTAATATTGAATTCTTGAATAACTATTCTATCAAAACTAACCTTTCTTTTTCCTGTTTGTCCTCATTTATATTTTTATTTTCAAATTACTTAATTATTAAGTTTTACTTTGCAAATATAGCAAATACTTCAACAGCAAATATGGAATACCATCAGTAACGTTTACATATCTATTAAATTTAAAAAAATTTAGTTTTTTACAATTTTTACATTTTTTACAGTTTTTTTTATCAAAACAAGTATGTGTAAATTACCCGAAGTAAATTACACGCACAACTCTGAATATACTATATTCTAATTACTTATGAAGAACAAACTTTTATAAGTATGTTTTTAATTTCTTCAAAAATGAACAGAATAATTTTTTATAGGTTTCACCAAAATAGATAAGTTGAAAAATTGCTAAAATTACAATTTTAATGAATAGATAAAAATTAGATGTTTTGAGACCTGTCGCATCGTCCACGTGAAGTTGTAAAATCTAGTTTTGTAAAAAAATTTCGTTTGTAAATTGTCAGTTTTCGATTTCGCAAGTTAATCTTCTCTTTTTGGGCCGTATAATAATGATTTCTCTGTCTTGCATTCTTCCACTAATACGTGGCTTGCTTTATTTGATATAATAGGGTGTTATTGTGTGGTAAGGTAGGGACCTTAAATAAAAAAAAATTTGCTGGTCGTGTCTTATGAGTTAATCCCTTGCCTTCAAACATTTATTAAACACTTTATATAAAACTGTTACTGACATTGAATCGAAACGTAGACACATATTATTATGATGTACTTACTAATGTCGCTTAATACTTTCACAGTTAACGCGTGAAGCACGGTAGGGTTTCTCTTAGAATACAACACAATACACATTTCATGTGTGCATATTAAAATATTCTTTGATTTGTTTAACATTGAAGTTATTATTTTTTTTTTTTTTTTAATTTTGTTAATAGAGAGAAATGGATATCATACGAATCAAAACCAAGTAATATAAGCATGCACTCGTATATGAAACTGAACTGCATTCATTTAATTATGTTTGAAGTGAGAGTGTTTATTATGCCATACAAATGATATAACAGCTTGTAACTTCAATGTGAAGGTTACAGAACAGAAATCATTACTTTTCTTTTTTAATATTTTTCAAGCTGTCATTCAGTTGTGCATTGAAAATTGAAAATTTTAGGTGTCACTTTAACACAAAATTGGTTCCAGTTGTTTGAGATTTTTGGTGTTTAATAATACGAGATGATAAAATCATTTTTGGATATTAATATATTTAAGTAGTTAATATATTTTTAAAGTTTAAAGCAGAGTTTGATCCGAATGCAAGAAAGAAAATATCGAATAGGGTCAGTCGGGATAATTTGCTCATACTAAGAGTAATTTGGGTAAAAGTCTAAGAGCTGGCTACATAAAAAAGCTTGTTATCGCTACATGGCTGATTTCTCTTGTAAAAGGATCCTTTTTTATAGCCAAGTTTAACCCTAGAATCATACGTACTCGTCAAAACGACGAACGAACTTCTCTACGCTGAGTACGCTCCAGTACTACAACTTGTCGTTGCCTGCTTGCTGTGAAACTTCTGTTATCTAATTTATTTGTTATTATAAAACATAAGACGTATAAATTTTGTTTATAGCTATTGTCGTTTTCTTTATATTGAAATAGTGTGCGTCAAAAGGACGACGATGTATGATTAACCCATGTTTTTTTTTAAAGATTTTGTACTCCACATATAAAAGTTTTCCTAATTTTTCGAAATTTATTAAAGATATGGATGTTATAATTAATTTATTGAATGATTATGATAATGTGAAAGATGATTACAGCTGTTTGACTTATAGAGACGACATAATACTGAAGTTTTAATATACTGAATCGAAAACTAAACAATGCGTGTCAAGTGACTTAATAAAAGACTAACAATTTATTTTGTGGAAAATATTTTAATTTTATTATTTTTTGAAATCTTATTCGAAAAAAAACTAACAAATTTTAGAAAATTTACAAATGTGCCTAATGGGGAAATAACTACATATCTATAGGAATATTTATGACTGAGAAATTTCACATTCTGTAAAGTCACACATGTCCACTGACTCATAATAGTTAATAAATTAATTATTTGAAAGACATGTTTTATGATACAATTGATGTATTTATCTATTTTTTATTAATTTTTATAGTGAAAATATGCTTTGATAAAAAGATTAAAAAAATTAATAAATATTTATATTAAGAAATTTTTCCAAATCCAATTTTTTAAAATATTTTGTTCGCTTTTGTAGTATTGTTATATAAAAAAAATATTTTTTGCAAATAAACTCTAAAACTCCCCGTAAAAAGTTGATTCGTCAAAATGACGCCGATGTATGATTAACTTGACTCGTAGACCAACGTATGATTCTAGGGTTAAATAAGTTTGTCTACCAGCGCAATCCCGTGGCTTAACACAGGAACGGCTGCTTAAATAGTTAAACTTCGATATTAAAAGTTTTATAAGATGTATGTGTTATAACTATGGAAACAGTTTTTATTTTCAAATTATGATTATTATAATTTTTATTAAAATTGCATTTTCATTGTGTTTTATTATTTTTTATTAATTTTTTTCAATTTTATGCATCATTTTTTTCGGTTGAAAAATAATTTACTCATACTCGGTCCGTAGGTTTACTTTTGTGGTCATGGATGCTTACGAATCTTGGGCTTTTAGCCTCGGATTATCGAACTGCATCCGAAGTCACAAAAATAACACTTAGGGTCCTTGCCAAGAAATATATATAATTATATAATATCATTGCATCTGAAAAGTACCTGATAGAGTTACAATATTGTCTGTCCGAGGATCTGTTTTTATTATACTCATAAAAAAAAATTCAATATAATATTCAATCAATCGACATGCAAGTATGTGATGAATATTTTATTTTACAATTTTACGCCACTTTCTCGCTATTAAATGTAAATGGTCACAGTGAGACCGAATTACACTGGCGTGAACGGTCAAATTTCACCGACCACCGACCAAAATCAAATGAATTTGATTTCTTCGGCAGTATATGTCAGTGTTATGTTGTATGATATGAATAAATATGTATAAATAATAAATTTAAAATCATATTTATCATTTTTATAATATAATTTATTGGATTTATCAAAAAAATTTGCTACATTTTTCCGCTAAATATAAGAAAATTTAAATATAGTAAAATTTATTATTATTACTTTTTTGTTCTAGCTAATTTCACTAACTTTTGTATTTTTTTATAGCAGAAAATTAATATTTTTAGTAAAGGATTTTCTAAAACGTAAATTATTTTTAACTTCCCATAGGCAGTTATTGTAAAGGGTCCGATTTTACGAATCGCTAATTTTGACATATCTCCACGTTTCAAGGTCATTAGAATCCGAATCCATCGTTTTTAGCGTGATGTCTGTGTGTGCGTTCGTTAGTTCGTTCGTTCGTTCGTTCGTGAATTTTTTTTCGTCTCGCATATCTCGAGAACAAATGATGATATCAACTCCGGACTAATTTCATTAGATGCGTAATCAAAAAATGAAGACCGGAAAAAGTTTTCAGCAAATTCGGATTAGTGGTTTGTTTTTTGTGGTAAAAAAACGGAATTAACTTTATTAAGATAACATAGATTATATGAATTTTTTACCATAACATTATTATATAATGGCCTAAGAACCTTCCTTGATGTTAAAAACGCCAGTATATTATTATAAAATTAAAAAAAAAAAATAACGAAATAAGAAACTGTTTTTGAAATATATTTTGTCTCGCATATCTTGAGAACAAATGATATTATCGTTTGTTTGATAAGAGTGGAGCCCCCACCCTTAGATACAGAAGGTGAAGCCCCCGGTATGGTGTAAGGGGCAAAGCTTCTATCGGGGGCCCAGGGGAAAAGTTGCCAGAAATGGAAAAAGAATTATTTATGCACAGTAGTCTCTACACTCTAAGAAAAAAATGTACCGTTTTACTACTATTATAGGAGGCAATTAAATGCCTTCTATAATGACAGTAACATTACAAACTGTAATGTACGAAGGTGAAAATTACATCATCATGGTGTAATTATTACTCACTCATATGTGTAGTTTTACACATGTCGTACGTAAAATTACGGCCCAGGTGTGTAATAGATTACGTTTTATTTGTGTATTAACTACACAACAAGATGTAATTTTACACTTTCAGTTCGCAATAGTGCGCAGTTAAACGTAAAATTACATCATATTAATGTATTTTTAAACCACGCCTGTACACCTGAAAATGTAATTTTACACACTTATATAGTAATGTTTACACCCAGAAAAGTGTAATATTAATCCAACTGAATCACTCATTCTGATTCAGTTCAACTGAATCAGTATGAGTGATTCAATTGTGCTGAAAAAAACAAACTGATTCAACTTAATTGAAAATAACGAATCAAAAAAGATTATTGATGGTTTTTTTACATAAATATTTATAATAATGTAAAGTATGGAATAATTTGGAATTATATACAAAAAGATTCGAGATGGTAAATATTTAGCTTATTATGTCTAAATTTCTATATAAGTGTGTCGTATGATAAAATAATAATTTTTTTGGTAAATTTTAAAATTTAAAATAAATTTAAAATAAACACTCCAAAAAAGTAAGATTATAAAAGTTTTATTATGAACGTTTACTTGCTTTCATGAACATAGGTAATCTTTATTTTGCAGTGTAACTGCCAATTAAACTGGTCAAAATTTTGAGATATGACTTTTTTTTCTTTTAAAATAAACACTCCAAAAAAGTAAGATTATAAAAGTTTTATTATGAACGTTTACTTGCTTTCATGAACATAGGTAATCTTTATTTTGCAGTGTAACTGCCAATTAAACTGGTCAAAATTTTGAGATATGACTTTTTTTACAATGCTTACGTTTTGCAGACACAATTATTTAAGCAATATCTTATAAAAAATTTAATTGTAATTAGATTACAATGATAATAATAATAACTTACGGATTAAAATTGTAGTTACATCATATCAAAAATATAGTTTAAGAAAATTAACTAAACAATACTTAAATATAAGAAAAACAATATTCTGCTGACTCTTGCCATTCTTAGAACTTCGCAGAAAATGTATGCTGTGGTTTCATAGATGTCTTCGCCAATTCCAGTTTCTAAACAAATCAGAAAATAAGGGTTACTTAATTTTATAACCATTTTTGATTATTTTTTTTTTCTTTTTCTAATAACTATTTCACAGCAATTTAAAATTAATAAAATTTCGCTTTCGCTACAAAATTACTTCTAGGCTATTTTAATGAATGTACAGATATTAGATTTTTGATTAAAAAACTCACCAGCAAAGTGACCCGGCGTGTTTATGGCACTGGCACTTCCGAACTGGTAGACGGAGGGTTTGAATTCCGTAGCCGGTTATATGCTGGCGAAAGTTTTCTGCTATTTCCCATCATAATTCCAGATGAATATCGACATTATCCTTAAGAAGATGGTTGCAAACAGACACCTACCAAATCCTTATACCGCCTTTCTTGTCCTCCGCCCAATATTCTGCTGACTCTTGCCATTACTTGAACTTCAGGGAAAATGTAGGCTGCGGTTTCACATATGTCTTCACCAATTCCAGTTTCTAAACAAATCAAAAAATAAGGATTACTTAATTTTATAACCATTTTTGTTTATTTATTTCTTCTTTTTTCAATAAATATTTCACAGCAATTTAAAATTAAGAAAATTTCGTTTTTGCTACACAATTACTTTTAGGTTATTTTAATGAATGTACAGATATTAAATTTTTGATTAAAAAACTCACCAGCAAAGTAACCCGGCGTGCCTAGGCACTGGCACTTCCAAACTGGTAGACTGAGGGTTTGAATTCCGTAGCCGGTTATATGCTGGTGAAAGTTTTCTGCTATTTCCCATCGCAATTCCAGATGAATATCGACATCGTCCTTAAGGAGACGGTTGCAGACGGACACCTGCCAAATCTTTATACCGCTTATCTTGTTCTCCGCCCATATCATCATGAAAAAATTGAGAAATAATTATGTGAGTGACGTCCGTTACATACCATTGTCTAAAGAACGGACGTTAAATTCCATTATTATTATTACCATTGTTATTATTACTTAAAAAACTCGATTTCCATACGTCGTTTCAATTTAAACCTGTTATGAATTTATATTACTGTAAAGCAAAAAAAAAAAAAAATCGTTAAGTGCGTGTTTTTGACATGTTTTTGACACGCACTAAGTAATGCCATCTCAGTGAAAGTGTTGATTTATGATTTTTTGTTAACTCTATAGTTGTTTGTTAACTCTATAGTTAGTAGCCCTCTTGCGTTTATTCAATATGGATGTACAACTCAATAATTATTCAATCACGTGTTCAATTCAATCACACAACGATATTAATACGTCATCTTCGATGATATAAAAACGAAATATTATATACCTACATTAATTAGGGTTTCTGTTGATTAAAATTTGATAAATAGTTGTAGGTATTTTGTTTCCCAAGTCAATAAATTTTAGTAAAAAAAATATGTATAATTCTTTTATCACTACAGATTTTACCAATTTACAAGCATTATATAATTTTTTAGACATATCTGAATGAAAGATATCTAAATTGTAGATAATGTTTTAATTTTAACAAAAATTGAGAACCCCACAAAATAAATTGTTAGTCAAATCGTAAAATAAACTTTTATCAAATTACACAACTATTTGTATGAAGCAAAATTAAAAAAAATTAACTTACCTGAAATATTTTAAATGTACCATCAGAACAGCATTTTGGAAACAAACAAATTTATATTACAGTATTCTTTGCACATTATTCCAGAAGCCATTTTGCACAATGCATATAAAAACAAAACACCAGTACACCACTATAACACTGTTTTTGTAACATATTTAAAGATTAATACTACTTATATTTATCATACACGTTATAATTATATTAACTATGTATCCTATCAAAAAAACTTTTGTTTAATTCAGCTAATTTGAAAACATAATTTTTAACCTTTAAGAATATTACTTATGTACGTATAAATAATACAGCAATCCAATAACAGATAATTTTAAAATACATAAAATCATATGCGCGCGCATGGGTTTTACTATTTAGTGGTGTAAAAATAAACCAAAAACGTTGTAAAAATCCAAAGTTACACCTTTATTTGTGTAATATTAAAAAAAACAGTAATTATACACAAGTTATATAAAAATACACCAATTTTTTCATATTACACAAAAAATAGTGCATATTTTCAGAGCGAGGAGTAATTTTGCTCCTCATATTTAAGTTATTTTACACGTTTTTGACCCCTTTTTCTTAGAGCGTAGTCTTTAAGGACACCCAATGGGAAGTTGACAGTGTGGGTAGACCTGTCCCCCATATTTATCTATTTTTATTTTATTAACCATATAATTTCTAAATTATACTGAAATCAAGAATCAGTTTACCGTATACACTGCCGTATACGGACGTGTAAATACACTGTTGACGTCGGTTGCAATAATAATAATAATAATTTGAAAATAAAAAATGTTTTCATAGTTATAATACATGCATCTTATAAAATTTTTAATATCGAAATTTAACTGTTTAAGTTGCCGTTCCTGCGTTAAGCCACGGGATTGCGCTGGCAGACAAGATTATTTGAACTTAGCTACAAAAAAGGATCCTTTTACAAAAGCTATTAGCCATGTAGCGATAACAAGCTTTTTTATGTAGCCAGCCCTCAATCCATAAGTAATATTAATTTTTATATATTTAGTACTAAATTCTGTCAAAAATATGATCAGCTTTAGTCAAAAATATGATCAGCTGATTCGCTATTGTTAAGAGTTTGTAATTTACGAAGAAGCAACAGAATTGCCCAAATTAAGATATGTGTATATTACATAATTTAAGAACATATTTAAATAGTTTCCTGATTTATCCAAAAAAGTTTTTAAGGTAGTTGGTCGATAAAATGATTTTTTCAAAGGATTTTAACGAAACTTCTCTAAATATTTATTTAATTCAATACCATTAATACGAGCCCATTCCAATTAAAATTGACTACCCCAATTTTGAGAAAAACGATTTCAAAGTTTTGTAATTTTTACACAAGCTCTTATGGAAAAACTCTAATTATTTTTAATAAAATGGAAACGTGTTAAAGCAATTTTGGTAAATATTTAATATGTTATAAAATAGAAAGTTACAAACCATATTTAATAAGAAATAATTTTTTCGCTGAGATATACTTTTGTACCTGACTATCTCGGAGCAACTACGTTAAATAAATTACAATTAACATAGTTGCTCTGGGATAATCAGGTACAAAAGTATATCTCAAAAAAACTTTTCCTTTATCAAAAATTTAATATTGTATTAATATTCTTCAGTGATTATATTTGTACACCACTTGTTTTTTTTAATTTCCGCGCGCTTATATTGCAGCAATATAAAAGCATTATTGAAAAAGCGTTGTAAGAACGTTGTAAAATGATGTTTATAAATTATATTTCAAAAACGGCGTGGTTTGGGGCATACAAACGGCGTAATTTTTATTTCTTATTAAATATGCTTTGTAACTTTGTATTTTATAGCATACTAAATTTTTGACACGTTTTCATTTTATTCAAAAAAATTAGTTTTCCCATAAGAGCCCGTGTTAAAATTACAAAACTTTAAAATCGTTTTTCTCAAAATTGGGGTGGTCAATTTTTTTTTCGGTAAGGGCTCGTATTATTGGAATTGAATTAAATAAATATCTGGAGATGTTTCGTTAAAATCCTTTGAAAAAATCGTTTATCGAGCAACTTAAGGGATATAATATAATTCGGGTAAGTACTCCTGAAATGAATCTCCAAGTATGTCACCAACATATGAAGGGACTGTTCTCGCTCCCAAAGACCATGTTGCCCTGTCGTGGTACTGATCCACGCCTAATCCTCTGCTTTCCATGGCTTGGAAAATTTCCCCATTTGTTTTTCTCCTTTAGGATTTTCAGTTTTTTACAATTGATAGATTGTTATTACAACGCCCAAACCCCCAACCCGGAGGGTCAGAATACCTTTCTTGGTTTAGCGTCTGCCCTTTGATCTGTTCGACTAAGGGGCTCTACCAGTAACTACACTACCGTCGATATAACTCGTGGTAGATATATTATGAGATACTACATAGGTGTATTATTGTGTAAAGTCCCGGATGGTTATAAAACCACAAAGTAGCCATATTGTGATATTTAACATGAGATGACACCTTTAAGTTACTTGAAATTAGTATTAATTTTGTTTGTACAAAACCAGTTTTAAACTGACTTTAATTGGTTCAGCAATTATGGTCCATTTGAGTTTAGATTTGGTTAAATAGTTCAATTAAAATTTCCAACCACTACTGGGGGTAATAGTTCGGGTATCCGTACTGCTAGAATTAAATTTTAAAAAAGCATTTTATGATACAAATGGTACAAAAAAATTGTTTTACTTTTCTATAAAAAGAAAGTTAATTTTATCTATAAGAATAATAATATATACTACTGAATGAAATCAATATGAAAAATATAATTTGAAATATATATTTATAAAGGAATCAATGGTTAGACTAATGGAAATTTTACACGGTCCGGCTTATGTCGACATTAAATATTGTCATATTCATTCTCTAATCAATAATTGTTGTCAATCACTGTCAATCACTGAACAGATTGACAAATTATTGAACCGTATTAACTGAATTGTTTTAAGAATTTTTATAGTATAAAGGTGTTTTTGAGAGAACATACGGTAAAAAATACGTAATTTTTAAAACTCCTAAGAAAGTAAAACAAACTTATCCTGGCATTATTACTAGTGTAACAGAAAAAATCAATGAATTTTTAGCAATTTATTCATATTTTTGTTTAATATTCAACTAATGAAAATGTTTTTCTTATACAATTGTGTAAAAAAGACACAAATTTATAGGGTAAATAAATAGTAAACAAAGCATTGACAAAATTTAAACTTGTGTATTTTTCATTCAAGTATGTAAAATTATACTTTTATCAGCTTAAAAATTATTACACGCAAGTAAGTTTACTGATTTTTTTGAAGGTACTCTTTGTATTTTTAAAATATTATGGTGAAGGCGCTGGTAACTGTTATAAACTTATAAAAGAAAGATTTAGCCCACTTAAGTTCAGTAATCTCTTAAGGAAGGGGTAAAGTTAATTCGTACAAAAAAGGCATGTTTTTGTTAGTTTTTGTGACGACACAGTTAAAATCTCTTTCTTAAAACCAGTGGTACAATAAAGTATGACATTCGAGGAATATTTTATAAAATTTTGACGAAAAAATATTAAAAAATACAGTAACTATTCGGACGTGTCTCGGAAAAAAGTAGAATTGCGGTGCCCCTCATAACTTGGTGCTGGATCATCCGAAATAAAAAAATTAAAGTTCATTCGTTAGATAATAGTTTTCCTCAGGTAACGCTGGGAGGGTTTTTTGAAATTTCAATTTTTCACTTTTTTGGAACACTTAGAAAAGAAAAACATAATTTTTTGCGAAAAAAAAATCGGCTAATTTGTTATTGTAAAATAAAAATTATTAACAAATTTGAAAATCTCCAGCGTTACCTCGTAAATTATGTACAGAAATAGTGTTCAAAATTTCAAAAGGATCGGTGCTGTAGTTGTGAGGTTATGAGGGGCACCGATTTTGAAAACATGAGCTGTTGGGAAAACGCTTTAAAGTTAACTGCTAAGGCCGCTATTACATTGTCATAGATATATGTCAAAGCTCTTTAATCAAATCTATGATCAAATATTAAGAAGTATCTTTAAATATGGTTACAGAAATTTATATTATAAAAGTTGATAATATTTTTTGGATTAAATAAAACTTTAACATATATCTATGACAGTGTAATAGAGGCCTAAACAAAATTTTGTACCCTACACTGACAAAATATACAGTAGAGGTATAGAAACGTCTGTACTTGCATTGAAATTTCTATAACTGAGAGAGAGAGGTATAATTATAGAACGCGAAACATCTGCCAGGTAATAACAAAAATGCTTATAACTTCGTCAATTTTGTTCCAATCAACTTGAAATTTTGAAACAATATTCTTGAGATATTATGCATTCAGTCAAAAAAATAAAAAAAGCAAAAAAATATTATTTTAATACCTTACCTTAATACCGTCCTTAAAAGTATCGATTTAAATATTCAGTAAATCTGCCTTGAAGAGTGTCATTGTTTTTTAAGTTGAATTAACTGATTTACTGTTCACTGCTCACACGTGGGTTTTGCGCAATAAATAGGAGTTAAATAAGGAAGTTTAAAAGTTTCCCAGCGTTCCTAGTGGGAGCCAATATAATTTTTATAAAACATGTCAAATTTGATTTTCGCATAACACGAGTTTTTTAGTGTCCCGTACTAAAACTGGCAAAACGTGATTCTGAAATAATAATAAAAAATTCTTGCTCTTGAAAACTCTGCTTTTAATTTATTATCAAAGCGTAATATATAGTCCTTCCCAGGCTTTGCCTATGTTTGAGAGAAAGATAGAATTTTGAAGAAATTTAAGAAGTTATATATAAATTTTCTGTGGAAATGTAAACTCTTTACACTTCTAAGGTCAACTATACTACCAAAGATTTGAAAACGTTTTACTTCCATGGCCAATATCACTGCCTGTATTTTATTAGCGAATTTTCGAATCGAAAATTCAGCTATTACGGCCACTGTCATGATGTGACTTAACCCAGGACTATATGAGAAGAAAAGCCCCTAGAAGTCTGAAATGACATTTATTAAAATTTATATAATATGCATGCACATATGTATATATGTATTTTTATATTTATGTATCAGCACGATAACTCTCGAACGAAACATTCTATTTTTATGAAATTTGGTGGAAACATTGGAAGTCCAAAAATCTTGGATGAGTTCTTCAGTCAGACACGTTCGATGCTCGGAATGTGTTTTTTTGGGAATTTCCGGTGAAAAAAATTATTGCCAACATTTTCCGTTTTTGTGACATTTTTTTCACTGTGGGAAAGAGGAGAAAGAATCACATAAAAAGAGTTCTTAAATTGTTATTCTATGTAAGTTGGTTTCCGAGAAAAAGCGACAGGAGTTTTCAGGCCCGACGAGAGGATAGGGTGGCCGAGTCTGCCGCCCCGGGGCCTGGATTTGAGGAGAGGGCCCGCAGCTATCGGTAGTGGGCCCGGGAAAAGTTAAGAATTTTTTTGCTCAGTATTAATTTTTTAGGGAGGAAATTTATTGGGTCATCCGGAAAGTTCGTGTCGCTTTTGGTGTAAATGACCATCCCGATTTTATTCAAATGGCCGAAAACTGTGGATTTTGAATGCTCAAAAGTTGCCGCTAATTCTTAACAGTTTGCCTCAGCTTTCGCATTATTTCTTGACGCTTTGCTTCATTGTCAATACACACAGGTCGACCGAAGGGAGCTACATCTTCCAAAGAAAAATTACCCTTTTGAAATCTAGCAAACCACTTTCTACAAGTTCTGTCAGAAAGCGCATCGTCACCATAAACACTACAAATATTTCTCGTTGCGTCAGCTGCATTAGTACCTTTTTTACACTTGTATAACATGACATGATGTTCCTTGATGTCTAAGATTGCTCATTATTACTAACACTATCGGCACAAGCAACACTATCGGCCTAAAACTAACATGTTGTTGCATGTTTCATTTGCGGTTGCTACCTGAAGAAATATGAATTCATTCGAGCGGCTCCGAAAACGGCACGAACTTTCCGGATCACCTAATAAAAAAAATGTAGTTTATTCCCGGGACCCGCCATTTCTCTCCACGGTCTTGGGAGTTTTTTAAGTTGATCTACCTGTTAGAGTGAATGAGTTAATAAAATTTACATGCCTGTGTATGTCTAAAATGAAACACTAAATTTTTTGGTAGATAAATAATTGTTATGTTCCTATGGAACAATGATGGTACCATCAATTGGGACGAACCTAGACAGTAGGGACGAATCTAGACCCCTAGACCTAAATCCTCTTGATATTTCTTCGTCAGTGTTATGACCGTACAAGGTCATAGATCAATTTATGCTACCGAACTTTGTCAGTTATGAGTTAGTCATCAAGGAAAAGCGGTGAACGTGAAATTTTTGTATATTGTTATTTTACAGGCGCATTGTTTATAATTTTTAAAAATATCGCGCGTTTTGAAATATTATAAAGAAACTGCTGTACAAAAAAACAGTTTTATATATATATATATATATATATATATATATATATATATATATATATATATATATATATATATATATATATATATATATGTTGCAGCTATATTGTCAAAATCGTTTTATTATAATAACGCTAGTCAAATTATAAAAAAACCAAATATTGTCAACTGATGTTGTCCCTTACAATACACCTAGTAAATTTCAGTGCTATTATAATTTCGCTAGACTCATTTAGAGAAATTGTGAGCAAATAACAATTGGTATCAAAACTACTAAACCGATCTCAACAAAATTTAATAGAAATATTTTATGGCTTAGAATAACTGATAGGATAATTTATATGCTGGGTGAAGGTTTCTGCGGGATATTAATACGAAACTAATTAGTGTAAAACTACAAAATTGATTTCAATTAAATTTAGTGAGGACACTTTTATACTTTGGAATAACCGAAAGGAAATTTGATTCCGATTAAAGGCTCCTGAGGGATACAAAATAAATTATTCAGTCAGGTCAAAATTACTGAAGCGATTTCAGTCTGATTTCGTATATAAACTTATATACTTTGGAATAACTGATAAAAACATTTTTATCCCAGTTAAGCGTTCCAGTGGGACACAGACTAAATTATTGAGTCACCTCAAAATTATTGAACGAATGTCAATTAAATTTTTTTAAATTTTTTTAAAAATTTTTTAAAAAAAATTTAGATACATATTTATATGATAATTATGCTTTTTAATAACTAACAGAATAATCTGTATCCTCTTTGAAAGTTCCTATCGCCTACTATTACGATAAGAAATAATATTAAAACTACTGAAACAATTTTAATCAAATTTAGTATTGGCATATACCTTAAAATAATAAATATTTGGTATACTTTTTTTACAGGTTGGACGTTCCCGTGGGAAATGAGCTACTATTTCATAAACTATTAATGTTGATTTTCTTTAGATTGTTTATTGATTGACTAAAGACTTTAGAAATAATTTTAAATTGCTGCTCCGTTTTGTTCGAGATATCGTTCTGTAGGAACATGGAATTTATTGTAATTATATCAAAGAAGTTGAACTACTTTATTGTGAATTAATATGTGCAATAGTTTTATCCCGGTTTTCTAAAGGAAAAATCGGACACATAATAAGATTTCAATTTAGAATATTTTTCAGCTTCTTATTATTAGCTCTAGTAAAATTGTCATTAAGGGGTAATCTAGGGTTTAAAGCTCAAATACTAATATAATCTGGTTCAGATCTCTGATGAGTCTTTCCATGGCATACAAATTAAAATTATTGTACTGTGAAGATCATCAGGATTTTCTTTTGAAATTCACATAAAAATATCTGATTTATAGCATACGTATTTCAAAATATAGAAGTATTCATATCAAATTTGACTGAAATCGAATCAGTAGTTTTGACATTAATTGGTTTCATATTCATATCCCTTAGGAACCTTCAATCGGGATACAAACTATCCCAGCAGTTATTCTAAATAAAAATTAAATTTAATTGAAATCTGTTCAATAGTTCTGACATGATTGAATAATTTATTTTGTTTTCTGAGGAAATCCTTAATCAGGATGAAAATTATCCTATGTGTTATTCCATGGGGTATAAGTATCTATGCCAAAACTGAATGAAATCGTTTCAATAATTTTGGCCTGCGTGAATAATTTATTTGGTTTGGCATGGGAACCTATAATCGGAATAAACATTTTCTGTTTGTTATTCCAAAGCAAAAAGATATTCATACCAAATTTGATTGAAATCGGTTTTGTAGTTTGGATACCACTTAGTTTCGTATTCATATCCTGTAGGAACCTTCAACCAGGATGTAAATTATCCTATTAATTATTCTAAACCATATAAATATCCCCACAAAATTTTATTGAAATAGACTTAGTAGTGAAGACATTGTTTATTTTAGTATTCACAACCCACGGAAACTTTTAAATGAAATAAGAATTTCTTATCGGTTACTCCAAAGCATATTTATGTAAATATCTAAGGTAAATTTACTTAAAATCGATTCAGTAGTTTTTTGACATCATTAGTTTCGGATTCATATCGTGTTTACTTTTACCACACATATTTTCCTGTAAGCTGATTTGATTATATTGCCAAAAAACATTACCTACACTTCACAATTTCTCTAAATGAATCTAGCGAATTTATAATAACACTAAAATTTACTAGGTGTATTGTAAGAGACAACATTAGTTGACAATATTTGGTTTTTTTATAATTTGACTAGTTATTATAATAAAACGGTTTTGACAATACAGCTGCAACATATATATATATATATATATATATATATATATATATATATATATATATATATATATATATATATATATATATATATATATATATATATATATATAAAGTAGGGCCTGGCAATAAAATGTTTGACGTTTTTTTGACAATATATGTACCAAAAATGAAAGCTGTATTGTGCTTAATTTTTTTTTTTTTTTTATAAATTTATTAACAACAAATTGTCTATAGGTGAGGCTAATTCATTCACCATGGTGCGTCAATATAAAAAGTGAGTATCAATAGTGGGTATCAACTACATAAACTGTAGTCTAGATAACACAAAATGGGCTCTTTTCAACAGAGGCGCAACAACTGAGGAGGTCCAAGGGGACCCCCTAAAATTACCTGGAAATTTTCCCTTCAATTTATTTTATTTATATTAAAAAGTAAAATTTTTAATGGTTCACTAATATTTTTTATTTGAAAATCAAATTTTCGGAGACGACATTTTATTACAACATTTTCCATTGTTATCGGAGAACTGCGTTATCAAAAAGTTTGATAATTTAAATTTTTGTTGGACCCCCTGTAGATATGTAGTTGTTGCGCCCCTGCTTTCCGATATTAAAAATAAAAGAAAATCGCTCAAACAAGCTTCTGAATATTTCCATGTTCCCAAATCGACCTTGTATGATAGACTCAAACGCAAATCGAAATAGAATTCATTTAAATCCAAAATGTTTTATTCCACTCATCAAAAGTCATTCGCTGATGCAGTTATTTATCTTAGCGAATTTCCAAATTGGAAATTCAGCTATTTTTATCTTTTTATGTCCGATTTTACCCATATGCATGACTGAATGTGATTTATATGCAAGTAAAGCACTGTCCAGTGTCCAGATTCGCCCTACACATAGGGGCGAATCTAGACACTATATAACCAAAAACAAAAAAAAAATGTTGCAGTACCAATTTAGATATTTTTATTACTGCCCTATATGCTCGTGATATTAAAGCATTTAAATTATTGTTTTGGGATTTTTTAGATAAACTCTGAATGCCAAAAAACTGAAAAAACCGTCCAGATTCGTCCCACTGACGGTACCTTTATAATACGAAAATACATAATATACAAATCTATTTATTATTATTATTATTTCAATTTTTTAACACTCTTTCACTTTTCTATCCGTTTAAACAGATTAATCAAAGAGAAAGAGATGAAATAACGATGATAAAAAAAAGTTATGTGTATATGTACATATTGAACTTGTGTGGTGGTAAACACCTTATGGTAATAATAACGCGATATTTTCGTTATACGCTCGTAACTAAGTACCTATATAGGTGCACGAATACCGTGAACGGGTACAAGAACGAAGTGGGGACTTCAGTGTACAGAGATCGGTAGAGTTGTATTGAAAAATACTTGCGTGTCTGTTTGGTTAATAATATTGCAACAAACAACATTCAGTCAGTCGCGGCGTCTGCAGCAAGACGTGGAAGTCACTCGCTTTTGCTAGAGATCTAGCGCATATACACACTAGCCTAGCATAGCTGCGGGTAAATCGCGTTTTTTTTTCCTCTGATTTGATCAGAAAAATTATATTAAATCGCGCGATTGAACTTTCTGTTGACTCAAAGAGTTTTGCTACGGTGTGCAAATTTTTTGGTGATGTTTGTTGTGTAAGTTTTCTCTTGTCAATCTTTTGCGCGAATTTGTAGTTGTTCTTCGCGGTGGATACGTACGTGGTTAACATTTGTCTGTCGCCGTCAGTGTCTTCACAAACTTCTTGTGGTCAACAACATCACCGTGGAGCGACTGTTTGAATGTTTGTTGGCTATTTATGCTCCACTGTCCATATGCAGGCAGCATTAAAACAGCGAATCTATAGCTAAATGTAAATAGTTAGCGAACGGACAACGCTTTCGAACAGCAGAAGAACTTCATCGTGTTGTTGCGGTCACTATAAATATATTCTTCTTCGTTCATTCGGTGTAGCGCTGTTGCGCTCGTCAACAACAGCTAGTGCCTGCTTGGCTCCTCGTATGCCGGTTATACGACCAAAAACAAGTTTTATATAGAGATACAAGTTAAAAATGTCTTTTTATCGAACTGTTCTTTGGATGACCAAAGACTGACTGTTTTTTTCCAATTTTTTTCTGTGTGTGATTTTGTACTTTTGCCATCATATTGGACAATCGTAGCAACAGTAAAATACAGTAAAAACGGTTCAAACGCTTACAGTGTTTACAGTGAATCAAAATTTCTTTGGGTGTTTTTTGATATGTGTTTTCTTAACAATTTTACATTTAAAAATTTTGTTTTTGTGAATATAAAATTCTTGTATTTTGCTCGTTTGTATGTGGTGAATTCCTATCGAAAGGCAGTTTGATCCAATTCGTTTTTTAAAAGGATTTTAAATTATAGAACTTTGTTCGCGTATTGATGTAGCAATAATTTTTGTAAAAGGTATGCAAGAATTAACTTTATTTACTGTAATATGTACTTATATGCGTATATTAAATGTATTTTTAATAATATGTTAATATAATTCCATATTTAGCAATGTTAATATAATTCTATAATAGAGGGATATTTTCATAAAACTACTTAAGAATTAACTTCTTTACTTTTGGTACAGTACGACTACGTTATCGTGAATCGATTGTGTAGCATCAAATTCCACCTTTAAACTACGCTTTGTAATATCGGAGAATTGGTACATATTATTTTCAGGCGCCAGATTTTCACTTATTATTTACGAGAGGTTTGTATTTTTACCCGACTACGACAAACTCAAAAGCAAGGGTATTGATCTTAACAGTCTATATATCCGTGGATGTTGATTTGCAGCTCTTACACTACCTATCATTTGAATACCTACCTACTCTTTACGGTGAGAATGTCCTCGGCTATCAAATGGAGTTCTTAAGTAAATATTTCGAAGTAAAATCTTTTTCTTAAACTTTTATTCTATTATATATTTGATGTTATTGTGTGATTTCGTTAGCGTATTCATGAATATGTACCGGCACAAAAATTGCCGAAAATAATAAAACTCGGGCAATTAAGGATTTCCCAATTCCCAAGGACCAAAAAAAATTAAGAAATTTTTTCGGATTGTTTAATTTCTGTAATAGATTTATAAAAGATTGTGCTAAAATTCTGATCCCATATTAAATAAATTGGTCATTCCTGGAAAAGATTCTAAAAAAAAAGTTAGATTGGATCAGACAGCGTTAGACGCATTTAAAGAAAAATTGTCTCATTTTGTTCGATTAGCCCGCCCACTAAAGAAAGCTCAAACCTGTACCTGTACAGATGTGTCAAATATACGAATCGAAGCTGTATTGAAACTTGATTGAGAAAATAAAAGTAGTTGAATACTACATTTTAAAGAGAAAATTTGTGTTTTTATTGAAGAAACAAGAATCAAGATAAGCTGGAAAGGGAGGACGACAGATACGATTTACACGTACATGCCTGAGCAGTCAAAAAAATTGATAATAATATAATTTAATTTTTCAACTTAAATATTACCTATTTTTTTAATAAATTACCATTTTTTATAATTATTGAAAGAAAAATAGAAGGCACGTGATATAAGCTTTCTTTGCAATTCCGAATTAAAAAGTTAACTTTATAGTTGTCTGTGATAGTGTCAAAATGGCTTATTTTCTTACGCGTGATAAAAAGTAGATATACTTTTTTATGTACATAGTAAAAAAGTGGGTAAACAAATTCATTTCTATAGTAACGATACAATATAAGTCATAGTTATCCATCAATAATTCAAAATAAACATGTTAATACCTAGTAGGTACGAGTATATTGTATCTACAATAAGTGGGAAAAGTGGCTTATTTCCCACGATTATGAGTTCCTTATTCATAATGAGTAAGAGTAATGAGCTACAATTCATATGAGTGGGAAATAAGTTTTCCCATGTATATTACACTATACTTTTTCTACCACCACACTTTCTTTCGTAAAATTTACATTAATATTTATCTAGATAAATATTAATTTTTCAGAATTATTTATTTAGATTTTAAGTAGATACAAAATAGTATACTGTTATTTTTATAGTAAACCGTGATATATTATTTCTCACGGCTATTCCCGCACGCTGAGGGCAATTGTCAGTTTTACATTTAGGTAGTTTGCCGTGCGTAAAATGTTACTTTTAGTAGTAGGAGTATAAAAAAATAGTTTTTTTATTACTCATGCGGGAGAAGTACTAACTTGGCGCATATATTTCTGTACGCAAAATGGCTGTTTGCCAACTGTACTCTTCCCGCATACTTTTTTGCGTGTGGAAAGTAACTTTCCACACGCAAATTGACAAATAAAACACGCAAAATTTAATCAAAACACGCAAAGCCGCCTCTTAATTTTTCATTTAATAAATATTTCATAATTATTTCTATAGAAACCACCAACAAAGTAATTTAAACGATAATTAATTCAGAAAAAAAAGACGAACACTCAAAAATATTATTTTAAAAAGTAATATAAATGTCAAAAATAATGATAATAATAGAAAAAAGTATGTGAAATTCGTAATAAAAAATAGTATGTGCAACTCGTGCGGGATTGTCGATTGCCCTACTCACTACGTTCGTGCGCTCAACTTCGCTTTCGTGGGCAATCGACAATTTCCCGCACTTATTGCACAATATACTATTTTTTGATATTATAGCTGTCAAACTTTTAATAATTTGAGAATATTTTTCTATTCTACCTTAATTTTTTTCATTTTAATTCAGAATTGTAAAAAAATATTGTATGTAACACGTGCAAAATGAGTGTTTTTTCATTCATTGGAATTGTCCAACTCGGCCTGTGGCATGAATTTCAGTTGAAATAAAATTTTGTAGTTTAACGTGTAATCCCTTTAAAAATTTTTTAGTGTATCTGCAATTTAGAGATACATACATACAATAAACCTATATTCATATATTAGTGAACTTCATGAACAATAATAAATTAATAAAACATGCAATTATTAAATAATTATGCGACTTCATTTTAATTGAATTATATTAAATAAAATATGCTATGCGTATTTAAGTAAGTCTACTGTATCTAGGTAAATATGTTAAAAAATACATGAAACACCTTTTTGTACAAAATACGTACATTATGTATCTACACATGCATATTTATTTTCTGAAAAAAAATTGTTTATAATATTAAAATATAAATTAAATATTAAAACAGCTGTATCCGGTGTCCAATTTAGATATCAAATTACAAAATACATTTCCCAAAAAAATGTCCATATAAGTAACTCTTTACTGTTTGGTCATATTTACCGTAGAAAAACTTAGGAGATGGTAACAACAGTAAAGAGAGTTTTAAGCGTAATTTTTGTGGTTCATTTAATTTAGATTACGTTAGTTTTGTGCCGAAAAATTGTCTCTTTTGGTAAGACATGATCCTAGGTTTGGTTTGAACCACAGACCAATGAACATATTATATATTATATAGACTAATTATACACTAGCGGAAAAAACTAAAAGATCAAAAAAAAAAAAATTCCAAATTTTTAGCGATTTTTCGAACGGCTGTATATTCGTGAAAAATGGTCGTATCGGAGTTGTAAGCAAAGCAATTAAAACCTGGAAGTGTCTAGTTTTGAGATCTTTGAAAAAATTTTCAAAGCAACGTGTATCGCGTAATCCTAATAAATACACTGAAAAAAAATTTTCGAAATTTTTTCGGTTTCTTTTTTTGGTCCACGGACTTGGAAAAAATTTTGGAAATAATTTTTTCCGCTAGTGTATAAATATATAATTGAGGCAGCCAGATACGACCAGTATACGACCGGATAGTATTCTGTAATATAGTAATCAATGCAATAACCAATGGTATCCGTAGTAACGTTTTCAAATAATTATTGTCAAAATATAGTATTGATAATAAAATTTTACTTTTTTAAGCAGAAACTGCAAAATTTTGAAAGAAGAAAAATGGTATTCGCTTTATTTTCAAAATATATACGTATACAAATTATGTCCTGCAATAATTATAGTCGCATTTGCTCAAAAATTGTCATTATATTATATTCCTTAAATCTCACCCGCTTCACCTTGTTACCTATGCTTCAAGAAAAATGCTTACAAACTGGCTTTACTAGTCTATACTATCTAGTAGTATAATATAATAGTGTTCATTTGTCTGTGGTTTGAACAGTCTTTGATTGGGCGTCAGTATTCGATTTTTACTTTTTAATGTTTTGTGTAAAATTGCAAAGAATATAAATCTATATATCCTTCTATTCACGTAGCGGATGTTAGTTAATATGAGTGTTGGATTTCCAGCAGTTTTTTAAATTAAAAATAATAGTTAAACTTGAGTATATTTGACTTTCTGTTTGGTCTGGTGCAAGCCTACCAATTTAAACTAATTACAAATTTGACTTAAATTCTAAACAATGATTACATATATTACAGCGTCAAGTTAAACATGATTAACTATGGCACAACGCTGTACGACGTCAACAGTTTAAGTGTATTAATTGTCCAAATAGTGTACTATTTGGATGTTCCGGTATAATAGGTTATGATCGTCAAGGTAATACATAGTGATTGAAAAATTGGATCGGCTGCGACTCAGGACTCTTAGGGGATGGAACTTTACTGACTATTAGCAAGTTAAAAGCGCAAATTAGGTATATTGTAATTTGTACTGTAAAACTGAAATAGCTAACGGTGATTAAACTTCTTAGTTAAAGTACAAATTTGGTTAAAATAAACTCACGTTTAGATTGCTACCGAAAAACCGAGCATCATAAAACTAATATTTTTTGTTAGTTTATATCGTGTTAAAACATACATATTTTGTAGTTTGATTTGTGTACCCTCCCAAGAGACCAATATTTTTCTTTTATATAATTTATTAATTAAATATATTAATTAATTGCACTTTATAATTTATAAGTGTTATCAAACACCTAGGCATGTATGTATTTGTATACCTACTAGAAATTACGAAACTTAATACAACTTTTATCATATCCGTTATTACATTTTTAAAAACTAAAAAAGAAATTCGAATGATATGAGATATTTAAAGAATAAGATTTATCTTTATGGTAAAATATATTAAATGCAACAGAGCAATTTGTTAATTAAAGCTGATTAATATGTTAATTTATAAAATATTTTCAAAAGGAACAATTTTTTCTTGGGAATAAGTATATTTTATTATAATTAAACTTATGAAAAATTCTCATGAAAATATTTAAAATAACTACAAAATTCATATACAGGCACATACAAAAAAACTGGTACATAATCACTGAAAAAAGGAAAGAACCAAAGAAACTATCAAAAATTATTATAAAATATCCAAAGAAGAAACTACCAAAAATTCTGTAAGGATATATATTATGTCGAAATGTTTTTTATTTGTCCCTTTTTCATTACCTGTTTCACTTTTAACCACTTCAATATATTTTCTTTCGTTCTTTATAGTCTCATATATTTTAATGTGTAAGAGAGCCGAAAAAATTACTGAAACTCAGTTCATCCTGTTTGCTAAAATAAGTAGACTAGCTGACAATAGACTTGTCAGTTTGTCGGTAAAAACTATATCGAGCTATGAAAAGTGATTTTAAAGATCCAGTGAGGTACCTTACATAACTGAATTATAATTATTTACGTGATACAGTCCAAGGAAATATGGATGTCGAATATATTTGGAGCGCAGAGAAAACAAAACAAGCGTTTAGAAGCTACGTTATCAATATATATATATATATTTAAAGCTGTTATATAAAAAAAATAATTTAGTCGATCGAGGGACAGATGTCTAAATAGACAAAGTGAGCGGTTCCGTAGGGGCTTCGCATACTCTAGGAACCACTGGAAACAAGAAAAAAAATTAAAATACTTCTCGGGATCTTTTTTGTGATAATATTTTATTACCTAGCTTTCGAATCAATATTACCTTATCTATCCTTAAATAAAAAAATAAAATACACAACCGAAGGGTATGGCATATAGCTTCCTTGCACCTATAACATGAGTAATAAGATTGGGAAGGAATTTGCTTCTATCCTCAAAAATTGTCTTATCACTTCGATTGATGTAAATCAGGGAGAATCATCTAGTGGTTAACTCACAAAATGCTTTACACAGACAATTTCATTAAAATTGAGCGAGTAATATATCAGGGTTATGCGTGGTGGAAGATTTAACAGCCACACTGATATATACAGACAGACAGGCATAGGGTTAAAATTGTACAGAAAGCTTCAAAAGGTAAAACCTGAGTGGAAATTTTGACCTTTGAAAACAACAACAATTCACCTCTCAGTCTCAGCTCTCTAGTTCAGAATATTGTACTGCAGTTCAAACAAATGAAGAAAAATTTCTTTCTTTTCGCTTTTTTGCTTCATCGTTAACTAGTATGGTTATATTATTATCAAACTAAAACCAAAAATTTTGTTAATTTACTTATTGAGAACACTTTTTCGATAATGTTGTAGTTTAGATACTTTTGTCCGTAACTGTATATAATTAAATTAACATTAACATAAAATTTTGTCATTTTTATCTAATAGAGTGGAAATAAATTTATGATCTAATTAACACCTATGAAATATATTTTGGTTTGATTTAATTATGTTGGACAAAATTAACCGAGTGATATTTTAAGATGGTTATTTATTGTTGGTCTAATGCACACTGTTTTCTTAATTGGAGATATTTTAGAGGAATCCTTCAAACTTTTTGTTAATATTTATTAGTAGATAAGTACTTTAATTTTCTCTATAATCAATAAGTATAAGAAGTATACAGGTGTTCTTGAAATAAACAGTGGATTTCTATCGTTTAAGACCGACTTGCAAAAAAATTCAGAATACTTTGCATAACGAAAAAAAATATGTTCAGAATTTTTTTTAAATGATTTGAATTAAAAAAGAAATATTGCCGATGTTTTGATCTTTTTACAAGATAACTTTTTATTTGATTTTACTATTGGTATATCAAAAACATGTAATTTGACATCCAAGATTTGCAATCAGATATAACGTTTCTATCATAAAGTACACGTTTATTCTTAGTATATGTATACAGGTTGTCCAGAATTTTGTACCGTAATATTACTATAGAGCTGATAGTATGTTTAAAAATAATGGTATTTTTTTTCCAAATGTCAGTAATAAAGAAGATGAAATAAAACGGTGAAATGTAAAGGAGTGAAACGAAAAACATTTTTTAAAAATATTTTTCAGACGTTTTTGAATAATGAATTAGATTTTTAGGAAGTAACCGATGCTTTTTCATGCTTTGGAACGCATTTTGCGTTCAGAGACTAAAACACGAAGAATTTCGTATATCGCTCTGAAAATTTGTAAGTATATTCTTGAGATGTTTTACTAATTTCTTATGAAGAAAATAGAAATTCTAGTTTCTTTTAGTCTTCCCTCGAAACGACTTTTTAGTCTCAAAACTCTTTAGTCTCAAAACGAGACAAACGAGATATAACATAAATTCGTAGTTGATAGTGGTAGATATTGGTTTTTGAAAAATATTTTAGTGCGGGGTCAGTTGACGTATCGAATGAAATGACAAGCAAGTTGAACACATCTTATCTCGCGCTTACTACTCGATGTTAGATGAAAAACATTTTAAGTGAAAAATATGAAAAATCATAATAAATAGATTCTTTCGTAAGAGTTCGATAGGTATTAGACTAAAATTAAATCTAGCAAACAGATTTCGACGACTAGATATAATATTTTGCAAAGTTTCCATTTTTGCAAAATACAAATTTTTTGTAATCCTAAACCTAAAATAGTTTAATAGATGCTCGCAAAATAAAAGTCGTACCATTCTTTTGTAAGTATTTTTTCACAAGACCATTACCATCATCAAAATTTGTTGAAAACATCATGTTACTGGAATGCGAATAATTATTATTAATATTTTATTTGTACTAAATAATAAAAATAATAAGTGTATAATTTTCATGAGAATTTTTCTAAAAATATATTTATTTAAGTAAATCTGATGCATCAACTGACTTCATCAAAGTATTTTCCAAAAATCAGTAATAAAAAATTTTCCATTTTCAACGAATTTTCTTTAAAATGCAATCTTGTTTGAAAAATAATTTGGAAGTTATATAAGTATTCAATAGGTATGCTTTATTTTAGTAGGTTTGACATTTCCCATACAGAAAATCAATCACTAATTGTTCTAATTAATTCAAATATTTGACTTTTTTTTAAATTTAATACAGATATGTTTTGAGCTGATAGGGGAAGGTAGCCCAAAGCGGGTAAACTAAGATTAAACGCCCAAAAAAGTGGTTTTTGACCTTGATAAGCAGATCTTTTTTATATTATCAAATAGAATATTTATCGAACTTTAAAATGAAACTTCGCTTAAGAAATTTTTGTAGGATATTTATTTTTAATAAAGAAAATACAAAACCTCTACAAAAACCCACTTTGCCCGTGTAGGTATCCTAAAGCGGGTAATCCTGTTTGGGCAAAGCGGGTAAGTACATTATGTATTTAAATACTGTTATTATTCTTTAATATAAACTTTCTTAATCTTATAGAACTTAACAGTAATAATAGTTAAGTAAAAACAATTGAAAATAGACAAAAATAATCATTTTTTAACAATTAACTGTAACTTTCTTTACAACCTCCACATTGGAGTATATTACTTCAGGTGCTTCCACATCAAAATCACCACAAACAAGGCAGAAATATTTTTTTAAGCTTTTTCCCCCATTCCGTCGTAAAAAGAAGATTTTTTATTTTTTTTCCCTTCCAAGAGTTTTTTCCATTAAGGTGCTTGTATTTTGTCTACCCGCTTTGCCCCTACCCTCTTTGTCCAAAAAGACTTAATTTTGTTAACTTAGAATAATTTCAAAATGAAAGCCGATACATGTATATCTTTTTCTACATTAAAAGTCAAATGATGATAAAATAATACGGTAATACCAAAAAGATTCCAAATAAAAGGTTTGTGACTAGTCACAGAATATTTATCGTTAAAATTTTTAACAAAACCAACAAAAAAATTTGATGACGCTTAACTAGGACATTAAACGACACAAGCGTTCAAGTGCAACTGATTAATCTTGGTTGGTATTCGGTTAATCTCCGTATACATACAACCTGACAAAAACATTCGATACAACGATATACAAGCGCTTACCCGCTTTAAGAGGGGTACCCGCTTTGAGCGACCTTCCCCTACATGGAATAGTGGGGCCAGTGTAACGGATCATAGGAATAAAATTCGTTAAGTGCGTGTTTTTGACACGCACCAAGTAATGTCACCTCAGTGAAAGTGTTACTTTATGATTTTTTGTTAACTCTATAGTTGTTAACTCTACAGCCCTCTTGCGTTTATTCAGTATAGATGTACAACTCTATAATTATTCAATATGGATATACAGCTCTATAATAATGTTTCCCCCACTATGATCACACAACGATATTAATATGTCATCCTTCGATGACATAAAAAAGAGTTAAATACAATTACATATTTTTTTGATTTTTCTCAAAATATTTTTTATTTGTTTTAAATTAATTAAAATAATTTGAACTTGTCGTCAGTAGCGTGAGCTACTATAATCAGAAGGAAAAAAGGGTGAAACCCTTCTAATTTTAACTTAAAATAACTTTTCATCACCCTCTTCTCACTAACGATAATATCTAATATCCTAAAAAAACTAGGCAGGAAGGTTATCGATTAAATAAAAGCTTATAAACAAAATGTACTAATTTTCCTCTTAACACCTACCCCAATATTGATTTTCATTTTCGGTTTTGCGATTCTAATTTAACTGAATTTTATATTTAGATTGATATAATCTTATGAGGTCAATGAAACTGAACTTAAAACGCCGGTACATATAAAATTTAAACCGACAAAAACCACTTCTTTTATGACTTCTTTCAATTCAACACAAAAATATCCAAGTTATACTTAAATTAAATTTTCTTTATGCCTTTTGTTCTAGCTGGACTTAATAAATTAAGACAATATGTAATTTTAATGAAGAAACGAAAGTAATTAATTCGGTTTGATTAGTTTTTTTTATTTTCAGTTTTAATTTAATGTAATGAATGGCCAAGTGATGGACGCTCTATGGTCGCTTAAATGAATGATAACAAACATTTTTTGAAATCCTTTCATCAAGAAATCTAATTTATTGATCTCTTTTATGTTATAAATTTTGTTTTCGATTCGTGGATATAGATAAATTATTACCTTGGATAAGTGCGAAACTTAATAAAGAAAATGAAAGAAAAAGTATTCTGTAGTCGTTTTATTTCATATAGGAAATGTATTTGGCCATTAAGGGCTACAAAAACATTAAAAATTTTGGTGTGTGTTAGTAAACACGATATAGGAGAAACCATTTCAAAAGGCCCAAAAACCACCACACATTAGAAGCTTCCCTAATTGAGATATACCCGGCAGAAAATGAACTGAGAGATGCGCAGAAACGCATTTTAAAATGGATCAGTCTAAGTCATTTTGAAGGTAAGGTGAATATCTGTAAAAAACATGTACCTTATGAACCGTAGGCCCATCCCACCCGCGCAAACGAAGATAGGTCACTTACTTCAAAATCTTTTGACTATACAGAACTGATGAAGGTGTTATTTTACAACATTTTCCAAGGCATTTATTATGATATACTGCACAAAAATTAAGAAGTAAAAGTTGTTGTTAAATTCAAGGTCAAAAAATTTTAATTTTGTTTTTTAAAAAAAAGTGAACATTGACATCTTCGTCAGCTTTATATCTCAATTAGGAGAATTTCCAAGCAATTGCCGGATAAGTAGAGGTGAATCGGCCCCGGAAGCGAATTATTTTAAAAACTATATTAGCGGTATGGTAAGGCTGTAAGTAATTGATATCTATAATTTTGGCGGCCAAAACTGGGTAGTTATGGAGATAACTAATAAAATTTAAAAAATTACAAAATTTTTTTTCTTGGTAACTACTCAACTTAGGAAAATAATTTCTAAATCCACATGAAGGCAAACACTCTCAAGAATATTAAGACATATTTGTTATTGTATCAGTCCTCGTTATTAAGGATAACGATCCAATGTTATTTTTATAAGGTTCCAATTGAGCGACCACTTCAAAAAATATTCAGTAAGTGTGCCCTAATCCACTTAATTACTGCACCAAGTCCCATCAAAATTCAAGGGGTACAACATGATAAAAAAAATTTTTCATTTCTTATCTGCTGAACCGCTCCTTCAGTGAGTCCGATCTTGGAATTATATACATCAATCGAAAGTACTTTAAAAATTAAGTGTTGTTTCTCATAAAGTGTTTTTTCCTATCTCCTATAGTTTTCGAGATAATCAAGAATAATCGAAAGAGGTATATTAAGATATAGGTTACTTGTCCCTGATAGAAAGTCCCAATAGTAACTGTATTGTCGGTTATGTGACACTGCAAGTATTTCATAATATGTATAACTTTCCTAGATCAAAACAAAACCATTGTAGAAATATAATAGAAAATTGTCAAAAAATGTGGTGTAGTAATTAGCTTTTTTAACATGTTGAATATAATGCTCATCGGACTTTAATATTCTACATGTTAAAAAATCCTATTACAGCACATTTTGTGACAATTTAACGGTCATATAGATATGTATATGTTTATATTTTATATGCCTTTTTTTTAGTTCCGAAGAAATTCCTATTTTTAGAGCTCCGAAAGAAATCTCCCGGGACTATAATAGAAATTTGTTTTGAGGTCCCTAGAAACCGAATCTAATATTCACTAAAATTTATGTATTAAATTTATATTTAGTCCCACACCGTTGGACAAATTCGTTAGCCAGCCATGTCGGACGCCTGGAATATGGTTTTTTCGGTCATTTTTTGTGAAAAAAATTAGTTTTTTGTCAAAATTTTCTCAAGTTAAAAAATTTTTGCGACATTTATTTACACCATTAGAAAGATGAGGAAAATCACTTAAAAGGGTGAAAAATCACAGAAAAACGGATTTTTATAAACGGAAATTCGCTATGTTAGTCTTCTGTTAATAACAGTATATGATTAAAAGCATACATAGTTAAAAATTATGAGTTTATTGATGGTGGAGGTGCAGGGGTAACGAATATAACAAACAAAATATTATTTCCTTTTCCTCAGTCAATAGATTTTCAGTGATGAAAAATTGTTCTTGTAATACTTTTAAAAAGAAACAATAAAAATATTTAGAATACAATGTGATATTATTTCATTAAAACTTGAATTTTTTTTGAAGTGCGTATCACATTTATAAATGAAAATGACTAATCCGTTTCAACTATAACTCTTTTAACAAGTTACGCAAATTTTAATTTTTAATCAATAAGCAAATTAAAGATTAATATCTACTATAATATAATTTATTAAAAAAATAAATAATAAATTATATAAATGCACACAGATCCATATACACATACATGTGTATATGTTCGGCTGTGTGTGTGAGTGTATGTATGTATATATAAAAGATATTATTTTATTATTATTATTAGTTAATAATATCAAGGTAAGAATTGATAACCTACTTAAAAAGTTATGATAGAGAAATTAAGTGTAATTAAAAATACAAGATTAATACGTATTATGTTATATTGCAACATACGTAGATACATATAGTACGTGGTGTGTATTATAAAAATTTTACCGATCATACTCTCCTAATAACCTGGTTAGTGTGCATGTGTTAATTTAATTTACCAATTTTTCCTTAATTTTTTTTCTTTTTTGGAATACGGACATATTTTCTTTCCTCTCCAAAATGAAAATTTTCACGCGCATGAACAATTTTGGTTTTAGATTGAATAAAAATAATTATTTACTCGTACTTCCTATTTTTTAAGATTACTTAAAAAAAAGTTTACAGTTTACTTCAAAAAAGAGACTCTTTTAGTCTTTTTTTAAGTAATACTTTTATTTAACTAAAAACTTAAAAAATAGGAAGTAAAAGTAAATTCTTTTTTTTTATTCAATAGACCCTTTGTGTTGGTTCATCTGTCGGTCCAGATTCCACAAAATGGTAGAACGTTGGAATTATTCGATTATTTTCATAAAAGACGATTTCGTTCTTAAATGGTCCCTATGAACTTCATAGCAATTGGAGTAAAGATAACCATGGTGCTACCGTTAAAAGTCGATAATATGTTACTTACTATTAGTCCCATTTCGCTGAAATTTTGAGAGTATCTAGGTGTTAGTCCCATGCATGGTTCCTTATAAATTTCAATACAATCAGAGAAATTTTAATTTCAAATATTATCGAGCTTGTGAAACTTTTTATGGCGAACTACGTATGGCAAACTTTTGTTTGCATTTACATACATTAGTATTTATATGCTCACTTAACGTTCAGCTAAACTAAAACTTAAACACTCGATTTCTTTGGTATACCGTAAAATTGGATGACTTTGGTCCACTTTTGAACTTTACACTGTTATAAGTTTTACACCAAATGATATTAATTTTTGTTTCTAGTTACGTTTTATGGGTCTGTATTAGTACTTTAAACTTTGAAATGGAGAAGAAGCTAAATACATTCTAAATATTTTTTTTTTTTTAAATAAGGGTAGTCAAAGTCAAACGACGAAGCTGAGTTACTTTGGCCACATGTTGTTTTATTTGGAAAACGCTAAGAAAGAAATATTTTTTGAGTTTTTTTTTTTTAAATAAAAATATGATAAAAATTTTTTTATGTTTTGTTATCAAATTTTTTAAACAAATGTAAAAAAAAATGTTTTATAATTATTTTAAACGCAAATTGCAAATAAGGTAACAAATTATTTGGTAAAATAAAAAAAAAAACAGCAAATTCTTTAGTAGGTAAATTAAAAATAAAAGATACAGGGTTTAATTGTAATTTTCCACTTCTGGTATTTTAAAGAAACATCTTTTAGATGGGACAGGTGCTTACAGGTCGAAAACAACGCAGACATGTAGTGGCCAGTCAGACCAATATTAGCGAATAATGCATTGGGCCATTTTGGCAATCCCTCTAGCGGCAAGACCTAAAAGTTTAAGTTTGCTGCCTTGGCTCGTAAAGTTTCCTATAAAGGTTGTATGACAGCATATTTTCTTATGAAAGTCATAGATGTCGCCTCGTTGTCAAGCTGCCCTTGATGTTTTTGAAGGTAAAAATTGCAGGTTTTTCGTAAATTTTTCTACTTAAACTTTTTCAGGTACTAAAGATCAAATTGTTTTATGTATATAATTTTTTTCGAGTCCAATATAATCTATAGAATCAGGAAAAAATACTATTCCGTGCATAAGTATTATTATAACGTAATCGTGCATAAATAAAACAAATATTGAAAAATGGCCAAAGTCAACCATGGTGGCCAAAGTCAACCAATTTTACGGTATATATCCAAATTCAAACGTTAATTAAAAAGCATACAGTGATTTACAAAATTGGATCGGCTGGAATTCAAATCCAGGATCTCTTGGTAACGAGCCAAGTGCCTTGACCCCTAAGCTACGCGATCGCTGTAATAAATCGATAGAAAAAATTTTTCAAATATATCTTTCATTTATGTGTGTATTACGCATAGTAAAAACGCACTTACTGCAAGGATGTTTAATAAAAATTAGATAATAACATCCCTGATTAATATTAATACTTTTAATTATTATAATCCAATATATCTATTTATTAGAATTTCAAATTATAATAAATCGCATTTTTTTAATGCTTATCTTAGTAAATTCTAACTGAAAATATTACTCATATAATACGTAAAAACGCCATAAGGTAATTTAGATAATAAATGTACGGTTGAAAAAAATCATTTTTGTGTTAATTCCTTTTTTTCAAGTTTAAACAAACGTTGTTTAAATTTCCAGATAATTCTATTTATATAACACATTTATGTGAAGTGCCTACTTCATTTATTTATTGCACATCAGCCACTTGGATTTTTTAATTGTTTGTTTCGTAACATTGAATAAATATTGAATAATATAATATTTAACTAGATCTCGGAGACATATTTTTCTTATCTATTCTGTAAAATGAGATACATATTGCGGTCATATTGTTAGAAACGACTGAGGTTTTGAAGGGTTATGATTCATAATAGAATAACACGACTTTAATTTTAGTTATTCAAAATAAGGTACAATTACTAGGTGGAACTCGAATGTTGATAAGCTTGCAATGTATTAAACATGTTTTTTTTTTTTTTTTTTTTTTGATTAAAATTGGGGTACTGCTGCCGGTGGATGGCGCGGTCAGCAGCACCCGGCGGCATCGCCATCGGAGGGCATGCGCCGCCACACACGGTAAAAATAAAAAACATACACATAATAGACAGGAACACATAAATGCAGTAGACAAAGGACTAACATACACAAATAAAAATCCAGCGACGAGCCCTGCCATCCCAGGGCTAAAAAAGAGGGGACAGTCCTTGGTGACGGTACGATAAGTACTAGACAGAGCGTCCGGTCACCAAGGCCTGAAAAACCATCGCTGCGACTCCCCTCGAGGCGTAAAGGGCCTCGGGGTGGAGGAACCTGACTAGAAACACACAAATATCACAGCAATTATCACAATAAAAGATCACAGATAATACTTATTACGTCACTGGGGAGCCACAGGCCCACCAGTGACGCAATAAGGGGTTAAAACAATACCGCTGTAGAGCCATAACAACAGGCCTACAGCGGCATAACAAAATATCACAGAAAAGGAAAACAAATGATGTACCACCTCGGGTGTAAAAGGCCCTCGGTAGTACATCGCTAAAAAGAAATAACAACAACAAAAAAACATGTATAAATAACAACAGTACCACTAAGGGTGTAAAAGGCCCTTAGTGGCATAACGAAAGACTAAAAGTACCCTGCCAGACCAGCTGGAACAGGGTATTGTTAATAAATAAGACAAACACAATATCATTTTACACATAAGGATTAAAACGGAGCTGTAAAGTTTAAAATATCGGGGGAGATAAAACGAGACGACTTGTAAAATCTGAGATGGTATGCCCCTAAAGTCTCTGAAGAAGATGCGAATCTCGGAGAAATTCAAGCATCTTTCTTTCAGAGACAGCATTATAAGCAAGAGCTTCGGCTACATTATGTGGGAGCTGCAACCTCTGGCGCAATGGCTCAAAGGTTACACATTCCTCAACTATATGCCTCACGGTTAGCGCCGTCCCGCAGGCGGCGCACCTTGGCTGATCCTCACCGGCGAGAAGATGACGATGTGTTAACGCCGTGTGGCCCAAGCGTAAACGCGTCAGGGCCACACTCTCTCGCCGGCTCAGATTTACAGGTGCCGGAGTTCTTCGGACCTCAGGTTTCACCTGTCTGAGCTTCGCCGTGAGGTTGTTCCACTCACGTTGCCATTTCTGATCGATCGCGGATCTAATGCACACTCTCAGATCCTCTGGGTGTATGGCAATGTCCTGTGGCTCACCGACTTCGGCTGCATGACGTGCTGCCTGGTCGGCGAGTTCATTGCCAGGTATCCCCACATGTCAGGGAATCCAAAAGAAGGCATTGAATCCATTAAACATGTTATTTTGCATATTTTTATATTTAATATGTATTTTATTTTTACATGTAAGTCTTATACGTTTAAGCCAAGATGATTAGATCAACTATTATAAACTAAACAGGTTAATCAGACTCGATATTTATGTGGTTACAATTTTAAAGTGGATATAAAACTCAGTGGCGTCAAACCTACAACTATCAGTAAATTTACTCTTTTTTTAACCCTCAAATTATAGTCGCTTCAAAATAGCTATACCAACGATGCCACATACTTAGTATTTTGATACTAAAAATTGGCCAAGACTATACAGTCAAACCTGGATAAGCGAGAGTTAAAGGGACCGCTATCTATTTTTCTCTTATAGAGGTTTCTCACTAACCCGAGTTTCTAACTTACAGAGGTACTGGAGAAGTTTATCTCACTTATAGAGGTCTAGAAAAAATACAACGAATATGTATTCAGAAACATGCTTGTATTGTATGGATACTACTTATTAGAATAATATACATATACATATTTGGACGTAGACAAGCTTACAAAAAAAAAAAAAAATGCATTTTGGCTATTTGAACAGAAAATGAATTTCTCGAATTATAAGAAGATAAGAACATAAGCACATTCAGGCATTCTAATAAAATAAGTTCTTTGAAATTTAAGAATGAGTCATAAATAGCAAATGTTAAGTACGTTTAACTGTCTCTTATAGAGGTACAGCCAATTAGCAGTCTCAGTTATAGAGGTCCACAAGCGAAAAACGACTCTCACCTATACAGGTTTTTGTTTCTCACTCATAGAGGTTTTAGAGTGGTAATGTTACGGGACCTGGCAATTACTCTCACTTACAGGGTTTTTTCGTTTATCCAGTTCTCCCTTATCCAGGTTTGGCTGTATTTTGATCTATTAATATTTTAAATGTTGTTAACATTATATTTAAGTAGATTTTAGATTAAAAAATCCTGAATTTAAAAGTATAATAGATAAAATATTTAAATTAAAAAACTCAGTAATAAAAAGTATTAAAAATAGCATAAAGTTATTAATAATAATAATCATTTCCCGAATCAATGATTCCTCTCTTTGTCCTTCTTGTATGGAACATTACCCTTGTACATTTTCTATTTCCATTACCAAAAAAAGCTCTAAAGCTTCCTTTCAAAAGTTAGCAATGGTCAAGAAAAAAAATTCTCAGAAAAAAAGGCCGAATTAGGTGGAAAGTTTTTCTTCAGCAATTCACCATAGACAGTTTATGAAATATCTTCAATTTTCTTCGGGCAATGCCCGACCGTATTACTAACAAGTAAAGGTCCCGAGGCCGGACCTATCGATTTCGATGAAACTTAAATATATTGTAGAACACTAAAAACTAAGGGACACGTATTTTTTTTTATCTGCGGAAAAACGGTTTGAAGGGGTGAAATCGCCCTCCAAAAATTGGGGTAAAAATTTAATTTTTCAAATATCTCGAAAACAGTAAGAGATAGAGCAAAAGTTTAAATTGGCGATATTGGTCTTTTTTAAAGAGCTATCTATTGATATGCAATTTGTTCATATTACATCAACAGGGGTGGTTGGGGGTTAAAATTTGGGGGTTAATTTTGCAAAAAGGGGGTGAAAAATAAACAATATAAAAATTTTGTTTACAGATTTGAAATCTACGCCGAAAAATCTAATTGACCTATTTTTGTTTAATGCCCTAATATTAATATTAAGTCTAGGGGTAGTTAACTAGAGGGTGACTATGTCGAATAGTCGTACAATTTGGGTATTTCAAGAAGTTCTTCTTCATGGAAAATAGCTTAAGACAATTAGAATAACGTAGAAATGAAATTCTCGAATTCAAATTTGAGCTTGAGCAGCATTGGAGAGGGGGTGAGTCACCCTCTTAAATTACATACTAGTTTATATACACTAATTTTTGCTATTAACACATTGATAGTGGGTAAAATAATGTCACAATAAGTGGTTCTGAAGTTGGACTATCATATGTAAGGTCTTTATTAGGTTTGTTTTTTAATGGATATTATAGTTTTCCTTATCGAAAATTATCGATACCGAAAATTACATAACCTAACCTAAAATAACGAAACCTAATAAAAACCTTACATACGATAGTCTAACTTCAGAACGATCTATTGTGACATTATTACCCCCTGTCAGTGTGTTAATTAGTGTATGTAAACTAGTATGTAATTTAAGAGGGTGACTCACCCCCTCTCCAATGTCGCTCAAACTCAATTTTGAATTCGAGAATTTTATTTTAGTCCAACTTCAGAACCACTTATTGTGACATTATTTTACCCACTATCAGTGTGTTAATAGCAAAAATTAGTGTATATAAACTAGTATGTAATTTAAGAGGGTGACTCACTCCCCCTCCAATGTTGCTCAAACTCAATTTTGAATTCGAGAATTTCATTTCTACGTTATTCTAATTGTCTTAAGCTATTTTCCATGAAGAAGAACTTCTTGAAATACCTAAATAGTACGATTATTCGACATAGTCACCCTCTAGTTAACTACCCCTAGACTTAATATTAGGATATTGAGCAAAAACAGGTCAATTAGATTTTTTGACGTAGATTTCAAATCTGTAAACAAAATTTTTATATTGTTTATTATTCACCCCGTTTATGCAAAATTAACCCCCAAATTTTAACCCCCAACCACCCCTGTTGATGTAATTTGAACAAATTGCGTATCAATAGATAGCTCTTTAAAAAAGAGTAATATCGCCAATTTAAACTTTTGCTCTATCTCTTACTGTTTTCGAGATATTTGAAAAATTAAATTTTTACCTCAATTTTTGGAAGGCGATTTCACCCCTTCAAACCGTTTTTCCGCAGATAAAAAAAAATACGTGTCCCTTAGTTTTTAGTGTTCTACAACATATTTAAGTTTCATCAAAATCGATAGGTCCGGCCTCGGGACCTTTACTTGTAAATGACTGGTTTTTTAAAAATAAAGTGAAAAAATATAATGAATTACTAGATCATCATTTGATATCCTATTACTGCATAAACAAAAATTTTTCCCCCATTAATTACACATAAAAATACCAATCACTAAGAAAATTTATGTATATAGAAACTTAAATAGTTAACTTTAAAATTGAGTTACTGATAAGTGACTGAAGTAACAAGTAAAATTGCAGATGAGTGTAATAACTGTTAATCTACGATAAAAAAAAATATTCAACTTACCCTCTTTCAAAAAGAAAAACAAAAAAAACAAATTTAACTTTTGGCCAGCTTATGGTATCAAATACCTGTATGTGTGATAGTCGCCCCAAATCTGTGAGATACACCGTTAATATTTCACAACCACGCCACGTGGTATCTGTGACGTACAAAATGGTTTGAACAAGTTCAATTTGATACTGAGAAAGTCACTGGATAGCTGGAATTATTGCGATAATCAGCCCGAGCAAAAAGAGGGAAGAATCCGAGAGCTCTGTAAGTGAGGGAAGCATAACAAAAATAATAAGCTGTGTGTCTGAAATATCTGATACCATTACTGGAGTATCAAAATGCTAGGAGCAAATTAAATATGATGGTGGATTAAACTTTTCATCATTATCTTTTGCCTAAAACTTGTTTCTGAATGCAAGAGTTGTATGCAAAATGAGTATTTTTTGTATTTACTGCTGCCATGAAAATGACTTGGCCGTTTAAGTTACTGTCAGAAAAATGGGTATATGTATCAACCTCCTCAGAAAGAAGTTGGAGCCGGAAACTTGAAAATCTTTTTGTTTTTTAAATGGCTAAATTGTATTAAAATATCAATATTTATAATTAGACCTACAATGGGTAATTGTTTTTAATTAAACATATACAATTCAATATTTTTTGGGGTGAGAGGGTTCCCCAAAATTCCTCCTGGGACTAGAGGCAGCCCCCCCTCTCGTTTTCAACTGGCTGGATCCGCCAATGGGTTACGTACTATTAAAGAAACAATTTTATGTCGTTTGCATATATTTAAAGAAAATTCGATTTTGATAGATGGATATTGTTATAAATAAAAAAAATATTTTAATAATTAACGTAAAAGCCCCTATACCGGAACACAATTTTTAGGTGTGTAATTAAACTGGCTTACAAAAATTGACAAATAAATTAAACACCCATTTTGTTTCTTAATAAGCATGAAAGAAAGTTTTATATATATATATATATATATATATATATATATATATATATATATATATATATATATATATATATATATATATATATGTATGTATGTATATTTCTTTAATTAAGTAAGGAAACATTAAATACGAGGTGAACTTAAATTGAAAATAACCATTCTATTAATAATAATTTTTGTTACCAGAGGTTTCTTTCAGAAATAACGACGCTAACTTCTTTCTGGTATGAACCTTCCTAGAAAATAGTATGATATTGATGTACCTATCTTGCATTCAAGCGGTTATATGTAAGTCTTACTATAGTCTAAAGCTCCTTAACCTTAGGGGCTCAGCGACCTTATTATATGTATATTTTCGGAACTATCAAAGCACGAATTAGGGAGAACTCGAAGGGGAATAAATATATAATTTTGAATTGTGATTGCCTATCAATTTTGTGATTGAAATTACTGTACGAAGCTTCTGTAATTATATTATTATGAAAATTTTATTTAAATCAATTATGTATAAACATGCACTGAAACTAGTTTGACTGTGTCACCGCCGTCTCGCCATTGCGAAAATACATTGTACTTAAAACCAATTTATTATGTACGTTATGTGAACTCACATAAGCACTTTTTCTATACTATACGGGAACTTCCAGAATACAGTTAATAGTAAATATCCAATAGGCATAAATAACTAATAATATAAGTATCTTATGGGTGAATCATGCAAATTTCAATAATATTAATAAACATTTTTATGGACGACTAAACATATAGCAAAAAAAAAAAAAAAAAAAAAATCGTGGTTGGAATTTAATATTACATTTAAGATTGCAACCACGCAAATTTTATAAATGTACCTATGAGTCATATTACATACTTATGATTTTTTTTTTGCAATTTTGTATCTAGTTAGTATTTTGAAAAATTCAACTATCATTAAATTTTCGTACGTAAATCAACTATATTTTTATTTAAAACAACACCTTACGCTCCTTTCACATTGTATGGTTTTCGCCGTACGGGAAAAAACCGTACGACTTATTGCCGTGATATTGTTGCTTTCATATTGCACGGTTTTTTGCCGTTGTAAGCTGAATTTCTTCATTTGATTTGCAACACTATACAAGCAACAAGTGTGATTAAAGTTAATTCTATAAATCAGAGGAAATAGAAAGTAGGATTAATTATTTGTCACACAATTTGAAGACCTGAAAAATGACAAAAATAAGTTTTTCAACTATTTTCGGATGTTTACAGTCTCCTTTGCTTAATTTCTTGGCGAACTTAACATCAAAACACACAATTTTGAAATTACATACAATCTATTAAAATACTGGTTATCACATTCAACATTAGTTTCATCCATTTCACAAATAAAATTAATAATTAACATGAAATTCAACAAAATATTGTTAATGCCGTACGTTAAAAAACCGTGTAATGTGAAAGCATCCATTTAATTACATACACTACTGAGTTAAAAACGCCGTACGGCAACCGTCAAGTGCAGTGGCAAGAGACGGCTGCTACACGGCACGGCAACGGCATTTTGCCGTGACCGTGTAATGTGAAAGGTCCAATGCTTTTCTTCACTCCACTAAAAAAACGTGACCGTACGGCTTTTTGCCGTACGGCAAAAACCGTATAATGTGAAAGGAGCGTTAGATTACGATGGGTAATCTCCGGCTCGTGGTTGAACAGTGGCCGGCGGCCGAAAAACATAAAAGTAGAAAGTACGTGAAATTTTATTAGAAATATGGAAAAGCGTAAAAACGCGTCCTTTATAGTGGGTACGTTCTTTTCTAAAATGCAATTTGCATAAACGAAAGTTTTAATTTAACATTCGAATAATGTTATTTTCACTTCGATTACATTTGGCTTTTCAATCCAATTGTAACCGAAAGGGTTACACTTCCTCATTAAAAAAGTGTGGGTGAGCGCATCACGCAAAATTTCTATAAGCGCACTATGGAAATTTTCACTTCAACTGTAAAAATGTATCTATCAATACGGAATGAACTCAGGAGTGATCTAACTGAGCTTAAATTTTGAAATTTAATTTCGTTTTAGAGTTAAAAATTGTTTTTTCAGTTATGGTGAAAATATATTTTAAAAATATTTATTTAATCGTAAGATAAATTCTTTTGACAGTAACTTTTTGAGGTCATTTTGGAAATAAATGAGGTTAAGGTCATATGGAATATCCATAAATTTGATGAAGAATATTTTATTGCAAAGTAGTGAAACTGATGTATGTACATCAATAAAAATATTTAGTTTATAATTAAGTATACCGGGTGTCCCGTTTGGATGTATACATATGGTTTACACGTTAATTGATAACATTGCAGTAAAATAGAGAAATGAATGTCGCAATTTTCAAGCAATTCGCATTTTCACATAATAAATGAATCGGTGAGTGCAGAAATCACATAAGTCACATTTTTGAAATTTTACAGGAGAACGAAAACACAGTATACTGTTCCCAAAATATGAATTTGGGAAAAATTTTTCAACTCAAACTGTACATTCATATTACGAAAATATATTCAAAATATTATTTTCTCATTTTCAAATAAAGTTTTCTTTATAAAATAACAAAAATAAATTTGACTTATGTTGTTTCTGCACTCAACAAATATTATACACCACAACTTTTACTGAATATACTTTTTAACGACAAATTAATATACTTTTTTAATAACAAATAAGACAACAAAAAAATACAATGTGTACAGACTAAATATAATGTTAAAAATGACAGCTAAATAATAGAAAACCATCTCGTGAAGAAAGTGACAATTTTATCAGCGTTGAGTGCAGAAAGCACATAAGTCACAGACTTGTGTGCTTTCTGCACTTAATACTATTTACCAAGTCTTTATATTTTCAAAAATAAAGTTCTGACTGATGTGGTTTCTTTACACAATGTCAGTTTACCTTAGATAAACTCATTGAGTGTAAAAAGTGAATTTTCAAATTTTATTGACTTATGTGGTTTCTGCACTCACCGATTCAAATATTTGTGTCATTTTCTGTAAATTCAAACCGTATTTTTTGTTTTCTTGAAAATATCGAAAAAATAATAAAAACACCGAAAAAATATTCTATTGAAGAAACAGTGCAAATAATTAGGTGGGAAAAAATTATTTTATAAAAGAAAATTACCAATAATATAAAAATATTATCCAAAGCACTCTTCTGATATAATTTTTTCCTTATGGGAATCCAATGTTATCAGTTAACGTGTAAATCGTATGTATACATTCGAATGGGACACCCGGTATACTTCGATTGTTCTATTACCTTGTTTGGCTGCATGTATGTACATATATGTAGACACAGTATACAGCGTGTCCAGAAAAACTAAACGATAATAGAAAGTGAAATTTTCAACAAAATATTTGATATTAAGAAGTTAATAGGCAGGTACTTTATAAGAATCAAAACAATGTTTCTCAGATTACTCTTAGAACTTATCCAAATTATTTAATTTAGAGCAGCGTTTCTCAACCTTTCTTCAGCCACGGCCCTGTAAAATCTCGGATAAATTTGTGCGAACCGATCACATATAGGATAGCATAATTATGACGATTATCAGTTTTCTAAATTATATCTATATTTAATATGAAGTGACTGTTTAAAAGCCATTCTTTAATTTTAAGTAGGATTATTGTATCGTGGAATCTTCCGCTATTAGTTAGAATAACGTTTGGTCATGTAATATGAAATGCCGTTTCCCAACCACCCATTAATTCAGAAAAATATCGACACTTTCTTAAGCGTTAGAAAAATGTTCAAAAGCAATTTTTAAATTTTAATAAATGAAATTCTTGTATCCTAGAATCCTTTCTATCGTTAGTTGTGTAATAACATTAGGCCGTGTAATATGAAATGTCGTTTTCCGATCACTTGGTCTACTATGTAATTCAGATAAATATTGACGCTTTCTTAATCTTTAGAGGAATGTTTAGAAGTCATTCTTGAATTTTAAATAGAATTCTTACATCCTGGAAGCATCTCCACTATTAATTTACTTTTAATCGTGTAATATAAAATGTCGTTTTTCGACCATTTGGTCCACCATGTGTTCCCACCAAGTTAGCCCCGTCATTTTTTTTTTTTTGAACAGAAAAGTCATGCTGTATTGGGCTAGTCGTGTGCTATCTTGTGCCGTAAATAAAAAACTAAGCCCCCAATAATTGCTTTTTCTACAGCCAAAGACTCCTTTTTAATTTTTTAATTTCTTGTTTTTAAAGCAAAAATAAAAATTATGAACATTTTTGGGAAACACTGGCATGCCCGTATAACTTCTACATTACATATGCATATAGATTTTATGTACATGCTGTGTAGTATTTATTTAACATACAAAATTATAATGGCTATGATAAATTATACGCGTAATAAAGCCCAGTTTAATGATTTAGATAAGTTATCTTTAATTAGCTAAAGTATATGGGTAAATTTATTGATCTATATACTGTAAACACACATTTAGCAAATTTTATTATTCAAATATTGTATATTTACCTATGGGTAGTTTTCTCAGTTATAACAATAAAAATTTCAAGGTCCTATTTTCACAGCGTGTAAAACATTTTATTTCGTTTTCTGATTATAAAATTTATGTATACTTAAGCGAATGATAGTTGTATAAAATTAAAAGGACTTAATTATTGGTATTAATTTTTTGGATAATATCTTATAATTAACTATTGCGAGTCTATGAACAGTCATAGCCGTAGCTAAGAAAAAGTCATTGTGGGTTTGATTCTCTTCTAACAATAAGATTTGGTGGAAATATCATTATTATTGTTTTGTAAAAATATCTCTACTTTTACATCTGAAATAGAATAACCTTATATAACTGAAGTTATATGAAGTCCTTCACTTTCCTATGTCGCTAAGGCCTAACTAAATACTTAAAAAATCAAGTTCAGTAGTATACAGCCTCCCTCCTCCAAATGGTAGGTGATTTTCTAAAACCAATTACAAATGTTAGTAAAAATTACATCTTGTTTAATTTAATATATATATATATATATATATATATATATATATATATATATATATATATATATATATATATATATATATATATATGTATATGTATATTAATATATATATTATAAAAATGTATAATATATATAATATAAAAATGATAAATAATATATATAATATAATAAATTAAAGTAAAAAAATGTTTTTTAAGAAAAAGCTTTTATTTAAAAATGGGGTAAAAATATAGAATAACTTTTGAGTAAAGTTTGAAGCAATATGCAACATAATTTATAAAAGCTTGAGGCGTTATCATTAACTATTTCTGTTTTTGATGTTTTGTAAGTATAGCTATTTTACTTTTCAGTAGTTACCAAACCTAATTAAACGCCTCAAGCTTTTATAAATTGTGTTGCATACTGCTTCAAACTTCACTCAAAAGTTATTTTATTTTTTTTTACCCCATTTTTAAATAAAAGCTTTTTCTTGAAAAACATTTTTTTTTACTTTAATTTATTTTCTACTTTTTAGTCAGATGACAATTCATTTAAAAAAAATTAAAGAAATAATTAAATTTTTTTACCTATTGTTTTAATCGGTTAACTTACCCTAATCAAACTTAACTATGGAAACAAAAAATTGCAATGTAAAATCAATGAACAATATTTGACAATTCGAAATGTCAAAAAGTTACACAGGACTAAAAATCAAAAATTTTTATTTAGGGCAAAACTAATTACAAATATTGCAGTGTCATCAAGGTTAGACACGTATGAAAAATTTGAAACCTCTAGCTCAATTAGAACCTGTCTAAATTTTGATTCCAAGGTTTGATCTAAACCAACATACTAACATACCAAGTTAAATAAAAGCTTTTAAAAATTTATAGCTTCAAGAAAAATTATACACATATAAGTTACATGTTTACAATACAGAAAAATTCGAGCCTACCCAAAATAAAAACTCTAAAATCGCTCCTGTTGAATTGTCGCAGATTTTTGAATTACAGTATTTTGTAACTAGGAAAAACTATTTCATTTTCTTCTGGCTATATAAGAAAAATTATTGATTTTTAATTTTTGGATATGTTCGCTTTCTAACTTTCCTTGAATTATCGGGTTGTTCGTTGATAGGGATTTTCATACCACGGGCTCTTGGACTATTATGTAATAAAAACTATATATTTTCATTGCTACAAATAAAGAACAAAAAATTTTTAATTTATTTTAAAATATGAAACAACCAGAACAAATCATATTAATTATAAGCAGTTGTTTTCATGGGTAGCTGTTAATAAGATATTTTTTTCTTTCATTTATTAAAATACATTTTTAATATATACATATTTAACAATTAGACTCAACCAAAGTAATGACTAGATGTGTTACGTACGTACTCATATGTACGGTCTATGTAATTTTTGCATTGCCGGAAGAATCAATAATAAAATTTCTTAAAAGAAGTTGTTGACCTCGATACAAGTCAAAAAAACTGTATAAAAAATGATAGCGGGACGGCAGGAGAACTTAATTCGGATCTCTCTATCGTTCGCAAGTCAACGTTCTGTAAGTTAAAGTGAGAGAGATATTATCAAAATTTATGCTGTGTACTAAATTATGCATTTTAGATAAGTACTTAGTTTTTTTTTTGGAAGAAATTGGTAATAGTAGGTAGTTACGCCTTCAAAAAATTTCCGACATGGTTTTATTTTTGTATATTGAGTGAGAGAATTGCATGTGACATGAAAGACAGTTCAAGAAAATTAGTTGTCGTTTTGTTTCCGGTATAAGTTTTGTAAAAAAGTGTTTCAAAATGTTTAACTATTGGAGATCGAAATCATCTTCAATACGTTCTTAGTGATTTGACCTCGGAATATGGTACAATAACCTTATAATATATACTTGATAACAGTCTGACCATTGGTAGGTCAAATTTTTGATTAGTTGAAGCTATTAACAGACCAAATACATCAAGAGGTTGTGATGGTTGGAATTGTTTTTATTTATCGCATATTCTTTCAGTTTATTATCTTAAGAATATTCTCACCAACTTTCATAACGATCGAAGCATTCGATCCGAAGTTATAGCTATTTATAGCGCGCTACCTCGAGTAACGCTTGCGGCTGTTCCTGCATAACTGTCGCGAGTCATGCGGCTGCTGCTCGGTATAATATAATATAAGCAGTACGTCGACTTTCGCTGCTTTATGGTATTGTTCAAAATGTATGGCACTGAAACTTTGGAGCAATTGTGTATAGACTTTTGAACGTTCAACATCGAATATGAAAGAAACAAACAACGTGATTATTTCAGAATCATATTTTTCTGAAACTACCTTTACGGTGGATAAGACTGCTAAAAAAACTATCAATCCGATAGTTATTTTGACAATAGTTAGTCGATAATCGGAGGATTTTCGAATCCAGAATAATCGAAGGAATAAAATTTACTAACGAAATTTTTTTGGAAATTTTGATTTTGGATGAATTGTTTTCGAATTACTATGTCCACCGTAAGTGAAGCCCAAAAAAGGCGCTCCTGGAATACAGCTGTAGTTCCACTATTTTCAAATATTTTTTTATGAAAAAATTTAACAAGTAGGGTAAAAGCCCCCTTTGTGGAACGGTATCTAATTATGAACATTTACATATTAATAAAGTTATTTCTGAAAGAAACGTCTGATAACAAAAATTATTATTAATAGAATGATTGCATTTCAATTCAAACTCACCTCGCATTTAAAGTTTCCCTACTTAATTAAAGAAATAAATATGTAAATGTCAAAACTGTTCCAGTATTAGATACCGTTCCACAAAGGGGGTTTTTACTCTATCTCGAAACATCTCCTGATATATGTTGTCAACAGTTTTTAAATAAATATTTATTATGCTATCGAAAAAAATTCAGAAAATGTTACAACTGTACATAACCCCTTCAATTTAGGTATATATACGTTATTTACTGAGTTACCACGATTACTCGTTCAGAATTTGTCCTGAATATCCCGGATTTACTCCCAGTGATCATACTGTCATCAAGTATATTATAAAGTCACTGTAGAATTTAGTAACTGACACTGCTTCAATTATTATAAAAAAAACTTTGTATTTGGTATAAGTAGTAATATTTAGAATTTTTTTTACTTCAGTTTTGAGTGCATCGACTACTTCAAACATTAGGAACTCTACTCAGGGATACGGTACGAAAAAACGGTAACTAATCGCATTTTGCGACATGGATTAGTGTTTTATTTTTGAAAATAATTTAGCCCAACAAAAACATTTTTAAAACTAGATTCTTCTGTGAACCATATCGCTCGTAATGTTACTAGTTGTAATGTACATTAAAAAATAATTATAATTTATTTTTAAATTTCATATTTAACAATTAATAAACAATTCCATGTAGGTATGTGTCTAAAACATCTACGTAACTGTATTTGATACTCTACTATAATCTTATTGTTTCATTATATCTCTCAAAATACACATAATTAACACCAAAAATTATTGTATAATTCTAATTCAATTGCACATTTTTTTTTTTACTATTTTTCTTGACTATATTACTTAAGCATACTTTTCAGTACATTAACTGAATCTAATTAACCTTCTAATTGTAATATGTAGAGAACAGAAAAGAAACAGTAACGCATCTAATCAAATGAATAACAGAAAACCTGAAACAATGAAACGCGTAATTTTTTGTTTTTAATTGATTAATTAAATTAATATTCTTTTTTTTTTTAATTGTTTAATTGTTCTGCTTCTAGATTAAGTGGGTATGAGTTGGCAAACACAAAAAAGTAAGGTGTATTTATGGCAAATTGTTTTTCTCTTTGTGTTTTCTTTTAATTGGAACTGTATTAAAAATAATTTTTCACGGGTAAAATATATAGTATTGTACAAAATTTTTTTTTTAGCTCTTGATAATTAAACTTCAATCCGTGATACTCTATAATTATTCAATTCATAGACTACGAACTATAAATACATGTATAAGTATCTCTTTATTTCCTTTTTTAGTTCAGTCAAATTAGCGTAACTTTTATAATTTTAAAGTATTTTAATTACCAAGGATTTTTGGTAATGTACTTGTATCATAAGGATTTTTTCGTAAAAACAAAACACTTTTTGGGAAAAATATCGCCAGTTTATCATTTTAAGGATTAATTTATTTCAGTCGTGATACTCGTGACTTATATTTCCAGATCAAACAAAACTTTTGATCAACCTTATGGTGTTAAGAAATTAAATAATTTTATGGAAATATTCCAACAATAAAATTAAATGTACCTAATATATTTTACTAAAACAATTATTAAAACTTAACGAATTACAATTGAGTAACCTTCTTTGCTGGTGAAGGTTATTGCAACTATACCTACCACACTTTTTTGCTAAAATTCGAGGTTTATAAAAATTTACACAACGGCAATCTCTAAGAACTACATTTACGTAAAAAAAGTTTAATTCATTTAACTGTAAATTACATAAAATCATACCACACCATTGTTCGCCTATAAATAAATCCTTTTGTATTATATGTTCTAAAAAAAAAAAATAAAATAAAAAAAATAAAATTGAGTAGACATTAATCATTATAAACTTAACAATGAAAAGGTGTATTCACGTAATACATATCCATTTTATATATTACGTATTTTTTTAACATTTAAAATCTATTGTAAATATATTATTATGAAAATAAATTGCTTATTAAAAGAACTAGAACTTAATAATTAAAACAAAACAAAAACATAGAAACAAATGAAAGTTTATAAAACAATAACAATTTAGAGAAAAATAAAAAAAACAACAACTGAATATCGCATGTGACATCAATTTAAATAAAACAATTGTGAGTTTTATATCAAAAAACGAGAAGATAATTATAGTTTTAGATGACAAAATGGGAACATGGCATTAGTCTTTTATTTGCCAAGATTATAGAGAAAATATAATCTAATGGTATTATGTACAATGTCGCCCATAATATTTACATTATATTTACGTTATGTTTATTTAAAATATTATATACTATTTAGGTTATTAAGAAATAATTGTTTCACTCTAGTAAATAATTTTAATTCTATGTTAATTATTATTTACAGATTTTAATAAATTGTGTTAGTAGTGGTTGAAAATCAATGAATTATAGATATATTACAGACGTATGTTTAGTGTCGATGTATTATTAAACTGGTAATTAACTACTGAAGAAATATTTTCTACTATGAAATTATTTTTAGCTATTTACTTTTCATATCAAGGTGAAATATTTTACTCTTTATTTATTTGTGTAAATGATTGTATATTTTTTATGTCCGTTTACGTCTTATTAGACGACACTGTAGATCAGTGGTTCCCAAACTTTTTGTCCCGTAGACCACTTGCCGTGGTTTTCGGTTTTGGATAGACTCCCTGTACAAATTTAACCAAATTCAACAACAACTTCCGGAAATATAACTTTCTTTTTTTTCTCAAGAAAAATGTTGGTGGCAAAAAAAGAAACCTTACCAACTTCTCATTTTAGGATAAGCAAACCAACCTACGCCGTTGTAGATCTATTCTACTGTTGTAGATCCCCATTTACGTCTCACGGACCACCAAAATTTTTCCTCTGCCGACGTGGATCCCTTGCAGATCGTCATCGACCACTTTGGGAATCACTGCTGTAGATATTATTAGATAAAACAAAACTTTCAATTTGAAAAGAGACCCTTTTAATTTTCGAGATTCTTTTAATTTTGTGCCCAATACCTAGTTTTCTAGTGATGACGGTGAATGAGCAAAACAATACCATTCTATATAATTTTTTTTTAAGTAGGGTCACTTCTCTTCCCTTATAATCGTCGTTACAATCGTAGTTAAAATTTTATAAGATGACTAGCTGTATACCCACCCAATAGGATTTCCCATCTTTTTATTAGGCGCTCACTTTCTGCTCATTTTCAATGTTTTTCAAAAGTCTGAAGACCAATTCCCACGTTTTTAACTTCAAAAATGACCTCCTAAACCCAACAGTGATCGATTTACGATGGTCATTTCAACACATGTCAAATTGAGACGATAGGCTCTTGGATACTTACTTTACACAGAAATAAAGTTCTGGAAAGCCTATGCGGCCGGGTTGAGTCATCTTTAACGTTTAATGTGGGTAAATAATAAGGCCCAATTTATATAAAGTAACAATTCTTATTATATTTTAAATTATTTAGATAAAAATGACTCATGGCAAATATAATGAGAAACTTGTAATAAGAATAGTATAATTTCTTATTCGTCATCTCTCTTCTTTTTAAATCATATTCAGGGCCAGCTTAGCCAATAGGCCATGGCCTAGGAGCGGTAAATTTTTAAAATAGGGCAAAAAAATTAGTAATTAAGGTTTTTTTTTTTTTGCTCGCCACTTATTACTTTCAAGAGAAAGTTTGTTAAAAAGGTAGAAATAGGGGCGGAAAATTTAAAAAAGGGCGGAAAAATTAGTGATTGACGTTTTTTTTTTTTTGCTCGTTTCCTTCTTTTAGGGGTAGGGGCGGCATTTTTCAAGGTGCCTAGGGGCGGACTCAGAGTTAATCCGGCCCTGATCATATTACTGTGGATACACATTATTTAGATATTTGTCAAAATAATTATGAAATTTTTCACAACTTTAGATTGTCCTGGCGGTACCTTGGTGAAGAGAAAACAATGCCAGATTGTTTTATTTATCGGTTAAAAATATTCTTAACTTTCATACATCAAAATTCGAGAACTGTTACTTTATATAAATTGGGCCTCATTTTTTACCCCCTTTAAACGTTAAGGATGACTCAACCCGGCCGAATAGGCTTATCGGAACTGAATTTCTATGTAGAGTAAGCATCCAAAAGCCTATCCTCTCAGTTTGTGTGTATCCTGTCAGTTTGCAATGACCATTGCAAATCGGCCACTGACTCTCCTACTATTTAAGCTGTGCGTTGTCTGTCCGTCAGTCAGTCAGTGTTAGAGATTTATTAAGTAGATATTATTTACTTTAATAATGATATTTATAAAGGGTTTTCTTGAATTTCTATGTAGAGTAAGCATCCAAAAACCTTTTAATAATGATAGTAACATATTTTTATATATCGCTAACTTCATAAAAATGACGAATTTCCATACAAATTTTCATCCTGTATTTAACCCACTTAAGGGATGAATTTTCAAAAGTCCTTTCTTAATGCTCACCTACATTAAATAAGGAACTCCTGTGCAAAATTTCATCCTTCTAAACTCAACGGTTTGGGCTGTGCTTTGTCTGTCAGTCAGTCAGTGTTAGAAATTTATTAAGTAGACTAGCCGTATACCCGATGGGATTTCCCATTGGCATCTCTTTACTAGCTATTCACTGCTCACTTTCAATGTTTTTCAAAAGCCTAAATACCAATTTCGACGTTTCTAATTTCAAAAATGACGAACTTCCCATACGAACTTTCATTTCCTGTTTTAACCCCTTAGGGAATGAATTTTCAGAAACGTTTACACAACTGACTTTTATTTATAAGTAGTAATGCCTAAAGATCAATCTTCATATCTTCTGTGCTAAATTTCGTTCATCTAAACCCAACAGTTTAGGCAGTGCGTTGTCTGTCAATCCAGTTTATAAAATATTATTTATTTGAATAGTCATAGTAACATATTTTTATATATCTAACATCAGAATTGACGAATTTCCATAAAAAATTGCATTCCCTATTTAACCCACTTAGGGGGCGAATTTTCAAAAATCCTTTCTTAGTGGTCACCTACGTTACATAAGGAATTCCTGTGCAAAATTTCATTCTTCTTAACCCAACGGTTTAGGCTATGCGTTGCCTATCAGTCAGTCAGGCAGTGTTAGAAATTTATTAACTAGATTTAAAAAATTTGATTACTGAAAATTTTTAATTCGAATTCTTGCACCATTTACACATATTCTTAAATAGAAAGAACCTTATAAGAATTACACTTAAAAGGAAAAAATTTACTTTTTTCTGTTTTCAAAAGCGAACATTTTTTCGAAAAAAAAGTAAGTAAATTAGGCCTTCTTGTGTGATCATAAAATTGATCAAGTCATTCTCTGTGTGACTATCGAGAAAATAATAAAACTAAAAAAAAATTCCATTGAAATTATGAAACAATTTAATATACACGATAGAGACAAAACAAGGTTTAATTTACGTTACATATAGTAATTTAATATTATTAACTGCCCACTCTAACAGTCTTTTTTCCACTATTTATGGCAAGTACAAGTTTATAAATTTTTTCATTTTTTTTTTTTCGAAACTGACTTTAAAGATGTCGTCATGATTGTATGTATCTCTTAACATATAGAGGTCATTTATGACACTGCAATTAGGGAAGACGCAAAATAAATTTAAATTACTGCAACGAAGTATCAGCAACAAGAACTTTCGCTTGGATAATTGTAAAAGTTCACGGTTTATTTTTTTAAAGCTGAATTATTGTAGTTACCTTTGAATGATATCATTATTAATATTGTGCAATTAATGTTGGGATATGTTTTAATTCTGTACGATGATAATATATTGTATAAACGAGTTAATATTTTTTGAAGTGATATCATACATTCAAAGACAGTAACGTATTTATACTTGAATATTTGTAGGAAAGTTGTTTTAAGGAGTCTGCATCCGAGATTAATGAATTTTGGGTTGTTCAAAGACGATTCCAAGTAATGGCGCGTAATAATATTCAACCCGTGTCACTAGTGACGCGAATTAAAATTGAAGTTTGACTCATCGAATTTTGTAATTCAAACCTGTCTGTATGACTCTACAATAATAGTTGGTAGAGTTTAGTTTGATACACTTTTATATTCAGAGTAAATTTTTCGTATTCACATTATAAAAATTCTATACCTAGGCCAAGCTTGAAGAGTTGAAGATAAATTAAGATACTTTTTGGTATATTAAAAATTGATCAAAAAAAACGGACTTCTTTTTTAGAATTTCTTCTGTAAAATCGAAAAAAGCAAATAAAATGACATTATAGGGCTTTATTTTACATATATTTAGGTACAGAAAAATTTTTTTTGAATGGCAAAAAACAAGAAATAAAATGGCAATATAGACGCGATTATCCCGAAACTGAAACACAGAGAGAAGGAAATATCAGTTCGGTCAGTGTTTAGAGCACAAATTTTTTTCCGTTGTCGCTATTTTAAATTTGTACATCCCCTAAGCTTTCTTCCTAAAGTAGTTTACTCACTGATGGTGCCGCAACAACAGTGGGAATATAAATTTTGGTTTCTCGTAGTTTTTCCTGAATTGAAAGAATATTTATACCTAAAAATTCGAAAACCACACATAGCCGCTTCGATTTTATTTATAGGTAATTGAATAATAAATAAAAAGTTTATCATTAATTTACTATGGTATTTAATCCACTAATATGCAGATTTGAAATCTCCGAAATATTGCGACATACGAAAATTTATCAGGGTGTAAGTTATCACTATACTTAGAGATTCGCTTGCACTTACAGCACCGGCTTTAAGTTTCCAACTATAATTAAGATAAATAAAATATTTAAGAAACTGTAATCTGTTTTCATACGCAAAGATAATACACAATATTTCTCATTAACACAATGAGGCCCGAGCACTTTCACAGTAAACTTCCCCGGCAATATTTTTAAAGAAACTTTATATAAACAAATAGGCACATAAAATGATTCAACATGTATGTGTAAACATATTATAAAACATTTTTTATGTATTTGTTTATTTTAAGATTTTTTATAGAAACCAACAAAGTAGTGTGTAGGTACATACTCTGTGGTAGTGTGTGTTGGTGTTTGTGTAAGTACACATCGGTGTGGTAACATCGCACACATAATACGTAATGCGTTGTTTGATTATTTTCGGATGCCGAAAACGTCGGCCAGAAAGTGTTAAGAAAGCATTAATCTAAGCACAAAAATACAATTTCTAAATATCTTATTTGATGTATACTTGAAAAGTTGAAGCCGGTCTTGTTGGTACAACCGAACCTTCGAAGTATGATATTAGTATCACCCTTAAAAAAGTTTACGCTAGAAAATTCATTTTTACTCAAATGGCAAATTCATGATTTTACCATTGGCGTGACAATATTATGTATAAAAAAATTATCATTTTTTACAATAATTTTTAATTACAGCTAACAATATGGTGCACTTATTGCAAAATTATTAATTTTCAGAACATTGATATTCAGAGATCAGAAGTATTCGGAAATACACGGAGATTTTGAAATTGCTAAAAATTTATTTAATATTGCACTAATTAAAAGAAAAGGTTGAACAAGTTTAATAAAACATAACATGTTGCATTTTTTTATTATCAGAAAACTACGGTAATTAAGTAGATATTTAGTTGATTTTTAATTCAAAAAATGAAACCCATTTAAACAGAAAACTACTGTTAAAAAAACACACACAAAATAATTAAATTTCAAAAAGCGTCGCCTACATTGCAACGGTAAATAAACAATTTTAAATTTTGTAACTTCAAGATTATTAAATATTCTATTAACATGTCTGTTACGTTTCTATTATTGTTTTATCGTTGCAAAAATTAACTTATAAAACCAGGCTTTGTACTGTACTAGATACATATAACGCATGTATTATATAATATATGCAAGGGGATTAAATGACCGCGGAAACTTGAGGTTTTGATAGACACTCAGTTCAATAACATTTAGTTGAATTTTTGTGGAAGTTTTTACACGATTACTGTAAAAAGTCGTTCAGAACAAGTTATACAATATATTACTTTATTTGTCTGTTTTGCAAAATTTAACTTTCGGTGTGTGTTTTGAATGATTTTTTTAAAAGTTATATTCACCAACTACTCTGCTGTTTGTAATAAATTCTACATAACACTTTTTTTATGGTTTGATATTCATTTCTGTATTTACTGTATCTCCTACTTTTGGTTTTAGACTCATAGTTTGTTAGATTAAGAAACGTTGCTGCTAAACATTAGATCATAGTTTCCCAATATTTTTTGGCCCATCACCCTTTTCTACCAATTCTTTCATTTTTTAATTTTTTCAAACAGTGATTCGATAGAATTCGTTTTACAATTAGTTGAAATATTCTATAGTACCTATATGATGAAAATATGGACAAATTTTTAAAATCAGGTATTATTTTGTTGAAAGATATTAACAAAACTGGCAGAGTGTATTACACAATGTTTTATTAACAAATATTATATCGCACGTTTAATAACAAACCAAAGTAAGTTAAAATTTCAAAATTCTAACTTTTCGTAATAAACCGAACTAACATAGCTCAAAGAATATGTAAAATCCGATTGCCACGCGAAACAAAGCAATAATATAACATAAAAAATTAAATATTGGAGTGAATGCGGGAGAGATGCCGCACATTTTGAAAGCACTTGATGATTCTTTAAGTATGCATTTAATTGAATTGAAATTTGGTACACAATAATTATAAACATTGTTATCTAAAATAATTTATAAATAATTTTAAATTTCGAGTCATAAAGGATTCATAACTAATGTTTTTGTAGAGCCTGCAAAGCGGCGTCTCTCCCACACCTGTGGGAGAGATGCCGCATCAAAGAAGGAGTAGTTGCGTCAAAGATGCCGCATAGTTCATAATTATAAAAAATTTTACATCTTTTTAGCACAGCGTCCCTCTTGAACATATTTTACACACATCTCCATACATGATGCATGCCATATGTAACCATTTTTGGCACTTTATACATCTTAACCAGTCAACTTTTTTTTGTTTCTGAGTACTTTTCAAAACATTCAGTACACAGGCAATCATAAATTATTTTCGTTATCTTTACTAATATGAGAGCTCTTCCTGATACATTATTGGATCTTTTATATTTATACGTAGCATAATTTACAGTCCAAAAAAAAATTGTATAATTAAAGTATAAGTCTATGTTTTTAATATGTAATATGATGCGGGATCTATACCAAGTTTAAATGCGGCAATGTTAACAAACTTACTTTCCAATAATAAAAAGTTGGATAATTACTAAACTGATGGACTAATCATAAATGTTATCATATACAGCTTAAATAAGTAACTTATTTTAAACATATAATGCATTAATAGCGCTATCTATCAATCAACGGACGAACTATGGCTACTGCGGCATCTTTCCCACACTTACCCTATTAGTGAAAGGACTAGGCTTTGTCTAACGACACAAATTTTTCCATAATTAGTACAACATAATTCATCAGTAATCTTAAATAGCTACATTCCACGTAAGTTGCTGCCTAAGCAAATACCTCTTTCGGCTAAATATAATGTTGGAAGTACAATGATTTTTAGTATTAATCAAACTTTTTAGCTCATTTTTGCAAGCAGCGTCCATAGGGTAGCGGCTGGTCTCCAGCGCTCAAGCTATTTTACGTTCAACCAAAATAGCTTTGTCAAATTTCTTTATGACCCACCGATAGACAGTATCAATTCCGGTACTAGATTAATTCAGGTTTGGAATTTTAAAAATCATCTCTTTTTTTTTATAAATTTATTTAATATATTCATAATAAATTTCATGAGATAAAATATTTCATATTTTTCATGTATACGGTACTCTTTTACTGTTATATAAGTATTGTTATCAAATCATTTTTTATCAGAAATTTAATTTTTTATTCCTATTCAAACAATTTTATTTTTACAGGTTTTAATGTATAAGCATTTTTTTTATCACTGCCTCGGTAGGTAAAACGTTGGAATATAAAGTTTTATTATATATACTGAACGACTGAACCTATGTATGTGTAAAGATACCACATACGTGAAAAGGCGGACGTAGGTCTGCATGTAAATATATCACTAAAAAAGGAAATTTAAACAAAAAGAGAAAAGTATCGGTATGGTTGGTGCGTTACCGTAATATTATTACAGCCAAATATGTATACACTTCTAAAGGTAATACAGAGATCTATTTAGTGTTCCATACCAAATTGAACAAAACGGAACACGTATGGAATCACTTTAGTTTCCGTTCGTTTGTTAATTACAGGCGATTTTCTCAGAACCTATTGGACTTGAAAACTTTAAATTTAACACAGAGTGTGGTGACCCAGTTACAGCATACGAAACTGAAATTCGATTTTAGGGGTTATCTTCAGAAGATAACCTGGAAAGAGTAAAAAATTTGGCTCCAAGAACATCAAATGGGATATTATTCAATAATATACATATATACCTAACTATACTTTTTTGCTTTCTTTTTGGAAAAAGCTCTTAAAAATTGTTGTTCCCAATCCTTGTCACCAGAAGGGTCACCTAAAAAAAATCTGAAAAAACGACGAACACTAAGAATGACGTATTCAGTTGATTTTTCTTACGTAATTTCCTTGAAAGCTTGATGACACATTTTATTTTGATCAAAATATTGCTATAATCAACGGGTATTTTTGTGAATTGTTTAGAAAATGAGTTCTAGAAATTATAGGAGAAGGAAAAATAATTGACAAATTCATAAGCGAATAATATAACAATTTCGGGCCACTAATAAGCATAGGTTACTTATATATTTCATATTTGTTAGTGTACTCATAGAAATAGTAGTAGATCTAAAATCTCCAAATTGACAAAAAATTTTACGCAATTTTCTGACTTTAAATATTATCTAATATGTTTCATAGTTAATAGTGTTGCTAATAATTTACTGAAAGATAAATAGGTGGTTCACGTTGGTACATTCAGTAAATATCTATGTTTCTTTCTGGCAACTGTGTACTAAATGGATCAAGAAAAAATATGATTGTTTTAAAATCGAGAATTATAGTACCTGTATTTCAGGAATTTATTCATCAGGAAAAACATTTTGTCTATTTTCATATATAATATTACATCAAATCCATAGTAACAATTATTATTAGTATATAGAATATCGAACACTATTGGCGTACGTACAACTTGTACCTGGCGACTTGCTTTTTTATGAACTAAGCATTTTTAGTCGAATTTTCTCCGAAAAATTAGACTTATACAGTCTATACGATAAGAGCTGCGAGAGGCGAGACCAGGGGCGCTATCCGTTTTCGGACCCGTAGAACACGATTATGTAAAAAAAAAAGATGTCTGATATATATATATATATATATATATTTTCCCGCAACCTTTTAATATGTGTAGGGCCCCCCTATGGAAGTTAAGAGATGAAATTTGGTAAGTGGGGCTTATTCCGATGCACAACAATACTATCAAAGTGGGGTCAAATTTTGGGCAAATTTTTTTTTGGACCCGACCTTTAAGGGGGTGGTGGGGGGCGGAAAAGCAATAAAACTTTTCCAAACCGGTTTTAAATAATGTTTCGGTCAATTATCTACAACATATCCAAAATTCAGCTTCCTAGGATGATATGGCGGGAGTAGAGGGGGGAAAAACGATTTTCGCTGGATCTAACAGGCCCCCAGCCCCCCAGAATTAACGTAGAGGGTTGAAATTTGGTGTGTTGATAAAGTTCGTACCTAGGTTGTGCTTTTTGGAGGTTTTAATATTTTACCCCCACCCCCCTCATTTTTAAGCTACAATTTCATGCATTTTCGACGTTTTCGAAGTTTGTACCACTCGCACAGGTCACCCGAATAAACCTAGAGGGCTGAAATTTTGTATTCGGATTGAGTTAGTATCAAGGGGGTGCCTTTTGGGGGTCTCGACTTTTAACCCCTACCCCCACCATTTTTATACCCAAAAGAACATGATTTTTCTTGTTTTTTAACAGTTTCGTTCGGGTCAAAATCTCCCCAAATAAACCTAGAGGGCTGAAATTTGGTGTACAGGTTAAGCTAATAGCCAGACACTGTTTTTTGGAGGTTTCAACTTTTAACCCTTACCCCCACGATTTTTACGCCAATATTTCCTTAATTTTTTTGCTTGTTTTCTAACATGTCTAGAGACTCCATAAGGAAACCTAGAGGGCTGAAATTTTGTACGTGTATTCAGTTAGTATCCAGCTAGTACCTTGTAGGGAGTCCGCATCACTTTTCCCCCCACTTCTCCCATTTTTACATCGGAATTGAATGCTATTGTTAAATGTGTTTTAAAAGCATTATGTTTATTCTAAATACAAGTAGGCGAATAGTAATTTTAAAAAATTTAAAAAAAAGTGAATACAATTTTTTAACAAATGAAATACATATATATTAAGTAATTTGCAAATGTTATTAAAGTCACTGTTTATTTATTTATTTAATTATTATTTAGGAATTTTGGATTTTTATTATTTATAAAATAGAAATTTTGGATTTTTTTGGAAAGAAAGTATATCTTCATAAAAGCTTTCCAGTTTACTATTTAAGTTCCTTTTTTAATATTTAAAAGTAAAACACAAAGGCAATTGGCGGATAAGCATGGATAGAAATGCCCTCGTACGAATTGTGTTGGCTTTTTCCCTGTTAACTTCTATCGGCACAAAATTGAAATTTACTGAGATTCAGCCCTTAAAAACTTAAAATCTTTTTATAAAGCCCCGATCAACCGGACACTCATTATCAGTTTTGAAACCACCAAAATTACAAATCGCTTGTGGACTTTCAATTATATTTCGCTTGTAGACACTCAATACCGAAGAAATAATTTTTTATTTTTTATTTTTTTTATTTTTTATTTTTATTTTTTTTGAAAGAAAAAATATCTTTATAAAGGCCTTCCAGTTTACTATTTAAGGTCCTTTTTTAATATTTAAAACTAAAACATAAAGGCAATTAGCGGATAAACATGGGCAGGAATGCCCTCGTACGAATTGTGTTGGTTTTTGTTCTGCTACCTGTTTTCGGCACAAAATTGAAATTTACTGAGATACAGCCCTTAAATACTTAAAACCTTTTTTTAAAGCCTCGATCAGCCGAACACTCATGACCAGTTTTGAAACCAACAAAATGACAATTCGGTTGTAGACTTTCAATCACATTTCGCTTGTAAACATTCAATACCGAAGATGAAGGGGAAAATTCGACTACCGTGATGGGGCCCCGCTGCTCACGGCGTTTTTATAATTTAGATCAAAATGCTAGACATATATGTAGGTTCGACGCACATGTGCATATGAAATTTACAGTACTTGACAAAAATATGTAACTTAAAAATTCCATATACGGGAGGGTACATAGTTTTTATGGAAATAATATAAAGGGAACGCAAACTTCCGTTAAAGTTAGGCAAAACTCCCACGAATTTAGATCTTCCTAGTTTTTGTGGGAATACATGTAGTTTTATACTAAGCGACCTGCCATTTTGGGTCCGCCACTTTGTTTTTCCAAAAATGGAGTTGATATTCGTAATCAGCGATCCCAGAAACTCCGATATACCGAATTTTGCTAGAATCAAACAATGTCTTCATATTTTTGCCAGCTTTTCGGAGATTGGGACCACTGTGTATCGTGGAAATTTTATAGTCACCTATTTTGACGTTTCTTTTAAGAAGTTTCGCAATTTACCTGTACATGTGTCTTTTGTTGAAAAAAAAAATGCGAAACTTGGAGAGAATCTTGGTACTACCGTAATATTTTTTAAAGAGTACTCTTTCCGGCGAAAGGTTGAAATGTTGTGATTCCAACGATTTTAGGTCTTCGTATAGTATTTTATCAAAACAACATATCCCAGCTGACTGTACATTTGGTGCAGAAACAACACGTTGGAACTGATCTTTATGAATAAAATGAATTTTGATATCACATTTTCTTTGATTTGCCTATTCTTCTCGACACAACAACATAGAGAGCCTGAAACGAGCATTGGTAAAAACAGTGGTAGATTTTGATCTACAAGTAGTGCGTGATGCAATCGACGATTGGCCACGACGTTTGAAGTCCTGCGTTAAGAATAAAGGTGGCCATTTTGAATAATATTTTTTCCTTGTAATACCTGAATATAGTAGTAATAAAATATATATTTCTTTTCAAATTCCTATTACCACTGTTTTATTTTTATGCAGTTTCCTAGACGACAGTATTTCTGAACCTACTAGGTAGTTTCTGTTATATCTTTTATATTATTTCCTGTTATATCCACAATACCAACGGTTTATATTGTTGGCAGTTAAATTTTTTCTTTTCGGGTCGAAAATCGTCAGAAAGTATACCCGCCGGAAAGAACAGGCAACCTAACATTGTGCTCTGTGTCTGTACGATGAATAATTCTTTGTTAACGAAAATTTTAATAACGTAGCGTAAGCAGTTATACGTCTTATCATTTATCATAATATATTATTTATAAAACGCAACGTTTGTATACTTTCGATACATACCTATATGCTATTCAGCTGATCACCTTGGCTTTGTGTTGTATACTTATATCTACTTGTTACATATGTGTTATGCACTATACCCCTATGTATATGTAACTGGTACTTATATATATGTGCGTAGGTGTACACGTAATTTTTATAAACTATATTTTATTTAAAATAATACACGTACCTATTATATATATAAGAACCAAATCGTTTTTATACCTAGTTGGTATGTGTATAAAATAGGTGCAGTACAATCGTTTAATGTCTCTGTCATTTCTAATTATATTACGTGTACATTAAATAAAGAGGAAATGATTGTAATGGGGCATTTCCGGGTGGATAATGTTGGACTTTAAAGAGAAGAAAAGAAATTTTTGGTGTGGATAATTGAGATAATTTTTATACTAAAATAGAATAGTTTAAAATATTTTTTTAAATAATGTACCTATATATGTATGATAAATACGTAATCATTGCGTAGGTTCTAATTAAGTTACGTGGAGTTTGAGGCACGTGTTCTCTCCTGGTCAGAAAACAAAAGAAATATTACCTCCATGATATGAATTTAACGCGCAAGTGCCTATTACTTTTATTGTACGACCAGTAATTATACTCAGAAATCAGAATTAGGAGCTGGGCATCAGTATTACTCAAATCACTTGCATAAAAGTATCAAACTATCAAGTTAATCTTTAAGCCTTGGTCATTATAAAAATTATCTGCTTTATTCCCCAGAGAAATAATAATTTAGCAACTTCTTTCTCAATCAGTTTCATTGGTGGGTATTCGAGTTGAAATACAAATTTTACATTGGATTCTGCAGTTCTATATCAAAGGAAAATATAAAGTATAGAAAGGTATTAGTGTTAAAGATTTATTACCGTAAAACCGTCTGGACCCGGACACTTTTTTACATTTTTTTGTAAAATTTTATGTTTATACATGTTTCCTTCATAGATATCACCAATAAAAGTATTACCATTAGAAAGAGCGTATATTATTTGTTATATCCCTGACCCATTTGTTTCATTATAAGTAAAAATAAAAAAAAAAAAAATAGTAAGTGTCCGGGTCTACACCCCAAATCCGTCTTGACCCGGACACTTACTAAAATAATGTAATAACATGCAAATTAACCTCTCCCGTCCAGGTTAGGACAGCGTTTTACATTGTCTGATGTCTTTGAACCTGTCAAAGGCTTCAAAACATTTTGTAGGAGGGGAGAGGGGTCAATACATAGTATGCTTTTCTATGAAGTAAACATGCGATATGATACCAGAAGGAGGCATAAACCGCGTAATTCTGGTGGGAATATAACGTATGGATAGTGGAAGTTACAGCCAGTGCGAATCGCGGCCATAGTGTAATAAACTGATGTGTCCGGGTCTAAACGGATATATGTATACAGCATGTATTTTTTTAGATATACATCGAATATAACTTTAAACACCATTAAATGATGCACGATAAATTTCTGTACACATACATATCAAAATTAAAACAATATGACAATTATGACGAAAATTACATGTCTAAGTTAGACACACATTTTATTTCTTTGAAAAACTGGAGAATAGTAATCTTGTAAAATGAGATAGTAAAAGTTGAAATCCGTAGTTTTTATTAGTACAGCTGTTTAGAGGATGTTTTTCTCTCTCTAATGACGTCAAGAACAAATGTTTATTGTAGCAGGTTAATGTAGAAACTACTTACTTTGAAGATTGGTGCAGTGTCCGGGTCTAGACCCCCTGTCCGGGTCTAGACGGTTTTACGGTATGTAAATAAGATATTATTTTTTTAATAGCCAATGGAACATATTTTTATACAATATCTCTAACTTCAAAAATGACGAGTTTCCATACAAATTTTCATTTCCTATTTAACCCACTTAGGGGACGAATTTTCGAAAATCCTCCCTTAGTACTCACCTACCTTACACAGGGAACTCCTGTGCAAAATTTCATTCTTCTAAATCCAACGGTTTAGGCTGAGCGTTGTCAGTCAGTCAGTCAGTCAGTCAATGTTAGAGATTTATTAAGTAGATAATCGATATACATTTATAATTTTGAACTTTTTCCGACACTAATATTGGTAAAAATTTCTTTTTTATATGTATAGCGCTTTGGTATAAAGTATTGATATCGGTTTGAATATTAGGTATCAAGTATACCCCGTTTCAAATACAACTGAGCATGAGTCATCCTTAAAAAATTAAATAATTCTTTTATTCGAAACAAATCAATCTTCTATTCTTTTCTAAAACCAAACGTCAAATTTAAAATTTACGCATTTGCAACAATGAAAGAGATAAAGCTAAGAAAACGGGGATTCCTTAAATTCGTATGTGATAAATCATGCTTAAATTTAAGTGAAATAGATCATATAAATGCTGTAAAATATAAGTAAAATATTGGTCACATTCACATAAAACACCTGGTATAAAATATAATAATAGTAATTCTAATATATTTTTACATATTTTGTTGTGTTTCGACATACACTTAGTTCCGCATTACTTCTTGCAATTTTTTTCACTGCTTATCAACGACTAATTCTATTGTCTTATTTATTTTTTGCCGAGTACTGGGCGTGTTACATTACACTGGTATCTGACGTATGTGTAAATAATTATGTGGTAAGATTAATTTTAGATGAAGGAAGAAATTATAAAAAGATCAAAGTCAATCCCTACAGCTATGACAATTCTCCTGTCGGATTGTTATTCCAGAAGTTATCTTAAAGCTCAAATGTTAAAAGAAGTAAATATTTATTGGGGTATGCGCTGCAAACCACTGTGATTGTTTTACGTCGCCATTCTTTTTGATTTTTTAGTTTCCAAATTAAGGAAAAAAACCGAGGAGTTTTTGATATTGGCGAAATTTACTAAATTCACTAAAAAGACACGTTGGATGCCCGAATCATGGTTTTTTGGGCATTTTTCGTGATAATGATAGATTTTTGCCAAAATTTCCCAGAGTTCAAAAGTTTTTGCGCCATTTTTTTACGTCGTTGGAAAGAGAGGAAAAAATCACATAAAAACCATCATTGTATGTAGACTGTTTTCCGAGAGGCGACAGAGATATATAATGTTTCGCTACATTATTTTTTAAGAACTACATTAATGTACTACTATGGTCCATTTCAATTAAATTTAACCATGCTTCGTCATTTATGAATTTAAATAATTTCCGTTTTCTTGCTTTTATCTCTTTCATCATTGCACTTACGTAAATTTTAAAACTGCAGTTTTTTTTTAGAAAAGAATAGAAGATTGATTTGTTTTGAATATAAGAATTAGTTAATTTATTAACTTTGACTCAGGATCAACTGTATTTGAAATAGGGTATATAAAGAAATTGGAAAGCAAAAATTTTTAAATCGGCCGTTTCAAACCATTGAGGAGAGAATCGACTAGAGAGAATGCTGTGTATTACAAATACATTAAGAAATTGAAGCAAAAAAATTGACTGATGTGAGCAAAAAAATTGACTGATGGGATGACTTTAATGGCGGTCAAACCATTAATTTAATGGTTTTTATCAAATATTTATAAACAAGTCGCCGTGGTTTCAATTTGGGCTTACTAAAATGGAGTCATGCTTCAAAATTTAATGCCTGTGGTATCTCTAGCAAACATAGTATGTTTAATATGTTCGATTCAGTGTTCAGTGTTTCAAACCGTGTAATAAGTTTCCATGGCATTAATTTTCAATAAAAAAAATTTCTTCTTGCTCCAATCTCTATTTGTATATATTAAAAATAAATGAAGACATGAGTGGATGAAGGTGTTATGTAACATTTTTTTATAATTTTACAATAGAACCCTTTGAAAGCTTTTATTTATATAAACTTCCCATGTAATCTAGCATATTATGATTATTATTGAATTTCTACAAAGCTATTAGCCGTAATGAAACCAAATTGTTGGTATATGATACTTCAACATAGGATACTCCAAATTTTTGCAAAAAATGACTTTTTGAAAAAAAATGTTACATAACACCTTCATCTACTCATGTCTTCAAATGTTTCTTTGTTTGCCCCCCTTGCGTCTTACACCAATCATCCAATTGCAATTAAACTTTGGTGAGCTTTTAACCGTGAAAACAGGCCAAAGAAACACGTTATTTTTGAACGCTAAGTGAGAACTTCCCCTTAATTTACTTCAAAAAATAAAAAAATATAAAAAAAATGAACAGCTTAGAAATCTGTAAATTTTTTTAACATTAAAGGTAACTATATAAATGCATTGAGCAGAACTGTTTTCATACATTCATAAGGGAATTAATCTCAATTAGAACTCTTCCAGTTCAGGGAACAATTCCCATTCTATTTTCACTAGCCAACCGTCACTGTACAGACTATAATCACGGCCAATAGTAGTATAAAATATTATGAAATAGAAAAAAAAATTTCCTGGCAATGATTTAATTAACAAACGGAAGACAGTAATAACATCGACCGACTGGTTGGATATTGAACTAAATTTTTTCAAAAAAAAAAAAAAAAAATGAATTTCTCATTGTAAAAAAATAATGATGAATTCAATTGTTATTATTTCAATTGTTTTCATTCGTTACATGCGCACAAATAATAAAGTGTGCTGTTTTATTTCGCGCGGTTCAATATAAAAATTTATATTGTTCTATGTTGTATACAATCATAAAATAAAATTATTATAGTTGGCAAATACACATATAGAAAGAAAAAAAATGGTTGATCCTTCTGGTTCAAGGTTTTCATTATATTATTAAAACAATTATTTTTTCTTTTTGTTACATTTTTAATTAAATGTCAATGTCTCTCCGATTTTATCTCTTTTTTAGTGATCGTTCTTGTTTTATTACGAAACACTTTTATATATGTTTAATTAATTTTGTTAATTTTTCAATTAATAGTTTTTAAAATAAAGCGAAATTAAATTATTTCAAAATAGGTGAAAACTATTTAATTAGAATTAAGGTTTATGTTTTAATTAAGAATTATCATATTATGCTTTTAATTACAGAGAAACCGTATATATTTAATATTAAATGTTATTCGTTTCGATTTGTAAATATTTAATAAATATTTATGTTTTTTTCCGGTTTTGGAAATGTGAGAATTATTTATGAAATATGTATACGTATATCTTAGATGTTTAGATTTGTAGTGGAAAATGAATTAGAAATAGTAGCACAAAACTACTAGACATTAAATATACCTTAAGGGAGTTCCCCTGTGTGACAGCCTGATTTTGAAGCATTTTTTGGGAATTTCGTTTTGACGACCAGTGGAAAGATAGAACTTTGAGTTTTTTTTTATCATTTATTTGTTACTATTTCAAAAGTATGTAAAATAAATTTTAAGTAAAAATCTCCATTAAAACGTAAATTGTACCACTCAGAAGGAACTCGCCTTGAAAAAAAGGACGCTCACTTCTTCCACGATGTCGGTTGATTGGTTTATCTGAAATAAAGAAAAGAAACGGCGTTTCAATCTATAAGGCTAAATGCATCGAGTGAACTAGAATCATTCGAAAATATTGAAAATTGTGTTTTTGGCAGACTTCTGAAAAAAGTTTCAAATTTTATGATTTTTTTTAAAGAAGTAGAAACATTTGGAATTTTTGGATGATTCGAGTTCACTCCGTGTGTCTACATGTGCTGAGTCTACCCTATAAATTTCAGGTAAATCGTTCAAACCGTTCTCGAGGTATGATGGAGGAAAGTTTAAAAAACACAGTTTTGAGAAAAACTTGAGAAAGTTTCAAGTACGGTTAAAACTATGAAAATCTGCAATGCCTTCAATTTACAATGCCTGGTCCATAGAGTATTCCTTCCTCTTCCTCTTGGAAGTCTTTCAAAGTGGATTGCTCCGCTCTTGCTTCAGTTCTGGCTTTTTTACATCACACGGGAGAACCCCCTTAAGGTGTTACATTATTTTGTAATGCCATAAAAGAAAGTTTCATTGGGAAATTTTTTTCTCCGTAACGAATAATAAGTACAATGAATAAAAAAGTTTTTAGAGAACATTACTTATATACGACCTGATAGATACACAAAAAGGTTTTTTCTACTTTAAAAAATAAATTGGTACAGATGCTCGTACTAGTAAACCAGATTAATAGTTAATATTTTTTGTTATTTCTGTGTATACTTATTGAACTATAAAATATATCTCTTATTCAATGTTTTCCAATGCAACGGAGAATATTCTCTTACTTTTTTCTTTTTTTAATGCAGTTGGCCTCATTTTTTCTTTTTTAGTACATATAACCCACTGTAAGTATGAATATTTAATAATAATTACGTAGGTACTGCTAACATTATGTACCCACTGTAGTCGGTCAATTATTGCAAAATAATCTGTATTTAAAAAATAATTTATTTGTAAAAAAAATAACTACTTCACGTTTGCTTTTATAAATTTTTGCTAATTCATCAATTATTTTATTAACAATTCTGTGTCTCTAATAAAAAAAAAATAATTGTAACAAATTGTCAGACTATAAACTCGTATAAAGTTAAATAAGTATTGCGTTACATGTATACAGATAGATTTGCGGTTAAAATCAGTAGCTGACCTTAATTTTCTCCTATTTAATTTATAAATTAAATTAAACGATTAAACATAATAAGTATCTATATAATTTAAAAAAAAAAGTATTTATATTGATAATTCATATAATATTGATCCTTTTATGAGAATTTTATTCAAAATTTGTGGTAAAAATTATCTGGTATATCTATTAGAATAGAAGTGTACTTTTTTTAGAATTTTTTTTTTTTAAATCTACAAATTCTTTTTTTTCTTTTTGGAATAAAATATTTTTTTGGGCGCGAAAAAAAGGTAAACATTTTCGCATTTACAGAGGTGGCATAAGACTAAAATGGAAAGTGCACAAGATAGTTATTGCGGGGTTCCTCTCTTTGATTTTCTTGAGGCCCCTTTTCCTTGACTTTTTCAAAAAATGTCTTCCAACTAAATAACAGCAATCTTAATCAAGTCCTGCGAATTTCCTTAAACATACGAGGCCCCGTCGCGAGAACTTCAAAGGTGCAAGGCTATAGACGGTCGCCTACTTCGTCTATCCTTTGTGCCGCATCTGTGCATTTACACTGTTAATTAACATAACTGACCAGTTTTTATTGATAACTTCAATTGAAAAATTTTGACTGACTAAATTTTGGCTAATTGCAACTGATCCTGTTTTGACTACTGTTGCACCAATTAGATCCACTAAATATACAAACGAATAAATAATGTGAATATATCAGAAAATCACGTTCGAATTAATTATAGGAGCAATATATCATTGGAAAGTCAATAGCATTAGAAGAAATTATGAGTTCCAACAAAAAAAAAAAAAAAAAACTTTATGGGTTATATTTTCTAAACTATACTCAATATCCAAATTTTTTTCACGTCTTTCAATTGTATATGAAAATAATCCTTTTTAATTTCTTTCCATTTGATGCACGATGCATAATTCACTTGACTACAAAATTATTGTATTTTGAGCCATTCAATGCTAGCGTCTATATTGTAGCGCAAATTATCTGAAGCGTGGCGATTTTAAAAGAGATTGCAATCAAATGGTAATAAACTTAAATTATTTTACAAAGGTAATGTTTCCGAATAAAAAAAATTTTTTTTTATTCTATCGAAGTATAAAGAAACAAGGTCAGCGCCTCTAGCGACATGTTAGTAGGTAGGTAGTAACTAATGTAATGATTATTTTATCGTATTTTATAATACATGATATCATAGTTGTTTTTTTTTTTTATAAATTCAATTATACTATCAATGTGTTTAGGGGTGTTAACTTGTTATACCTACCTAAACATTTAACGCATATTTGACATTAATTTTATTGTAATTAACAATTTACACACAGTATCTTCTCTATTATCACACCACTTGAACGCATCAATCGCAAGTTAGCATCCACATTCGGTCTGTTGTCTCATAGTTAGAGTTAATCATAAGAAGACGGTGGAAGCAAGTAACTGAATTTGTATGTTAGAGCCAAAAATTAAAAATGGTTTTACTTACGTTGTTATGCTATTATTTCCAGATATTTTCTACGATCAAAAAAGATATCACAGTACATGGAAATTGAATATATAGAGAAACCAACGACAACTGCAAATGACTCATTCTCATAAATTTATGTTTTAGACAAACTCGTAATATAGCTATCTCTCACAAGATCTACTATCTAATATATTGAAAAATGATAGTAGAAATTATAATATCTTTTATATGTGACAAAACTTTATTTTTGAAATGAGTAATTTTCTTTATATATATAAATTTGACTTTACCTATGTGAGCGTTCAATAGAGAATGAACTGGACTTTTAGGCAATATTTTGTTGACTTATCTATCGAATCTTTAAAGTTATAGAGTATCTAATTTCCATCTCAGGTTGTTACGTGAGGGGTTGTTCCTATTTGTAATTTTCAATTTAAGGTGCAATGTTATCCATATGCAGGTCCGGATTACCCAATAGGCCAAGGTAGGCCATGGCCTAGGGGCGGCCAGTTTTAGCGGTGGCATATTTTTAGAGCAGGGCGGAAAAAGTTGTAAATTGATGTTTTTTTTCCTGTTGGTCAGTAATTTTTACGATTTTCTTATTTTTGAGCAAAAGATGGGGGTGGCCTTTTTCACGGTGCCTAGGGGCGGCACTTGGGGTTAATCTGGCCTTGTCCATATACATTTATTTACAATATAAGGATATATTTATATTTAAATTTTCATCTTTAGACTTTAGTAGGCCTTACTGTAGCTCAAGCGACAGTGCCTATGGTACCTATTGAATAAGAAGACCCTGTCTTCAAGTAAGAGATATAACAATGTGTGTTAAAAGATCTCAAACGGGGTTGAGTTATTTGCAGTGGAATATGAGGGGCTGATCTGTTCTAAAGACAGTTTTTCTGAAATTACTCAAGTCTACCATTTTGAACTTATTTATGGTTATTATAAAAGATAATGCTCCAGACTATTTTTTAAAAATTTTCGTACAAGTTTCGTAACAACTTGAAAAAAATGTTTCATCTATCGAAATGGCATTGAAATCTAAGCCTTGCTTGAGAATTTTGAAGCTATAATAAGTTAATCTCGTATATTATTATGGCTTATAGCTTTTTTGTTAATGCCATTAGTCAATTCCATTCTTTCAAACGAAAAGATATAAAAATCCATTGATAATTTATGTCCATGACATTTTTTGTTTTTTGTTGAATGTTAAACCATTGTATTGTTGAAAATTTATTTTATTTCTAATTCTTCAAAAGACAATACCAAAAACACTAGGATATCGCTGAATCGGATCATAAACAAACACAAAAGAATCATATTAACATATTTTCAACAAAATTGTATATACAATTAATCTTTTGCGACGAGATTAAAAGACAACCGCGATCCGCTTATTTGTCATTTTTACATATCTCAAACAAAACAAGGAAATTCGAGAAAGAACACCAGAAAAAAAACATACATAGTCAATTGACAAGTTCAGGGCCAATTCGCGTGTATAAATAAATTTTTTAATTTATTCTCTAAAACGGTTTTTATTATCCTTGAAAGTGATTTGGCTGTCGCTGTCGTAGGTATCATTGGTTGGTATTATTACTAATTGAAGAGGTGAATTTCAAAATTAGGTTTATATATATATTAGTTTGTTAAAAATATTTTCAGAATATTTTTACTGTTTTGTTACGTGTGTATTAAGCATTAAAAAAGGTACAAAATTTGTTAGTTTGTTATATGTCATTATGTCAAAAATTTTAAAATTCTCAAATTCAGCCACGTATTTCAGTTCACAAAGACCTAAAAAAGTGGCAAGCTAAATTAAATAATAGCTACATGAGTAGATACTACGATCAAACAAAATATAGATTATTTATCAGTCATGGAGGGAGCGCCGGCAAATTATGATAGAAATTTTAGAAGACGTTCTAAAGGAAGAAATACCTTTGAAACTAAATCGACTTCGAATTTATTTTTCATAAAATATTAACACTATGAGGCCCGAGCACTTTCATAGCACTTCCCCGGAAGCCGGGAATATTTAAAAAGAAAACTTTATATAAACAAATTCATAAAATAAAATGATTCAAACACTGAATAGATTCAACACAATTTAACACGTATGTGTAAAACTGTAAACATACGTACGTGATACGTACATACTACATATACACTGACATTCAAATCAATTTTATTTAAAAACATAAATTATATTTTTTATGTATTTTGTGTTTATCTTAAAATTTTTTATACATAGAAACCAAAAGAGTAGTGTGTGTTGGTATGTATTTGTGTGAGTAGAAACACATCCGTGTGATGAATGATGATAAACATCGCACACATAATGCGTAACCAACTAATCAATTAATCATTGATAGCGGTCGGCCTCTGGGGATGTTTTGTTTGGTTTCGGATGTTGAAGCCATCGGGCTGAGAGTGTTAATAAAACATCTAAAGAATACAGCCGTAGATTTTCAGTGCAATATTCGAAGTCCTTCGTATGTCTTAGCCTCTGAACGCAAGTAAACTCAAAAACGTAAAATAGTATTTGTGACATCTAGGTACTGAAGTAGTTTTCACTATTTTCAAACAAAAACAACTCGACCGATTTTTTTAAAAATTTATACCAAATACGTCATCGCTGCATTACAACACCTCACATTGATTTAATGAGTAAGGCCCGATTTACATTAACGCTCTGCTGTCACTCCGATATCACTCCACTCCAGGTTCGATAAAATATTCTTACACAATAAACAATGAGTGTATTCACATCATCGCTTTGATATCGGTTCGATATTAGTCACGGTTGGCTGTCGCTCCAATGTCACTCCAATATCAATACCACTCAGATGATATTTTACCGGAGCGATATCAGACTTGTTATGGCTTGTACCTCTAGCGTAAACACTTTTTTGATTCCACTCCACTCCGCTTACATTCAGTTGTTATGAAAAGACATTTGTATCAAACTGAGACCGAACTGGGAATGTACCCAGAGCAGCATTATAATGTGAATAGAGAACAAATAGGTAACAGCATGATATCAGCACTGTAATGTGAACACAACAAGATTATATCGAATCGGGAGCGTAGCGAGATCGGAGTGAGAGCAGAGCGTTAATGTAAATCGGGCCTAATTATTACATCAATCAAAAACTCAATAATACTATACCAAACGATGCACATGACAGAGATACTTATTGTTTAGTTTAGACATACAATAGACAAACTTTATTTTGAAAACAAATTTCTATTTTTTAATCTGAATGTAATAGTTATAATATAGTGTCTTTCCCCTCAGTATCTACCCTTTTTGGAAGATTTGAGTAAATTGTCGTTTGAAACGAACCTCAAGAGTTTCTTTTTTCTTCTATTTTAGTTTTAAATGCCGTTTGAAGTATTTTAATGTGTTGTTATGTTTTGTTTGTTATTTTGTTACCTACCATTGATTTAACACAGATTTTCAAAAGGTCACGACGGTTTCTATCTAGTCTATAACAAGCGACGGCCCACACATTCAATACAATTTACATAGAGATATGTATACTGGAACCTAGAAAGAACATACGCGATTTATATACGCGGTGAAACAGTTAAAAAGTCGCGTACGTGTGTATGTTTGTCGCGACTTTTTTTTGTTTAATGGATTGTATATACACTAGTGTTCAAAATAATTTCAACATAAAGTACATTTTTTTTATCATAAACTCCAGCGTATAATGTGCATTCCACTTTTTTGAAATTTGCAGTTTTCTGTCGAAAAATTAAATTTTACTATCAATATTATATTTTGATAATTATTTGAGAAGGCAGTAAAAATTGCTATTACGGATACCACGGTTATTGTCCTGATTACAGTATTACAGAGTAGCACGTTGGTGGTATTTTGCGCGTATCTTGCGGCTTCATTTGTTCCTTGGTTTGTGATTTTAACTCTAGAATCATACGTTGGTCTACGAGTCAAGTTAATCATACATCGGCGTCGTTTCGACGAATGGACTTTTTACGGGGAGTTTTAGAGTTTATTTGCAAACAACATTTTTTTTACATAACAATTCTACATTTTCACTATAAAAATTAAAAAATGGATAAATACATCAATTGTATCATAAAACATGTCTTTCAAATAATTAATTTATGAACTATTATGGGTCAGTGGACATGTGTGACTTTACAGAATGTGAAATTTTTCAGTCATAAATATTCCTATAGATATGTAGTTATGATATTTCCCCATTAGGCACATTTGTAAATTTTCTAAAATTTGTTAGTAATTTTTCGAATAAGATCTCAAAAAATAATAAAATTAAAATATTTTCCACAAAATAAATTGTTAATCTTGTATTAAGTCATTCGAAACGCATTCTTTAGTTTTCGATTCCATATATTAAAATTTCAGTATTATGTCGTCTCTATACCTAAGTCAAACAGTTGTAATCATTTTTCACATTATCATAATCATTGAATAAATTAATTATAACATCCATATCTTTAATAAATTTTAGAAAAATTAGGAAAACTTTTATGTGGAGTACAAAATCTTTAAAAAAAAAATATGGGTTAATCATACATCGTCGTCCTTTTGACGCACACTATTTCAGTATAAAAAAAAAAACGACATTAGCTATAAACAAAATTTATACGTCTTACGTGTTATAATAACAAGTAAATTAGATAACAGAAGTTTCACAGCAAGCAAGCACTGACAAGTTTTAGTATTGGAGCAGGTAGAGAAGTTCGTTCGTCGTTTTATTGAGTACGTATGATTCTAGGGTTAAATAAGTTCAATCAAATCATTTTTTCTGTTACATTAAAAAAGAAAATTTAAAACAATTTTGTATTTAAAATGAAAATATATTTGTATTCAAATTTATATCTGTATGACGCATATACCTCCTATTAGTTGTGGAACTCAAGTTGTATTCAACTCGAATCACTTGAGTTATGTTTAAATCGACTCATTCGAGTCGGATTTTATAATTCGAGTTTTAGTTTCGCTTGAGTCACATTTTTGTAGCTCAAGTTGTGTAGTATTTTATATGTATTATTTTCGTTATTTTCTTCGTATTCAAAATTTGAAAATTTCAAAACTGAATTAAATTTTGCGTTACTTTTAAGTATTATTTGTCTCAGAGTTTTATAAAGAATTCCTGATGAAGTTGTTATTATTATTATTTAGTTGTTCAGATTTAAAAATTTTTGCGATGTTTTTTATACCATTGAAAAGAAGAGAAAAAATCACAAAATGATTTTTAAATCATTATTTTGTGTAAACTGATTTCCAAGAAAAAAATTAATTTTTGTAAACGGAAATTCGCTATGTTATGCAGGATGCTGCGACAAGGGTATTTAAACTTTAACTAACAATTAACTCCGAGAATATCAACTGTATCATAATTTTTTTCGCCTTTGTTTCTGAAATGCCTCATGTCAATGATTTTCAAAAAATAAAAAAATGGTCCAAATGTTAAGACAGAATTTCTAAACAAAAAAATTGAGAATTCCAAGAACATCTAAAATCGTAGTAAAAATTTAAATTTCATTTTTTCTAAGATAATTAAGAAATAAATAGTCTTCCTTTGTTTACCAAAAATTTAGATTTTGTGACAAGAAGTTTTTCATAAATAAGCGATTCAAACCATCTTACTCAGCCTTGTATATTACTGTATCATTAGACACATTCTTTAAAAATTGAATTACCTACATTGTTTATGTAAGTTTGTACCTTCTTGTACAGTGGTGTACATAAATATGTAAATATGTGTTATAATGAAATCTTTTATTCTTATTTTTTAAATGTAATTTGCTTAATTGAAAAACAGATATAAGTATATATGTATACAGGTTAAGTTATTCCACTATTCAATACCTCCACAACACATATACAAATGAGTATATCTTTATTAGTATTGGTTTAAATAGTACGTACGTTTGCTAGTTGTATATAGGTACATACATGATTTGAATGATAGATAAACTTGTGTTAAAATTAACATGATTTAAACGGTTTTAAATGAAACATAAATCTATTTATAGAAGATTTAGGTTATATAATAAAACATTACAATTTATATAATGTTAGTGCATGTATCTAACTGCTGTAGGGAGTTCACATACCAAAAAAAAAAAAAAAATATTGGTGGTAGTTTTATCTTCATTTTGCTAGTGGCATTTAATTTGCGTAGGTGTTTTTGTTGAATATAGAGTTTTACTATTTGTTGTCATGTACTATCTCGTTATTTAAATAATTGCTTATGTTTTTAAAGTAGCTAATCTTTAATGTTAGCCAAATATACCTATAAAAGAAATTCTGTTTACTGGTAATAATGGATCGTCTATGGGCTATACAAAGGGGGGTGGGAAGTGTGAGAGTCGAGTTAGCTAATTTTATTTGACACAATTAAAACAAACATGAATATTCATGAATTACTCATGACATTCGGAAATTTTACAGGACTATTTTTTGTCACAAGAGAGATTTTGTCACAAACATTGTAGGCCAGTTTTTCATGTTTATGCTCACAGTTTCATTTTTGAGATGCCGAATAATCTTCTCCACCACTTCTACAATTGTACAAATTGATAATTATTTATGAAAAAAAAAAAATGATTGCTACCAATGACACAGTTAAATCATGTTCCTAAAATAATAAAACAATCCAACTCGTACTCAAGTAAGTCATTTTAATAAAATTTTAGTGGATAATTAATTTTGAACCAAAAAGACTTTTTAATCAAATTGTCACGTTTTTTTATGTCAAATTTTTTAATCTAGTCCAAGTATTAATCATTTACTTAATTGGGGTTTTTAAGTTTTATAACTTTTGCGGACAGGGTCCGAAGTGAACGATGTGAATTTCTTTTATACTTATTTTCATTATAGAGAGCTATAGTCATCTTCACTTATTATTACACGAGAGGTTTGTATTTTTTCGAATAAATTTGGGTTTGCCTAACGAAAATTTGTTGCCTAGCAATAACGACAAGAACTGTCAACTAAAAACTGCCTTTAGGCAAGAAATTTGAGTTGTAGTAAACGCAAATTTATTCAGAAAAAATATAAAACTCAAGTGTAATACGGTAAGATAATTTAACGAATAAAATAAATTAGTATAATTCGTATTATTATTTAATACATCGTTACTATGGTTCTGAAATCAGTTAAATTTACCAATAGGAATTTTTGTTTCATTTTTATCGTGTTTACCTACAGTGAAATGACCAATTAAATGTTTTTTTGCTCTAAAAATTTGTCCTACCTTTTTTTCCATGGTAAAAGTGAAAAAACTACAATTTTCTGATCGAACTTGATACACATGAGTTAAATTATTGAAAATTTATCTATTCGTCATAACGAAATCTTGTTGCAGCTCGGAAAAGATCAGGAATTTCATCGATTTTAAGAAAATAATTTCATTGTGTCTGGCCTATGTTCGATAAATTGGTTTCGAGATTTAGTTAATTGATAATATCAATTAGCTAAATTGCAGTAAATGATTTTTTCCGGAATGCTCGATTATTTCATAGTTTTCATTTATTTTAATTCATTATAATTTGATTGCTAACAAACAATCAGTGATGAAATAGTTCCATGATGTAATCTAATTAGTCAGATATTTCATAATCCAAGGATTTTCAAACGGTAATTGATAGCTGCAGGGTCTAAAATTGTATTTACAACAAATGGTACATTGAACGTATCGTTATCATCTTTTTGCAATAATTATGTGCTACTTATTTTGAATAGGGGAGAGGTGGGTAAATTGGAAACATTTTACAGGGATGAAGCCAAAAATTATGTTTTGATAAAATTTTGTATGAATTCGGTTTAAAATGATTCTTACGCCCCCCCCTCCTTCGCCCTATATATCGTGCTTATACATGTATTAATATAATTTTAAAAGCACCTAAGGTTTTTTATGTAAAGTTTTACTGAATACAAAAAGATCAAGTAATAAGGTACACTAATAGCAAAGTTTCATCTTGCACATTATTGCCATTTTGCCCGCCTTTCTCCTACATTCTCTCTAGTTAAACATTTTAAGTAGGTATTTTTATTTTAGTGCAATCATGACTAAATAAAATGACATGCTCCTTATAATCACAATAAATTTTCGATTTAAATTTAGATGGTTTAATACTTTAAACTAATGAAATCTTTATTTTGTTTCAGATATGTTATAAGTGGTAAGTAATAGTTCAAATGACACAAGGACGGAGGGACAGCTTTAAATGTTAGGTAAATCTAAATTTAGGAACGAAATGGTATCAGATGTGCACAGATGCGTAACTACCCAAGTGGAGCAGTCGCTCCAAGGCGCAAAAATATGGTCGCAAGAATGAAAGCTTACGTAGAGAAGTGACGTTTTATATTTAGTCATTAGAGATCGTAAAAGAAATTTGGAAATTGTTTTTTTTTTTTTGCTCACAAGCAATATTTCTTGTGAGAAAGAAAGAAGATGAAAAACATAAATTTAGTTTCTTTTGCTCGTCGGTCTGATTTTTGCGGAAAAAAGAGAACTTTTTCAGGCAGGAGCACTTGAATCAAATTCGTTCCAGGGTGCAAAATTTGTAGTTGTGCCTCTGCATGGACTTCGTAATTACAGCAGGAACTTAATTATTTCCGTTTCTTGTTTGTTTTTAATTTTGCCACATTAATTACAAACACTATTTATTATTTCATCGAGGCGGGCGGGGCGGGGGGTAGGGTGAATGCCTCAGAATAGTATAGTGTGCAATAAGTGCGGGAAATTGTCGATTGCCCACGAAAGCGAAGTTGAACGCACGAACGTAGTGAGTGCGCTCAGTCGCTTGAGTGGGCAATCGACAATCCCGCACGAGTTGCACATACTATTTTTTATTACGAATTTCACATACTTTTTTCTATTATTATTAATATTTTTGACATTTTTATTACTTTTTAAAATAATATTTTTGAGTGTTCGTCTTTTTTTTCTGAATTAGTTGTTGTTTAAATTACTTTGTTGGTGGTTTCTATAGAAATAATTATGAAATATCTATTAAATGACGACTTTGCGTGTTTTATTGCCAATTTGCGTGCGGAAAGTTTACTTTCCGCACGCAAAAAAATACGTGAGAAGAGTACAGTGGGCAAATAGCTATTTTGCGTACAGAAATGTGTGCGCCGAGTTAGTATTTCTTCCGCGTGAGTAATAAAAAATTATTTTCCGAAACTAATAATCAATAATATTTGTTTAGTTAATTAACTTTCAATTTCTTAACGATTTTCTTGATTCAGTTGTCGCGTGTTTGACACACAATTGTTAACTCGATCCTCATATGGGCTGTCCACGGAAGAGTTCAACCAAAATAACCTAAACAAAATAACTACATAGAATCTTCTTTTATGATTAGAGATTTGGACATATCACCGTACTAAAATAAATACATTCTTTTATTTTCTACATTTAATTAAAATTTTTTAATAGTTTTATTTTGCGATGCTGGCCTCTCATGTGGTGCAAGTCCATAGAATGCAGTTTACATACCCGGTACTTCAATACGGAATCGAATCTAATAAAAAAGACTCAAGAATAACTATTAAGCCAATGAAATTCCGGAACTGTTTATGATGAAATTTATGATGCCATTTATGATTCAGTAAAACTCCTCTATGTAGAATCATAATTCTCAAACCGCAATGATTTTTATCAACATACATACATATTACGTATTCGTTAAGGAACCTTTTCAACTTTTAATTTAGAAATTTATTATTTTATTGTCTTTTGAATGAATAATCAACCATAATATATGACCTAATGCAAACAAAATTTTTAATTACATATGTTTTCTTCTACACTCACTAACGCTTTTCAGTACTAATCAATTCAATCAGTTTCACCCCTCAGAATAAATTTAATCAATTTTGAAATAAACCAAAAATTCAATGAATTCTTTGTGAGTCGCACAGCAGTTTTGTTAATGAACTTTTTGTCCTATTGTCCCAATAATAAAATGAAAGATTTTTTTTTTTTTTGTAAATTCATTAAATGAGAATAATTTGATTATAAATAAAATTTTGAATGACGGAACGAACCGAGACCGACAACATTTTTCTATGATGTAATTCTTGTAATTAAATCAATCTAACACGAAAAATTTTATGGAATTATTGAGAATAATAATGTAATTATGATTGACAGACAAACAGTACAACACATACATACCTGCGTACATACAACTAATCCATTCTTTGACTAAAATGTACAGTACGAGTGATAAAAGTAGGGTCAGGTGTATTCGTATTAAAATAAATCAGATGCGAATACAGGTGTTCCACATATGCGGATGCGAATGCGAACATCTGTAACAATCCTACGTATAAATTACCTTCGGTTTACGACCATCGGGTAAAGTGGTATTGATCACACAGACACCTATAACATAACATAATTTTTAGTAGATATTATAACGGATTCGTTGCTACTGTTTACAATTTTACTTATCAGTTGCTGTGGACAATTCTTGTATTTTTAGTGGCAAATAGGAGTAGGGAGTACTAATGATTAGTCCATATAAAAAGAGACTTATGCGTACAACTTCGAAATTACAATTACATAATAATGTGAACGGATAATAAAGGAAGTGATCAAAAGTGATTTAAAGCAGAAATAATTTCTGTATTTATTTTCCCAAAATAGAACATTTGGGATTGGAGTATAAGAGTATAATTACCGAGGCTTTTAAAAATATTATTATTAATACTTTACAATCCGAGCACGCAACATACTTGTGATGGCCAAAACGACTGTAGAGGTTGTTCGCGTTCAGTAATCACACATGTGTGTGATGCTATCGTGGACGGTTATTAGCTGATAACATAGTTTTTTCTTATCGTATAGGTAGATAACATAATACATATAATTTTTAATTGTTTATTTTATTTTGTTCATAAATTGCTTTTTTTAAAAATATATTTATTATAACTTTATTGTTATTGATATCGTGTTTATTTTTATATTTTATTATTTATTTATTTATTTATTTATTTATTTATTTATTTATTTATTTATTTTTTATTAGAAATGTGTGTTTGAAAATCTTGAATTATTTCGTGAATTGATTCATATAAAGTTATTTTTATTTAACTAGTTTTAAAAATATTTACGGCTCCTGGTAATGTTTCAAAAATAACTAAAGATCTATAAAAAAAATTATGAAGAGTCTTAATTCAGTTGATTGTCGGTGGTCTTAGACTAGTCGGGCACTAGCAATTTTTTTATCACGTCTAAAAGCAACTTTTATATCACCGAGTATAAAACGTATTGTTTTGTATTGAGCACCGTGCACTTAGTTGCCTCAATTTAAAAATCGTCAGTGCGCGATGTTCAATACAAAACAATATGTTTTATACACGGTGATTTAAAAGTTGCTTTTAGACGTGATAGAAAAATTGCTAGTGCGCGGCTAGTCTTAACGTATTGAATGTGCAGTGTACTAAACTGGTGAAGGATATACAATAATATTATAATTTATCTATTCATTTCTAGGACATTCAAACTTTTTTTTTTTTTTTTATTTAAATATGTAAGCACTCCTCACTTCTTCATTCACAATCAATAAAATTATTTTTTGTTGTCGTGACTTGTTAATTTTTCGTTCGGTTTTTACTTTTTGAAAAACGTGATAAAGATGAGTTTCATTATTTATGTGTTGTATGTAAATGTTAATAATGTGTACAAAGTTATGTATATATCTATAATATGTTTAAGTGTGATAGAAAGTAAAATGTTTTGTTGTTATTTAATATTTTTAAAATTCGAAAAAAAAAAAAGAAAAAAGAATTGAAATATTACGACAAAACGTATAAAATTTATTCACTTGTGCTGTAAGATATACAAAAGTGATAAAGATTAAATAACTTGCAATTAAATTCTACTATGAAACTTAAATATTTTATTTTATCAAAATTTTTTATAAATTCATTTTAGTAGACTTGCCTTTTTGATAAATCCATAAATTCATGTTGCATATTATGTAACCGTTACTATGGCTGGCTCGTCAGACGTTATTCTGCCCTTTCCAGTAAGTGACTCGGAATAAATCAACATATATTGTGTGAATATATGACCTCATCGGTCAGAAATTATAAAATCACTAACAGACGCATTAGCGATTATATATATATATATATATATATATATATATATATATATATATATATATATATATATATATATATATATACATATATAGATTATGTAATGGATCAGAACACAAGAAAGACCCTTCAACGGAGTATGATAACTATCTAGACCTAATCGATCAAAACTCATAGCAGTACCAAAATTAAGAAATAACTTTTAATATAGTAAACCAGTAACCAAGTCGGTATCTTGTACGAAATTTAAAAAAAATCCTAGCCCAAGTTTTTTTCTCCATAAAATTATTAGTTTACTGTTTAGATGTCATTAGTAAATTATGAAGTTCTCCCCCCCCACCAACATGCACCACGTACTCGTCTTGAGAAGGAAGAAAGAAAGAAGTAATAGTTTCTGGTCAGTTTACAGTCTGGTCTACAAAAAGGTTTTACACCTACATATATATTTTCTACCAAATTATAAAGTTAAGTCAAATCATTTAACCATTAAATTTTAATATTATTCAATTTCTCTCGATCTGGCTCTCCCGCCTTGCAGAGTTAATAAATAGTGCAAAATTATAAGCTATTTGGGAGACCCATATTTTTATTCTTAGCTTACGATCCAAAATATATAAATCCCGATCTGCTTTAAATATTTAACTTAAAACTATACAGTTAATCAAAATTGAGTTAAGGTTTCGTCGTATGACAATGAAAATTATCAGAGATAAAGAACAGTTAATACATATCGTTGTTACAGGTACTTTCATTTAAAAGGTATTTACACAAAATTTGTGAAACAAATAATTTTCACACATGACAAAAACATTAAATCAAATTACAGATAGTGAATGAGAGAGAGAGAGAAGCCAAGGCTATACACTATTAAGAAAATAATTAAGTTATTAATTAAATTTTCTTTATATGGATCAAAAAAAAAGTATTCAAAAATCTAGTATAACAAAACAAAACTATTTTATTACCGTGTGTAATTAATATAAAGCAAACACTTTTTTTCGTTAACGAAATAAATTTTTGCTTTCAATACAAGAGGAAGAAAAATTATATCGACATTGTGTACTTGAAATTTCTGTTGCGATAAAATTAACCAGATAAAAATTAAAATTAATTAGAATATAATGAATAGAAGAATTTTTCAAAAGGAAATGATACTGCGATGTTTATTTACAATTAAAGGTCAACAACATAAAGGTATTTTACCTTAAATGGATTTCATTTTTATTCAAAAATAAAAAAAAATTATCTCTCCTCATGTTTGTGTTATAGTCATCAATAATAAATATAAAAGAAATTTCCTATTTCCAGAATATTGGCAGGCGTAATAAATTTATATAAATCAGATATCATTTCCTATTTATCTATCGTAATAAAAAAAAATGTGTAAAGGAGGTCATTAAGTCAATGTAATGAGTAATAACTCTAGATTATAATATACCTCATATATACACTACCGTCAAAAGTTTGGAAGCATTAAGAAAATTCAATAAAACCATCAGTGCATAGACATTAATCACATTTATTTGGTGTAAAATATGTGAATTCTATAGTTGGACATGTTAATCATATTTAATTTTGCTAATATTACTATAACAAAGCATAAATTTTTGGCTTAAATATTTCACAAATTCTGGACATCCTGTGTAGAACTTTAGAAGTTTGCCGAAATATTCTTTCTCCAATTTTTCCATTCATCTTTTGAGAATGTCTAGAGTTGTGTTGCACTAGATGGAGAACGATTCTTTATCAGCTACGCAGTTACTGTAAAAGAAGAGTTACCTGTTGTGTCATTAACGAGACGGTAAATTTTAGATGTTACGGATATGAAATTTCGGGTACGGATACGGATACGGATATTTAAAAACATTTTTTTCGGTTTCGGTTTCGGATATATAATAATATCGGATAATGTTTCGGATACGGTTAGAGTTACGGATAATTGCTTTTAGTGATTATTTTTTTTTATAAAAAAAGGGGGGAAATTGTACCAAAACGGCAAACGCCAAACACGAATCAACGAAAATCTATCAAAAGAAACATACGCAACAAATATTTTCTTCGATTTAAACCCAATTTTTCAACGACAGTTATCTGTTTTTATCCGAAACAAATTAGAAACTTTTATTTTAGGATACGGTTTCGGTTACGGATAATTAATTATTTCGAACATCCGATCATAAAACACGGATGCTCTGAAACAGAGAATTTATGAATTTTTTTTTTACATTACTTAACATGTTGACAGTCATTAGGAATTATAATAAAACAAGCTGGTTACAATATTTTAATAAGTAATACACAAGTTATTCGTTATAAGGTTCATAAATAATGTGTCGTAGAGCACACCGCATCGCTACAATATTGCGCTTAAACAGAGAGCGAACTAAGTTTGTTTATGTACCTTATCGTTAATAATAATAATTTGTATACCCTTTAAATATGGATTTGTTTTTGCAGTACAACGCTGTGTCGTATAGTTAGGCAGGTTTCTTAAGGGTAAAATATATACATAAGGGTAAAATTGAAACTGAAAAAACTTATAAAAAAATATAATAATAATAATAATAATAAAAACAACAGTAATTATTGCGTAACAACTTCTAATAAATATTTTTTTATATACTTCTTTTATGAAGATGATGTACTTACCTTTCTCGTGTTGTATATCTGTATATAGATAAATTCAAGTTTAGTATATAGTAATAATTAATTAATAAATATTGTAATTATTTTTACATGAATAGCGAGAGAAAACATTTTGTTTTATTTACCGTTTTATTATAAATTTTATAATTTTTTTGCTGTTGCTATAGTAATTAAGTGACTTACCAATTTACCAAAAGAGATAATATTTTATAATTTTTTGTTAGTTATGTATAGCGTTGGATTTACACTAGGGGCAGTAGGGCCTAGTGTCCAGGGTGGCAGATTTTCAGGGGCGGCAAACTTTGAAACATGATAACGTAGAGATGATCCGTAGCTGTCGATAAGGGGCCCGAAAAAAGTAAACAGAGTTTTTTTTGCTCGTCACTTTAGGCTAACATTTTTAAAAAATGTGAATTTTTCCAGGGGCCTGCCATTTTTTCCACGGCCCCAGCTTTAGGTAATAGGACGGAATTTTTCACGGCGCCCTAGGGCGACACTTACGGTAAATCTGGCCATGGGCATTTAGTTGACTGTTTAAAAAAAAATATTACTAGAAAATAGGCTATTTGACTAATTTCAGAAATGTGCCGAGCCCTATTTATTGTTTTATTATACATCCATAAAGAATGTTTTTTCTTAAAAATACCTTGCATCTTAAGAATTATAACCATAAAAATATTTGGATTTAAAATTAGCCGCCAAGACAGTATCAAGTTTTTATCAGCTGTAAAATGAGATGAATGACGTCATTGTACCTACACGAAGCAAAAGCTAAAAATTATGTATCCTAAATGTAATTAATTTTTTGAAAATATGAGTAAAATACTTTATTACCAGTGCTGCTTAGTGTAGTTTTCGCATTTTTTTTTCACATTTTTGGACTTTTCAAAAATCCGGATTTATAGCAAAAAAAAACCTGCTATCATCATAGTGTCAATTCGTGAAAAATTACTGCTAGATGCTTTAACAAATTATTATTTCATAGCGAGAAAACATTTATTCCATCAAAAACAGTTCTATAAAAGAGGGTCAAAGTCAAACAATGAATAGCTTAGTCGAAAAACGTAACGATATTCTAACTTACTGATTGATTCATTTTCTGAAATTACTGTAAAAGTAGACGTATAAATCTTGGATAGCAGTTTACTTTCATGACACAGAAACCCACTAAGATAGAATATTTTGAAAATCTATCCCTATAATAGGCTCGAAAGAATCTCTAAACGAAAGCTTTCAACAAATGTCAATAAAATGAGTTTTAACTTTTATGATGATTATTATTGTTATAACTAATTGTTATAACCATACTTTCATGATAAAAATGTATTACATTGCACGATTTTTTCTTGCAATTTTTAACCCTTTGCACTCGAACCATTTTTTAGTATGGGTACTCAGCTACTCGACAGTAGTTTTAAAACACTGCAAACACTATTGTATTAGGAGAACATAATATCATAATACAATATATCTATTAGTTAATTAGTAGTATGTATCACAATGTATTGTAGCAAGACGTCACGTGGTTGTGTTGTATCATGTTTTTCTAATATAATAATTTTCAAATAAATGAAGAGGGCTGAGTGAGAAACGGAGCGAATTGGAATCAAAACGTGTTCACACTATCGATATAGGGTCTGATATCGCTCCGATAAAATATTATCTCAGTGGTATTGGTATTGGAGCGGTATTGAAGCGAGAGCGAACCGTGACTGATATCAGACCGATGATGGGAATGCACTCATTATTTATTATGTAAGAATATTTTATCGAACCGGGAGCGGAGTGATATCGTACTGAGAGCGGAGCGTTAATGTAAATCGGGCTTTAATTTAAATCGGGCCTTAGGTCCCCTAGCGTGTTGTAAATAATAAAATACGTACCTATTGTTTATGGCGCCACTGCGGCGCCTAACGAGTGGAATAAATATTTATTGTGTCGCCGTGGCGGCGCCCATCGAGTGCAAAGGGTTAAACTTCCATTTTAAAGGTGAATAGTATAAAATTTTTCGTTATTTGATTTTTGTCTTTATTTATGCTTCAAATTCTACAATTCTGTCGAATTTCATCAACCTAAGATTATTAGAAGTGCTTTATATTTTTGATGATAAGTGAAAAAGTCAATCTGTCACTCAGTGACAAAATTGCCATTTTTTGCGATATTCTAGCTTGAAAGGAGTAAATAATTAAGATTAGTAAATTGAGGATTTTTTTTAGCTTCCGAGTAAATCGATTTGGCACCAATAAACTCGAAAAATCATTCTATTTCAAAGCAATATTTTACACAATGAATATGTCAACATATGTTGCTTGAGTTTAATGACGTCACACGCTATCTACTTCGTGATTGGCGTTTGCGACTAGGCAAAAAATTGGTTAAAAATAGTTATATTTTAATTTAATAAAATAAAAGATATTTCTGATTATTTTAAAATAAAATGCATTTTTTATGTACCTATCCCTACAACTTAAGCTTACGTTCCATATATATTTTATGCTTTTTTGTGGTTATCGTCAAATAGGCTATTGAAGAAGTACAGCAAAAACTGCTTTTATACGATCTTTTTTTGCACGATTCATTATTATCAAAATGAATAGTGAGAATGGGAAGTAAGGAAAAATGAGAAACTAGTGAAAATTTTCATTTTGGAAAAATATCATTTTTTATATTACAAAGATAATCAAAATTTTCCACTATTTTAGTAGTTTTGGGAGCAAAATAAGTAGACTAAAATACAAATTCAATAATTAATAAAAATCAAGAGTTAACCAAATCATTTCAAGTACGCTACTCATTGATTATTATTATTAGTAAATATTTGTGGATAATTTGCATTTTCAAAATAAATAAGATGTATCGCATACTATAGTAGTACCTTTCCTATTTAGATACTTAGCAAATAAATAGTACGTCAGCTAATCAATATGATACTATTACATCATTGGACGTATAATATTAATTAATTACTCAGGTAAACATGATTACTTCAAGGTCATATAACGTTTTTATTCAATTATTACACAAATTTTAAAAATAGCTAAATCGTCCAGTCCGGTGCCAGCTCAGCTGTAGAAACGAGAATATTATGTCATTATTTTTAATTTGTATGATAATTTTATTTATTTAATTAATTATATTTTGCCGAAAATGGGTATAATTATAGGCTGTCAAAAGTAAAATCGTAAATAATAGCTAAATATTAACAAACGTATAAGGACTTTGCTAGATTACTTGATTGTGGTGGACAAATTTTCTAAAAAGAACAGAGTAAAAGAATGAGATTCATTCGTTGGTCGAACAAGTTGAGCAAAAAAAGTGCCTTCCGATTTTCGAACTGCTTTCAATGGTGTTGGCACTAGAAAGTATAGGTTAATTACAAAAATATATTAAGTACTGCTATTTATTTTTATCATGCGTCTAATTTAGATTTTTGGGAAAATATATGAGAGAAAAAGGATGGAAATATGGGGGAAATATGTGTAACCTGCTCTTGTTATGTATATCAAAGCTGTGAAATCAAAGCTAAGAATATGCTCAAGAGTGGATCCAAGTGGAATGAGACCTTACATGCCAGGATTTCACAATTCACATAAGGAATGTTAATTATGATAAGTTCCTGCACTCCAAGGACAAGCTCTGTTACGTTTTATTTCCCTTTAAAATTGAATAATCTGTCATCTAAGACCGCTTTGGCTATGGTCCTACTCCTTGAGTTTTATCTTTGAATTCTACAGATGTTAGAAATTTTACACAAAACTATCCTCAAGAATTGATTGAATTGTCTCAAGTAGTGGGAAAACTATATTGAATGCACGATGACATATCCAGACAAATATATAAAATTATTTCTTTGAAACAACACAATTTATATGACTTTTAAAATTCGCAAATTGAATAAGATATGTAGCCATGTAGGTATCCATATTTAAATAAATTTCACCTCCTTTTGAGTCTTTTGACTAATTTATTTTCATTCAAAATTAGCAAAATACAAATTTTAAAAAAATTTCAACTTCTTTCTTTATATGCCAATGTTTCTAATATATTTTTATTATTTTTCATATATTATATGGAAAAATAAATTAAGAATTCATCGGCTAAAATATTGAAGAACATAATCTTTAAACATGCATCTTTGTAAATTCTGAGAACCTCTAACTAACTAACCAAGCTACATTTGAGTGTCATATAGTGAATTGGAAAGTAACTTCATTGTACTAAAATATTCTTTTCTCGTCTTTTTGGTATGTATCCATCTTCGTTTTTTTTATATGAAATCGAAGATGATATGAGTGAGAGGATAAGATATTTGTGATAGTAACGAATATAAATCGTTCGCTTGCCTATATATTATGTTTGTATAAGGTTTATTACAATCTCTTAAAGACGACAGAATGACTTAACAATAATTTATTAAGTAATATACAATTTCAATCAATAGGTCACATAGAATTCTTTTTTTTATTTTTTTCTATAAAGCATGTATGTATACATTTTATAACAGATACACCTTTCAAACGATTACCGGCAGTTTATTGAATATTCAGTAATTCAATATAAAATATGTGACGATAGTAAAGATGGACCTAAAAATTTCATGTTAACCAACCCGAAAGTTTAAAAATTGCAAACCAGATAGCTTTTTTTATTGTTTTTCAATGTCCTTATGTTGATGCAAATTTTCAACTTTGAATAATTAAAGCAAAAACGAACTATTTCATTTTTGTTTCCAATGGTCTTTGGTTGTAAATAGCCCAGAAGCTTTACTGTTGTAAAATTCTATATAACCACTCGAGTTACACTGAAAACTGTAAACGTTTAACAGCAACAACCCGTCAAAATGTTGAAACGACTTGCGTGCCACCTACTGTAAAATAATTGTACTAATTAAGAAACCTTTGTGAGCGTGCGCACAACAATTCGCCAAAATGTAGTTCCTAATAATATAATTTTATTATAATTTAAATATATCAACCGGTATAAATTCGATTAAAATATACATTTTTTAAAAGTGTTATAATATGACGATACAAATTAATGTTGTATAATAATAATGTACAGTACCTACATTTAAATAGACAACTCATAAGATTTATAATTTAGAAATTTTCATAAGATCGTATTCAATGTTAATATCATACATATCTTACATTACATATGTTTGTAAGTCATTGGCTTAAATTTCTAAAAATAATTAATTGATTACTGATTATGGATGATTACAAAATATTAAGAAAAAAGAATGTGTGTCAATATTAAAGAAATTGGTCAAGACATTTTTGTTTATAACCTCAAAACCATTTTTTTTTTTCAATAATACAGGATATTATATCATAACGTTAGATTTATTATATACAGGATGAAAAATGGTTATATGTGCGTGTTAAAAATATGTGTTACAGAAAGAGTTGTTTCAATGACAGGATGTTTTGATTTTCTTCAAATTTAGTGTCAGTATATCAATCAGATTTTTAGTAGTAATTAATTAAAGGATTGAATTTAGATCTATCAAAAAGTTGTTGTCCATGCTAACATTAATTATGATTTCGATATTTGAAAGTAATCGGTACGTAGGGAAATTCACATGGCCTCATGCCGATTTTTTTAAATTGTTAACTTTCCATTGAAAGTTATTGTAATGGGTCCGATTTTGCGAATCGCTAATTTAGATATATTTCCACGTTTCAAGGTCACTAGAATCCGAATCCATCGTTTTTAGCGTGATGGCTGTGTGTGCGTTCGTTAGTACGTTTATTCGTGAATTTTTTTCGTCTCGAATATATCGAGAACAAATGATGATATCAAGTACAAACTAATTTGATTAGATGCGAATTAAAAAGTGAAGACCGGATAAAGTTTTCAACAAATTCGGATTGGCGGTTTGTTTTTTATAATAAAAATTAAAAATTTTTTTATTGTCTCGCATATCTCGAGAATAAATGATGATATCATTTGTTTAATAAGGGATGGAGTCCCTCACGAGATACAAGGCGCAAAGCCCCCCAGTGGGGCACAAAGGGGAAAACCCTTGTCGGGGGGTTCGGGGAAAGGAGCCCCTTGAAATAAAAAAGAATTATTTATGTACAGTTGTCTCTAGTCTTTAAGGACATCCAATGGGAAGTTAACAGTGTGGGTAGACCTGTCCTCCCAATTTTTTTTTATCGAAAAATTATCTTGACTGTAAGGAATTATGAAAGAACGACTTTTTGTATAAAAATTTTTTTAGTTTCAAAGTGGTCGATAAAAAATTAGAAGTTGTATCTTGCAGATACGGAACAGGCTGTGTTATATTTACGTCAAATTGGGAAATTTTTAACAGTTTAAAATTTCCAATTCAAGGCATAACTTGTTTCATAACATAATTTCTAATTGAAGGCATAATAAGTTTATTTTATTATGATTATTGAATCACTGCACGATATACTATTATTATTTTGTTTTACAATATCTGTCAAAATCAGTCAAAATGGCTATCGAATCGAGACAGTGCTGGTGTCGAAATTTCAAATATTTGCTAGAGAAGTCTAGTGACCGAGTGTATGCAACTGCTCTAGCTTGATCTAGACACCTTTCCTGGATTACAAATTTGGTTAAACGTGTAAACACTGCACACAATTTTGCTAGACTAATCTAGATAAAAGTGTCGACATTTTGGTGTCTCGTGTATCCTTAGCTTAAAAATACAGGTTTAGTTGATCTTCCAGAAAAGACTGATTGCATATTATGATTTTGCGCAGAGGTGGTAGCAAACCTTTTTATCAGTTGAAACCTAGTGCATTTGTGGCCACCATTATACGGTGGAGTTTCCCCATGCATATCTTACTGTTAAATACAGCCAAAATTGTGTTTATACGGTTTTTTTGTGCGATTTGTTAAAATGTTTTTAAATCTTTTTTTAATTCTCACAAAAGTGCCTAATAAGAAAGAATAAGAAGGAAGAAAATGTAAGAAATTTAAACATTAATTTGTGATAAAGTTACTCATTAACTGTTTTTAGGCATATCATCAGTACATTGCATAAGAATATACGTTATTGCATCAGTCAGTTTCTTTGCACATATATTTATTGTAATTTTTTTAATATTATGAAAAATTAAATAAAATGTTCTTGTGTGTAAATTAATCTTGTTTAGAGGAGCAACTACTAAGGAACGCGTTAGATTTTGAGTTATGTATTTTCTATACGAAACTTTTTTTTATAATCTGGAGCGAACTATACTTTTTATCGCTATTTATAAAGTATTTGACTATTTTTTTTATATGATCCCTATCCAACATATAGGTGTAACTTTTGTTTAACTAAGCTGGAAACATAATTTTTAACCTTCTAGAATATTCACAAAATAAGTAATACAATAGTAGATAATTTTAAAACACATAAATTCATATGTGCTCGCATGGCTTATACTATTTATTGATGTAAATATAAATCAAAAACTTTGTAAAACTCCAAACTAATTGTGTATTTTTTATATAGCTGTATAAAGTTACACCTATCATTTGTGTAATATTAAACAAAAACAGTAATTATACACAAATTACATAAAAATACACTAATTTTTTCATATTACACAAATAATAGTGCATATTTTCAGTGCGAAGAGTAATTTTGCTCTAAATTTAAGTTATTTCAGGTTTTTGACTCATTTTTCTTAGAGTGTATAGAAAAGGATATGCTGTACTTATTACAGTGTTGGGTAAATTCAGAAACTAGCAAATATTTACTTTTAATCAATTACGTCTCACATTACACTCAATAACACCAACCAAGAACCAAATCCTAATTTGCCACGTAATTCAACATGTTATATCATAGAAACAACTGAAACAGGTTTTTTCAATAAAAGTAAAGATGCATTTGTACTTAAAAACAATAACTGAATGAGTTCAAGGTAAAGTCAAAATTAAAGTTATTAAGGATGTTGATTACGTTTTAATAATTACTATCCTTATGTGCTTGCACAGATACATGTAGGTTTTTTTTAGATTGGAACGATTACCGAAATGATTATAGCATTTAACAGCCATAAAAATAACTAAAGTACATAATATTCATACAATTTTTATTGAACTAATTTCCTTTTGTTTGAAATTGAATAATTTTTTTTATTTTTATTTCTTAAACAGTTTTTTTTCTATTATTATTACGTGTATTTATGACTTTTATTTTCAGTAATTATTTTATTATTTATTTATAAAACAATAATTTTTTTACCTTATTAGTTTAATATGATTTTTTTAAACGAAAAAGGAACGATATGTATAAGGAAGTGTTTTATGATCTTTTTCCTTTATATGGTAATACATAATAATATAATTGTTCCTGTCATAATTTTTTCAAAAAAAGTGAATCGCTTTCCTGGTAATTCAAATCAAATTATAATAATGTAACAGTACTTTTTTCGTATATACATATTTGTATGAAAACTACTTGGAAAACTATCGAGAGTTTTGTTTTGTTTTTTTTTTCTTTTTTTTTTTACATAAAAACAAATTGTTGCAAGAACAACAAGTAGGTATTAAAGATTACATGCCACGAAGCGATCCTTAAGGTACCATCACAGTGTGATCGGCCACAAAATAGTCAATTTTCGCAATTTTTTTTGGAAGGATAGGATGGGGGAATGGGGATGAATTTTTTTTACTATTAATACCACTATTTAACAATACCAAATATTTTTTTATTCAATTTTATTTATTTTTAATAATTATTACAATTTTTTGAAAAAAGTATCTTTAAAAAAGAGCGGATAATGGTGCCTACAATTGCGGCCACAGTTATCATCTGAGAAAAATAATCAAATAGTTTATCAATCTGTAGGTAAGCCGCTATGTACCTATGGGAGCTTTTTTTTGGAAATTTGCAAAAATGGCGGCAGTTTGAATAAAAAGTACAAAATTTTTTATAATTTTTCGTGTGGAAAAATAGGAAAATTTAAAAAAAAAAGCTTCCATAGGTACATAGCGGTTTACCTACAGATTGATAATCTATTTGATTTTTTTGTCTCAGATGATAATTGCGGCCGTAATCGTGGGCACCAATGTCCGCCCTTTTTTGAAGACACTTTCTTCAAAAAAATTGTAATAATTATAAAAAATAAATAAAAATGAATAAAAAAAGTATTTTTGTATTGTTAAAATAGTGGTATTAACCGTAAAAAAAATTCATCCAAATTTCCCCATCCTATCCATCCGAAATAAAAATCGCAAAAATTGACTATTTTTCGGCCGATCACACTGTCATGGTATCTTAAGATTTATTTACATAATAAAATTTCAAATAGCCCTGGAAAAAAAAACCATACATGACCAACGACCATACAAAATCAAATCCTTAAATTTACTATCTTGTACTCATTTTATTTAAACAAAAATAAATCCGTGTCGGATTTTTAGCGAAAATGTACGTTTGAGGTCCCTTGAAAAATGTCTGTCGGTCTGTGTGTTAGGAGAGTTATTTTGATCTCTAACTATGAAATCACTTCGGGATTTTGATGAAATTTGGTGTGAAGGTATACAACCTGGGGAGATCAATACACCGAAAAGTTGTTGTGGACGGGGCCTAGCCGCCATTGAATTTTGAAAATGCTCCAAAAATTGACAGATTGACCATTTGTAGAAAAACGGCTTTAACGATTTTGATTAAATTTTAACCACATAAAATAAAACACATTTGTCACCTAACAAAACAATCCGTATGTCTCGGAAAAATCTGAAAGCTGAGATATACATATAGGGTGTCGAAGAAGGGTCTGACCAATATAGGTATTGTATAATTATTTAGAAATGTTTTCCCAGTAAATGTAAATTTAAATATCTATTTGCTAATATTACAATGAAATTTATAATAACACTAATTTCGCATTCTTATACGAATTCACAATAAACGTATCATCTTTAATATTTTCGATTACTCAAATCGCATGACATTAATGTTGGTACATTATTACCTACATCCATCCGCACTGATTTGCCAATTTTGTAAATAAAATACCATTTTATAAAATAAAAATTTATTACAAAATTTTTTTACAAAATTAGTATTTTTTCTTAGTAGGTAGCTAAACCGTCCATATTTGCTGATTTTTTTGAAATAAAAATACAATTTTTTTCTTATTGAATTAATGAAGATTGCTGTTGGTCACGTTTTTATATCATTAACGATGTGAATTTAATGATTTAGACGGACGTATATTAGGTTCGTTACATACGCAATCATTAATAATCGTATAATGTTTAATGATCGAATTAAATTTTCTGTTGTTATTTTTGTTAAAGTAAATAATTCAAAATTTCAAAGAATATGAAATTAGGTGTATGTAATAACAAATAAAAAAGTCAGCATTTCAAACTCACTTGCTAAATGTGATTCGTTGTAGGAAGAAAAATTAATTGAGGATAAGATATTAGTTATATATAGAGAAAAAGTAGTAGTTAAATATACAGCCTTGGCCAAAAGTATTGAGCACCCCCATAAAACACATGTAACTTTAAAATTAATTTAAAAATGAATTTTCTGTTTAATAATAGAATGAAAGGCAATACTAAGAGTTAATTTTAAACAATTGATTGGAAATGATTTTAAGGTACCATAAAACACCTGGCCCATAAAATGTGAAATTTGAACACCACATTGGACCTATCTTCTACAGAAGAATGCTGGTGTCTTAAAGCCCATTATAAACGATTTTTCTTGATGTTGTCGGAGAGCCAAGGCTTCTTCCTAGCTTTGCGGCTTTTTAAACCTGCTTCTCTGTGTCTTCTTCTTACAGTTCGAGAACTAATTGGTTTCCTAATGTCTCCCGATAAAGCTGCAGTGAGCTCAGAAGAAGGTGTTTTTGCGGTCCTTAAGTGAGTCACGGATAAGTTTTCTAATCTGGCGGTCAGTAGTAGCGCGTTTTCTGCCCGTTCTCATTTTCTTTGTGTTAGAGCCAGTCTCCACGAACCATTTAATTGTAAATTGCACTGCACATCGTCAAACTTTTATTAATTTAGCAATCTCTATTTGAGTCTTCCCTTCTTCATATAAAATCTGGATTTTTATTCGTGTTTTTGTGTTAAGTTCTGGTTGTTTCGGCATTTCGTATTACAAACTGTTTCTACTATACGAGCAAACAACACTCAGCAGCTTCTTGTTATCCTGAAAGTTAATAACAGGCTAACAAATTAGTTACATTATTTTTCAAAAAAACTTCAAATTTCCCATTTTGTGGGCCAGGTGTTTTAGGATACCTTAAAATCCTTTATCAATTGTTTAAAATTGACTCTTAGTGTTGCCTTTCATTCTATTATTAAACAGAAAAGTCATTTTTAAATTAATTTTAGAGTTACACGTGTTTTATGGGGGTGCTCAATACTTTTGGCCAAGGTTGTATTACCAAAATCGAAATTTAATTCTTATTTTCCAGCCTTTATATTACGCTATGTAAAAAACAGCGTTGATTTAAGACAGCAGAAATAATAAATTTTTCTACTAAAACTAATGTTGGCAATGCTCTGCTGATAGGAGCTCTGCTGACTTTATCGATGTACACTTGTTAGATTTATAGGACCTGCTCTATTTTCGCGCGTACTTCCCTGCTATATTTAGCCGTTAACCAATAAAAAAATCGTGTTTCTCATGTGGGTACCCGTTTACGACAACTAACGGCAGACGATATTGGTGGTAATTTAGTGGTATTGCATCCGAATCATCTGCAGACCGAGGCTAGCAATAACATTTATCGAGTGAAATTAATATTGCAGAGGAGTTACCGCAGTATCTAAGATCTAACTCAGCAGCTCGCTTGGAATCCAGCAACGAAATCAAGCAGATAATCCAGCAGTGAAACAAGTGTCGTATGATGCGGGCTTAAGTTTTTAGATTGGTTAGGAATAATATCTACTACAGCAGAAAGCTAATGTCAGAAATCGTTTTTGCAATTGAATGCCGTGAAAAAATCTAGAATATAAAATTCTATGACAATTGTAACCGAAAAGTTAAAAAGAAGTATTTTAATTTTGTATATGTACAAAACAGTTGGAGTACAACAGTCTGTCCAAGAAAAGAGTAAATTATAAAGCTGCAGAATTAGAGAAATGGCATCATTAAAGACCGATCAATCTGGTACGAGCAGCCTAGGAAACGCGTGTTCCTGGAAAAAGAATTCCTTATAAAAACCAAAAATTTTTGAAATAAAAAAGGACAGTGACTATGGCAAAGACTCATACGTAGGGCAGGGCGGGGCTAGTTGTGCAACTTTTCACTTAATCGGTCATAGCTCTTCAACCGTAAGTCCAATTTTATTGTTATGCATACTGATGTGTAGGTAATTTCTTCCTTTTCTAAAGTCCCCATAGTAACATTTTTGTAACAATTCACATTTAAGAGATACAGCTGTTTAAGTGAAGAAAGTCAGACATGCTCAACGTGCCCCATAGGTGAGGTAAGTTGAGCAAGGGTACGGGGTAAATTGAGCAGTTAGAAAATGTAGCCAAATCATGCTTTAGATGTTTATCAGACATAAAATAAAATGATTATTTGACAGTCAATCTTTTATTTATAATGCTTTAGTGACATAATAGTGAAACAAAAAGTAATTTTCTTTGGATATTAAATACAGAAAATAAAATTAACAAAAACTCAACTTCAACTAAATATATAAACTAAAATCTTAAACTTAATATTTGGAATATACTCAGTCTTTCTAATATACTCAGGCTTTAACATTTAAGTAACAAATAAAAAAGAATTTAAATTAAAATAGAAACATTAAGTATAGATATTAAGAACTTCATCATCATTGTCATTGTTACAATTAATGCAAACGAAAGTTCTATTGCTCAACTTACCCCACTCACACAATTTGATACAAAAGTGAGGTTATGAAAAAAACTGTTTGAATTAGAACCAAATCCCTTCTAGATATCAAAAGTATACTAATTTTATAAAAGTTTAACACTTATTTGATTTAACATAGATAATAATTGCCTCGTATAGAAGAAATATTCACAAACAAAATTTTTTTACTTTTTATACGCAAAATAAATAAAGCGTGAGCATACGTCACTCGATTGACAGGTTGCAACTGGGAGTCGCGTAATGAGTTCCCCTCTCTTGCCCGCTTCTATCCGCCATTTAATGTATTAGCGTGCGATGTATAGTTTCTGAGATATTTCGATTGCCCAACTTACACCTATGCTCAACAAGCCCCGCTCTACCCTACTTTCTAGTACAATCGTATCTAAAACTATGCAAGATACTACAATATTTTCTTATCAATACAGTTTTGTAACTCTTCAAAAAGATTCTCGAAATTTGCCAGGTGTGGGCTAAAAAGACAATACTAAATGCGTTGACGTAATATATATATATATATATATATATATATATATATATATATATATATATATATATATATATATATATATATATATATATATATACATATATATATATATATATATAAACGTTTTTATTGTCCCTATAAATCGGTATTTATCTAAAAAGTTTTGAGTGTTATAAAAAAACTAGTATACACCTATTGTTTCAAATATTTCCCTGTTACAATAAAACCGCCTCCATATATTTATCGTCAATTAAAAGCAGTGATATAATTCGTAAAAATAAACCAAAAATATTAAACAAAACTCCAAAAGAAAACAATAAAATAGACTCATAAACATTTGTATCTAATTTATTCAAATTGAAACCATTTAAAAAAAAAATTATACTAAAACAATCGTTACGTCATTGACATTTAAAATGAAACTGTCTATAGGTCTGTCTATGATCAATATTACAATACCACAACATATTACAATACAACAATATAGTTTTGTTCAATACTAAAAAGAGGTAGAATAATCTTTATTCTTATATTTCGTATTTCGTTATTCTTGTTTATAGTTCAGTGTTTTTATAATTACTTTCTAAAAGTAATTTGTTTAATAACATTTTCAAAGTGTATTTTAAAATTTATTTATAACGGTATTTCATAAAAAAAATAAGTGCATCAAGAAATGAAATTAAATTTTCTAACAAAAAAGGGACAAAACAATTAGGTAAAAAATAAGTTTTTTCGCCTGAACCGGTGTGGTTACGTAATTTTTTCTTATGAAATGTTTTGTGTTTTTAAAATGAACTAGGCGGCATTGTTGTGAACATCAATAAAAAAAATCCATTTCGACATTAATAACATCATTTTTTCCTCTTTAAGTAGAAGTTAATCGATGATTTCACTTGACGAACCTGCATGCAGTGAATAACTTTCTACTTAAGGAGGTCTTCTAGCCTAAAGAGCAGAGGTTACCGAATAATAAAAATGTTAGTATATATTTTTGCTGTCCATTTTTTACCATCTATTAATTGGTTTTTTTAAGAACACATAAAAAAAATTATACAAAAAAATTTAAAATTCAAGGACTTATAGCGATTTAAATATAGTCATACAAAAAAGTGATGTGCTGGTTGACATGATTTTGGGGTTTGTGTTCATCTGTAACAGAAAAAGAAGAAGATTCTGGCTTAAAAATGTTGTGATTTTGGCAAAAACTACAATAAAAAAAATGGTTCTTTGAACAAAATTTTTTTTTGACGTTTTCTTCAGTCAGTTAGAGTGTTTAGCGAATTTTCGAATTGAAAAATCAGCTATCACAATCACTATGATAACGCGACTTGAACCCGGGGCTATGGTAGAAATTTGTTTTGAGGTCTCTAGAAACCGAAAATAACATTCACTAAAATTCTATATAGTTTACAAAAATTAGTTTAATTTTCTCGGAAACTAGCTGACATAAAATAATAGTTTAATGACCCTTTTTATGTGATTGTTTCTCTCTTGTCAAAATTAAAAAAATTACAGTAGAAATTTCAGTTAAAAATTACAGTAAAAATCTGCATTTGACCTTAATTTGACCTTGATCACTGACTTCAAGGTCATATTCGGATTCAGAATTTTGTGCTCTTTCCATTTCCGAGGTCGAAAAGGGGGGTTGCCATTTAAAAAAAAAAACAGAGTTGATCTTGATATGACTTTTATCCTTGACCTCGAGGTCAAAGTTAAGGTCACCATCGGATGCACCGTAAAAAATGCTGAAACTTTTGTCAAAAATCAGTTATCCCAAAAATGCTTTCCCGCTAAGATTTTTCACCGTTTCCATACTTTACCATCCACGATAACTCTCGAATGAAATATTCTATTTTTACGAAATTTGGTGAAAATGTTGGAAATCCGAAACCGTCGGACAAATCGTTAGCCAGGCACGTACGATGCCCGGAACATGGTTCTGTTGGCAATTTTCGTGAAAAAAAATAGTTTTTTGCCAAAATTTCCCCTTATTCAAAACTTTTTGCGACTTTTTTTTACATCATTGAAAAGAGGAGAAAAAATCACATGAAAAAGATCATTAAACTATTATTTTATGTCAACTAGTTTCCCAGAAAAACTAATTTTTGTAAATGGAAATTCGCTATGTTATGCAGGATGCTGCGACAGGGGTGTTTTCAGTCATCGACCAGCTTGAAAAATATAGTTTCAAGAAAAATGTATTCCAAATTTTGAAGTATAATTGCTACCGGAACCTAGCGTATTAAAATGATTACGACTTTCTAAATTTCCTTTTGAGGACACATTTGCAAAATAAAACAAAAAAGTCAATTTTTTAGAAAATCCTGACTAGAATATTGCTTCAAGGTAGTTGCAAAACAACGGTTGCATATCTCTATCTCATTTTCCTTATTAGGCGATTTATTCACTACTCATTTTTGATTCAGTGAGCCAATATTTGCAGCGAATTTAGAGAGCAGCAGTGAAATGTTACAAGATGTCAGATCTTGAAATTAATTGTTCTTACAAAAATTGCTTTATTTGTTGGTTAGCACAATCAGAGTGTAAGCCAAGAACTAATATTTTCTTTTAAATCAATAAAATTAGAATATAAGTAAAATTTTAATATTATTGAACAATGATTTTCTTAGTAGAATTAGTCTCTCAGTTCAATAAACTATGTTTGAATTCAGTGAATCTAATTCATTGTTCCCACCGATGCAGTAAGTAATAAATAGTATCTAAGTAAAAATTAAAACAGGACAACAAAATACGGTACCGTAATAGATACATAAAGCAACTTGTTTATGGTCGCTCGTATTCTATTATTTACTATTTACCAGTTGCACCGTCGATGTAATCGAATTTATATTGTTTATATGCGCCCCACAAGGACTATAAGTTAATAGCTTATATCATTGAAATCCATTTTCTGTTCAGAAAAATAAAATAATATTACAAGTACTATCTGCATTAGAAATAAATATCTGGTTTGACTTTATCTATTTCATTTTCACACTAATCAAAATAAATAACACTGTAGCGCACCTAATGATTTTAAAATCAGATCGATTTCTCTTTTTTCACACGCATTACGTGTAATGACACAAAATTGGATTTATGTAGGTATACATACGTATATTGCGGTTTTACTGTAGTTCACATTTACTCATATTTTGCTTTAGTAAATCTATAAACCAGTAAAGAAGTATCTAATAATGTTACTACGTAGATTTATATCAGATCTAAATGAATCTAGGTATTTGTATCAATATATAGTAATTTTACTTCCATAATAGAGAATCATTTGCTTACATAACTGTTGCAGACGTCGATATATTATCTATGATAACCGTTCTTGTTGCCTTGCTATTATACAGGTACCTACATGAATATGGAAGTCATAATATGTAGTTATTATTAGCTCTAAATGCAACTATGTGTACAAATTTGCTTTCATTATTAAATAAAGTAATATATTACAGTACCGACACAAAAATAATGTACTAACACAAAAATAAAAAGGAAGTGTTAAAATGAGAGTGAATTGAAGTGAGTATGTCAATCATCGGCAGTAAGGATGATCGATATTAAAAAAACATCGATGTTGACATCGTTGTTAACATTGATTCAAGAGTATCGATATACGATATATATATATCGAAAGAAAAACATCGATGTTCGAGAACATCGATGTTTATGTAGCGAAATAAACAACCATTATAATTTTGTTCGAAAACATCGATGTTTATGTAGCAAAATAAAACCAGTTTCCCTTTTAATCTGTTCCTTTGTTGATACAAATACTGCCCAGCTTTTGAAAAGGGTCTCTCTGAAGCTGTTGAAGTTGCTGTGCAACACAAATATTTAATAGAAATTTTTTTCAAATTTGGATAAGTGGATCCTAGAACTTGCCATAAAAGTAATGGATCTTGTTTTAAATCAGCTACAGGATTTTTTAAATGCTGGATAGCTTAGAGTAATATCGATGTTTCGATATTATTCTCGTAGCATCGATGTGTCGATGTTATCGAGGACATAACATCGATGTTTTCCCGCTAAACATCGATGTTTTTCTACCATCGATGAATATCGGTCATTCCTAATGGGCAGTATTAGACATGGCACGGAAAGAGGATTCTGAAATCAAAAAACTATTCTAAAAGCCTTGTTTCTGCATATCAGTTAAGTAGGTAATTTTTGATAAATCTTGTAAAAATCATCAAAAAATAACTATTCAATTTTAAATGAAAAAATTGCCGCGAAAAACAGCTCATAGGAATGACGTCACAATTTAAAGACAAACAAACGTCAGTCTCAATCTTTATAACCTCAAAACATTGATAACGTCCATAAGATGATAAGGAAAGACGAGTATTTATTAGAATTTTAGCTGATTATTATTACTGTATGCTCAGCATGGTCGCCCACACAATATGTGTGTGATGCTATCGTGGACGGGTGTTGGCCGGTAACACACTCTCTGTGTGATGGTTTCTCTAAATGTTATGCACGGATAATATAATAACTATATTTTTTAAACCATAAATTTCTTCTTTCTCTTTTTCCGCTCTTGCAAAATATTTTATATTATTTGCTCCTTAAAAATATTGCCGACCGCTGGCGAAGTTTAACTGCGTAGATGTGAGGCCATTAAAGTGTTGATAAAAAAATTGAGAATCATCGCCAAAAATTTACATAGATTTGATAGACATATACCAAGACATAGATTTGATAGACATATATCAAGTTGAAACACAACTTGAATAATAAAAATTAAAAAAAAATAGTTTACGATAGTATCAATAGTAACTAACAACTATAGAATTATCAGTACCTTTTTAAGATACTAATGTTTTTTGTTTGTTTGTGTTACATGATCGTAAAATGAGTAAATCAGAAAAAAAGCTGTCGTGTGGATGTATGTCAAAATCACAGAATATTACAGAACGAACGGTAATATCTCTATACTACTGAAACCAGTGTAACGGCAAAGGATAGAAAATTACCCCCACTATGTTATATATGTGCACGCGGAGTTGTGTATGGTAGTGCGATAGATGGTTGTGTGTATGGGTGTCTTGCATACGCATATACATAATATGTATGATATGTATGTGGGACGTACATGTCGTATACCGTGTCAACACAACGGCAACAATATGACAACAATTGAAACACACCCATTGGTAGCTACTAAGTGAATGACAACATAGTTCTGTAAAATGCAGATACTTTCCCATAAGTGATTGCAGAAAAGAGATAGTTGTATTCCTTCCAGTGTTCCATGGTCAAAGTATAAGACATATTCATGATTCAGTATTTTTCCAGGTAGTGAATTAATTATCTTCAGCTCTTTTTTTATAGAGCTACTCTACTACTAAATTTGGAGTGTTCTTGTTTGAAATGGTGAAACTCTCTTCTTTGATACACCTAACTTTTCCTGCGCTTTCACTGTAAACAGTTATTGTTTTTTTTCCAATGCGAACTATATACGTGCACATTTTTAAGAGAAATATATACGTTATTTCGTATTATAACTTACTCTGATTTTTTTTTATAGAATAAACGAACGATTACTTTTCGGAAAGTACAATACTCTTTCCTGTTATATCAACTTCTTCAATACCTTCACCATATTTAAATCATTTCATATAACATCACGTTTTCTGTTTTCTTCGTATTTGAAGAAAGTATTGACTTCATAAGTCAAATAAAAAAATTGTTCATTTTTACAATAATGTAAAATATAAGTTCTTACCTATAAAAAAGCTAAATGGAACAAAAATATTAAATAATATTTTGTTTTTGTTTTGATACACAATTTCCGTAGTTACATTCAAATGTGAAACACCTATTTATTTACTTTTTTTGTTCATGAACCGGTGAAATGCATTAACATATATTCGTAAGTATTAGCGTCAATATGTAAATGTATTTATTATTATGTTTATTAATTTCAATTTACGAAAAAACTATCACCTGTAATATTAATTGTTATGTATTCTTATGTTACACAATGAGACTAATGCAATTAATTTTTGAATCAAGTTTTTAAACTATCTTATACTTAACAATAGTGTACCGAGAGGCGGCATCTTTATGTCTTACGAAGTAAACCTGCTACTAACATGGTATTATAAATAAAAGTACCCTCAGAGAACTGGTAAGTTTTCAAGTTTCGGAGTGATAGCCAATGAGCTAAATAGATTCTTAAGTTATATAAGTTCCATGTGAAACAGTTTGATATATGGAGCGTCTCTAATAAATGGATCCCTCTGTGGGTCCAACGAGAGGGAAAGACAGCCGGAGTTGCAGCCCTAGTACTCGGGCTTATAGAGGGGGGTCGGAAATAATTAGAGCTTTTTTTTGCTTGTCACCTATATTTTTGCGGAAAAATGTTAAAAAATCAGGTTTATTCCCGGGGCCCACAGTTTATTCTCTCCACGGCCCCTCTGCACAACTAAGGTGAATCTGCCTGGCCTAACCTCGGTAGCGGTAGCGACGTCCTTACACATGTATTGTATAGCTGCAATATTAGGCCAAACAAGCTTTACGTTTTCGAGTTGTACCAAAATATTCAATTTTCAACTTTTCATAATTTTCCCCTCAAATGCATAAGTATTAAGTATTAAATATGTGGCAAGAGTGCTTTGGATAAACCTGTTCCTATTTTTGGTAATTTTATAAAATAATTTTTTTCCACCAAATTATATGCACTATTTCTTCAACAGAATATTCTTTTGGTATTTTTATTATTTTAATATTTACTTTCAAGAAAATAAAAAAATGATCTTTGAATTTACAGAAAATGACACAAATATTTATTATGTGAAAATGTGAATTGCTTGAAAATTGTGACATTCATTTCTTTATTTTACTGCATTATTATTGTTAAAGCTATAGTAACAGTAGTTATAATATTAAATTAGTATTATTAGTTTGTTCAAAGCACTCTTGTGACATAACTTTTTCCTTATGGGGATCCAATGTTATCAATTAACATGTAAACCGTATGTATACATCCAAATGGGACAGTCGATATGCTTGTAGAATTCTTGGAGCTCCATAAAACAGTGCATATGGGTCTCCAAAACACAAATTTCAAAAGAAGATCTCTTCAAAAACTTTAAAATTAACTGAAAGAACACACAAAACTCAGCTTTGGACCAACATAAGACATATATTTTTGAAATCTACGCTTATGCCTTCGAATTATACTTCACAAAAATACTTCACAAATTTAGGCCAACCACACTCGAGGCCCATAGGGCTTTGGTTTTGGTTTTAGTCTTGCACTTCCTCACTAATCCTTAGGGATGATCGATATTAGAAAAACATCATGTTGACATCGATGTTAACATCGATTCAAGAGTATCGATATACGATATATATCGAAAGAAAGACATCGATGTTCGAAAACATCGATGTTTATATAGCAAAACAAACAACCATTATAATCAATTATTTTACTTATTAAAAATTAATATTGCCAGTATTTATTTGGTACACTTTGCAAAAAAAGTCACTTTGTTAGAAGTTTCTCTTTTAATCTGTTCCTTTGTTGCTACAAATACTGCCCAGCTTTTGAAAAAAGTCTCTCTGAAGCTGTTGAAGTTGCTGTGAAACACAAATATTTAATGGCAATTTTTTTCAAGTTTGTGAAAGTGGATCCTAGAACTGGCCATAAAAGTAATGGATCTTGTTTTAAATCAGCTATAGGACATTTTAACTACTGGATAGCTTAGGGTAATATCGATGTTTCGATATTATTCTCGTAACATCGATGTGTCGATGTTATCGAGGACATAACATCGATGTTTTCCCCCTAAACATCGATGTTTTTCTACCATCGATGAACATCGATCATCCCTACTAATCCCTACTTAAATGTTATAAAAATTGAAAACAAAAAGAAAAAAAACAATGAAATTCTCAATAAAATCGATAACAGCAATTTCACTTTTTCCATTAAGTTTTTTTTTCTTTCTTTTGTCTACTTAAATTCGATTTCTTATGTAACTACCTAAATAATAATTTTATCAAACATATTGCGGATTATCTAACGGTAACTCAATTTCTTGTTCAAATAAACACATTATAAAATAGAGGCTAGGTAATATCTACAATAATAACAATATTGGAAGGTGTTATAAAAATATTTATATTAAATCAAGCAATTTACACATTTATTCATTTTAAATAAAATAATAAACAAAATAATAAAATAAAAGTTGTGAGTAAAGAAGCAAATGGAGTTAGACAGAAACAGCTAGAAAACAACAGTTAGTTAATAATTTAATAGTGAATTAAATAAAATAATATACTTAAGTGATTATCAATAAACCATTATACGCTTCACTAAAGATGCAATAAATGTAAAAATTAACTTAGTTTTTAAAGACATATCATTATATTTCATTTATACTATACCTACCTAATGTGGGCATCAATATAAGAAGGTCTAAGCAACCTTCAAATTGATCAAATTTTTGTGGTCAAAGCAATTTTTTTTAAAAATAATTTTTGCACATATTTTATATGTCCAACTGTGTGTGGTCGGTCATTAAAAAATTTACAAAAGCAATGATTTCGTCATGTGTACAATTTATAAAAATATTTTATAAATTTGGACCTTCAGATACGATACCGTCTTTAGGATGGTTGCATACAGAGCCGACCCGACCTAGAGATTTTTTTTACTTGAAAATTAGTTTAACATCTGTAGAATATGCTCTAATATTTTTTGATCTGAATTCGAAGAATAGATGTTCGAAGAAAAGATGTTTAAACGTGTTTTTCCGCGCACCGTACAATGTAACTGCGAATTTTCGATCGATTTGCATGGACCTTCATAGAGATAATCTTGACGTATTTTTTTTTAATTATAAACATTGTTTTTTACCAAATATTTATTAAAATAAAAGAATAACGAATTTTTTTTCAAAATGGTCCTGGAATTCTAATTTTTTAATTTTTTTTTTTATTTTCGTCATGCAAAGCGTATTTATGTATTTTAACGATAAATATTTTACTTCTTGATTTTAGTTGAGATTTGAGATCTGTAGGCAGCACGGCACAAAATCAAACTTTGTAAAAAGAATCTTTATAAAACGTGCGTTTACTTAACTTTTTCCCCTTAATTGGTGAAACTCACCATCCTTTTTCTTTAGTTTGATTTAGTTTCACTCGATCATAAATGTTAAAAATCCAACAATAAGAATCTATTTGAGACTACTTTTTAACCGACTTCAAAAACGAGGAGGTTCTCAGTTCAAGCCGTATGTTTTTTTTTTATGTATGTACACCGATTTCTCCCACATTTCTGGACCAATTTACGTCATTCTTTTTCTGATTAGTAGATAAAGCTCTCACCAGGTGGTCCCATAAAAATTTTATAAACACTGGTTAAGTAATTTTGTAACCATCTTCAATAATATGAATAATTATGGCAATTTTAAAATTTGTATAATAATTATGCAAAGTATATTTACTTTAAAAACTATAGTAACATATTTTTATGTTGATCTAATTATTCTAAAAATAATTTTCTGACAATATCTAATTTAAAAAATTCTTTAATGACTTGAAAAATTGGTTGATTTTCAATAATTTTTATTTTCCTAGTAATTATTACTTTGAACACTATTTCTGTTTCAAATTTCGAAGCAAAGTCAGTGAGTGCCCAAAATTATGATTTTTGGACAATGAAATTTTTAAAACTATTCTACCTAAACGTATGAAATTTGGAATACTTCTTCTTTTAAGCAATTATATCTATAAGGGCTAATAAGCATTGTCACTAAAAGGTATGAAATAATAGCTTTTTTAATAAACCGACTTCAAAAAGTAAAAAATAAATAATAGCACGAATTTTGAAGTCAGGCGCGTAGCGTAAAAAATGTAGTTCTTAAAGAATTTATGAATTTTCCAATAACATCCGATCGCAATTCTTTATTCGACACCCCGCCTGAATTCAAAATTCGTGCTATTATTTACTTTTTACTTTTTGAAGTCGGTTTTTAAAAAAGATTTTATTATTTTGTATTTTTAATTGTAAATATTCAAGAGATATCAATGCTAAGTAAGACGACAAACCTGTATATACATACCTGTGTCCAATATTTTTTACTGTAAGGTCTATGTTATAATTTTGATGGAAGTGGTGATTTTACCGTTAAAATAAAACAAAAATATGTTTTATATTTTTATTTTCTTAAAACAATAAACAAGAAAATTGATATTTTCAGAAAATAGTGCCTATTATATGTGACATAGCCTTTCTTATCTGGATTATTTCCTTACAGTTGTAGCAGAGGAAGTAATTGTCCATTATAGGAGAATCAACGTGAAATATTTATTATCGTATTCTAAAAGCTACAATTTTAGAAAATATGGCAACTAACAATCCCTGTTAAATAACAGCGTAATGTTAAAATAATACCTATATAAATATAGTAAAATTGAATACTTGAGCTTAGTCAACAAACGTCTTATTGTTTAAAAAGAAACTTTAAAATGTTATAATTTTTGAAATACTTATAATTTGTGGTATAAACAAAGTATCAGATGAGAACGTTTATTGCATTTTCACACTTTTATTGGAAACTTTTTTTTTTCAAATTTTCAGCTGTAGTACTTGGAAGCTACGGAACTACCTAACTGCAAAATTTTAAAATATTTATGGAATAATTTTTACTTAATAATACTATATTGTGCAATAAGTGCGGGAATTAACGGAAAATAAGTGCGAATGAGCGCACTCACTACGTTCGGGCGCTCAACTTCGCTTTCGTGGGCAATCGACAATCCCGCACGAGTTGCACATACTATTTTTTATTACGAATTTCGCATACTTTTTTCTATTATTATCACTATTTTTGACATTTTTATTACTTTTTAAAATAATATTTTTAAGTGTTCGTCTTTTTTTTCTGAATTAATTATCGTTTAAATTACTTTGTTGATGGTTTCTATAGAAATAATTATGAAATATTTATTAAATGAAAAATCGAGAGGCGGCTTTGCGTGTTTTGATTAAATTTTGCATGTTTTATTGTCAATTTGCGTGTGGAAAGTTACTTTCCACACGCAAAAAAGTATGCGGGAAGAGTACCGTGAGCAAACAGCTATTTTGCGTACAGAAATGTATGCGTCAAGTTAGTACTTCTCCCGCATGAGTAATAAAAAATAATTTTTTTATTAAGATATATAACTGTTTCTATAAATAGGGGTCAGTCATTATTAACGGAGACAAGAGACTTTAAAAAATTTTGAAAAATAGCTATCCCCAGCAGTTTTCAGTATGTTTCGGTATAATATAACTTATTAAGATAATAATTTGGCACCTAAAATTCAATAAAGTTCTGTTTTTACTGCCGTTACAGCGCAACTCTATGCTGTTTTGTATTAATAAAAGGAAACAATACACATAATCGTGTTGATTGTGTTTGTTTTATAAGATTTAATATTAAGATTGTTACTATGTTAATGCGAGTTTGCTTCTTTTACTACATGGGTATCCGATGTACACATATAACATGTATATCTATGTAACATGTGTATATAAAATTACTTACAAATTGACCTCAATTCTCCATTAAGAAAAAACAAAACATAAAAAAAAAACTGAAGCAAGAGAAAAAACCTAGATTTGATACACATGTACAACGAAATACCCAATTGAAAACAAATATATTTCTATAATATCGGTATTAGATTATTAAAATACATAGTAAAGGGAATGTTCCTTTTATTGATAAATTTACTGAAGGCGCTTAGTACCATTTATGAAGTTTTGTATACTTAGGTTACAATTAATTGGGAACCATTGCTACCGATGTGTCTTATATGTTATATTCTTTGTTAATATATGTATAAAGTAAAATAGTAATATACCAGAGAAATTAGACATTAGACCCAATATGAGTAACTAAATTTTTTGCATCATATAGCGCGCAGCTGCAACAACACCAGTTACCAATAAGAAAATATTGCACTTGTTATTTGTACCTTGATATTTATTTTAATTTTTACCTTTTTTCCAAAAATTTACTCATTATTATTACTATGTGTTCAAGTTAAAAGGTGCATTTTCAGTTATTTGAACCCTTGGTGAGAATTAAGGATTTTCGAAATAAAATTTTTTAAAAACTACCAAATATTTTTGTACACCATTTTGTGCACTATTAAAATTAAACATATTTGTTATGTTATGATTTAAATCACAGTCAAGTACCCTGTTATAATATTTTTGCTTTTACAATTAATTATATAAAGTTTTGATGACATTTACCAAAGTTTAGTTTAGTGGTAAACATTAGATATATTTTTAATAACCGAGTTATTTTTACAAATTTTTTTCCGCTATTTGAGTTACGTTTGTTTGTGATATTTTTCTAAAACTATCATGAAATGTTACAGAAATTAGTTCTATAGACCACCTTTATTTCTTTTTTGTGTTGTACTTGGTCCTAAATGTTTTTTTGTGTTTTGCTACTTCTAAATGCACGGTTTAATAATTAGGGAATACCTAATATTATCCAGTCATTAGGCTTTGTTTAAAAGAATTTTTTTTTGAAATTGTGTATTATTTTGGTTACTCCATAGAGATACATAGGGAGACAACTTAAAAAATCGTTTAAAAAGTTAAATAGTCATTAAAGAAAAAGATGACAGCAGTCATTTGTATTTCTAAACTATATTTTGTCTTTATCTAATGAATGACAAAATACATTTGTTAAAGAAATGCTAATTTTGAGTCAGAAATAAACAAAGATATACTAAACCTTTAATGTCTTGTTGTCACACTCTTATCAATTGTTTATATTGGGGTTTTGGTTGTGATAGATCCCAGTTGTGTACAACATACTTGCTTCAAAAATAGGTACACAGTTGGCCATCCATGTATATCACTGGGTTACTCACATTAAAATAGTTTCTTATTCTGAGATCGACATTATAAACAAAAAATAAAACAAAATCAAATGACCTGATATACATGCATCTGAAACAAATGAATGCATTTGATATATTTTAATTAATTTATATTAGTATATACCTACAAGATATGAATGATTTTTTTTTACTCCAGTTTGTTATATTTAATTATTTTCTTGGTATGTTCACACAAATTGTTTAACTAATTGAATTTATTTAAATTAATTTAATATATTCCATGATTTTAATTAAAAAACAGAAAAAGAGAGAGAGAGAAAGGAACAAGAATACGGTTAAATAAACAATATTAAATGACACATATTGGTAGTAAATCCAAATAAAAATAAATATTAAAATTTTAATTTAATGTAATATGAGATGCTTTCTATTTTCCTCTTTTTGATATTAAAAAAATAAAATATAATTTTTCCCGACAATAATTAAATTAATCTTGGAGAATTCAATTAGTTAGTAATTACTGTTATTACATATTATAATTTTAGAAAAATTATAGTAACCGAATTCGGTTTAATTGGAAATTATGAATTTGAATTGGGTATAATTTTTGAATTTTGATAATGATTATTAAAGGTACAATATATAGAAACATCAACTTGTATTGTTCTAATAGTACCTATAATAAGTTTCAATAACATCTAATTTAATTTTAATTTAAGCTAACAAAACTAGATGCATAATTTCAGTCTAAATATGTTGTAGTACCTATAATTGAAGGGAATCGTTTTGTTATATCCTTGCTAAAATCCTGTTTGAAAGCTGAAAGACTCAAACGGGTATGAATTAGGGATGATCGATATTATAAAAACATCGATGTTGACATCGATGTTAACATCGAATCAGCAGTATCGATATACGATATATTATGTCGAAAGAAAAACATGGATGTTCGACACCATCGATGTTTATGTACCAAAATAACTAACTATTATAATTTTTCAGTTTCAAATATTATCGAGTGCTTGTGAAACACTACTACGTATGACAGATTTTTCTCTGCATTTAAACACGCAGTATTCATATGTTCACTTATCGTTCAGCTAAACTGAAACTTTAAGCACTCGACGTTCTTGGTTAGCATGACCAAAAACCACATGTAAATTAAAAATCACAAAGTGATTGAAAAAATTATCCGGATCAGCCGGGAATCGAACCCAGGATCTCCCCGTAACTAGCCAGGTGTGCTTGCCATTACACCATCGATCATGTGCTCGACAGGCGCCCGATAATCTCGCATTATAGAGAGTACCAATACACATAGGTAATTGACTGATTGTCTGTATCGGGCGCCTGTCGAGCACGGAATCGATGGTGTAATGGCAAGCACACCTGGCTAGTTACCGGGAGATCCTGGGTTCGATTCCCGGCCGATCCGGATAATTTTTTCAATCACTTTGTGGTTTTTAATTAACCATTATAATCTATTATTTTATTTATTAAAAATTAACATTGCCAGTATTTATTTGGTACACTTTGCAAAAAAGTAATTTTGTTAGAAGTTTCCCTTTTAATCTGTTCTTTCGGTGATACAAATGCTGCCCAGCCTTTGAAAAAAGTCTCTCTGAAGCTGTTGAAGTTGCTGTGCAACACAAATATTTAATGACAATTTTTTTCAAGTTTGGATTAGTGGATCTTAGAACTTGCCATAAAAGTAATGGATCTTGTTTTAAATCAGCTACAGAACTTTTTAAATACTGGATAGTTTAGAGTAATATCGATGTTTCGATATTATTCTCGTAACATCGATGTGTCGATGTAGGACATAACATCGATGTTTTTACATCGATGTTTTCCCGCTAAACATCGATGTTTTTCTACCATCGATGAATATCGATCATCCCTAGTATGAATACCTACTATTATTACGGACTCAGAAGAATAAAGTAGTCTAAATTTCCCTATAAGAGTCAGAGATTCATCTGAAGTTAATTATTTTTAGTTTTTAAGAAAAAATATTCGAGCCCAAATTTTTCTATGTTTTGATCTGTTGAGTGTATCCGTGTTCAATTGAAAACAACAACTAAACAGTATTAAAATTCAAATCGTATAAAAAAGTTATTTTGTCTGGCAAATAATAACCTTGGTGACGTCAACCGAAAAAAATATTAAGTTCAAATTCGCGAAGTATGAATTATATTAAATTTTTTGATGTTTTATTTTGATTAATACTTGTGGTTTTATATTTAATTTAGATAGAAACGAATTTTTTTATTAAGTTGTTACCCGTATCTACGTGAGATCTTGAATGTACGTTTGTTACGCAAACTGCTTTGGAACAATTGAAGATCTAAAAAAATTGAATTGAAAAAATAAATGGTTTACCTAAGTATAAAATACTATAATTATAATAATCAATGAAAATTATTGTTTTTCATGGGTACAGTCCGGCATACAATTATGTTGAAAATTAAAAAGGTTTCAATTTTCCTACTGGAAAATTTGAGTGTTCAAAGAATTTTTCTCCCATTTGCCCATTACGTAACCAAATGTACATTTTTGATAACTAATTTCAGGGTTGTTGTAGATATCCGCATTCAGATCCGTAACTACGAAATATCTGTACCTGAATTCACGCGTGTTTAAACGAACGCTCGAACTTCGCTAGCTATCATTGAGTGCTCCTACTGAAGAGTTTGTTTAATGGAGCAGAGCAAATTTAAACACCATTGTCTAACAATTCGATTTCTATAAAGTATCAATTGCGATTTGCGTTTTTTAATTTTATTTATTAAAAGAAAAATAACTACTAGAACTACTAGTATCATTTGCTTCCACATTTGTGCGCATTTTAAAATTTCATATCTACTCATTAAACTTCATTTAGCTTGATTTGTATCCTTAATTTTGTCTTTAACTGTACATTTATATAACCGATACAGGTAACTTAAACACAGGAATAAAAAATATTTAAAAAAAATAGTCATTGTTTGAATATCTTTAATTTTCTAATTAAATTATCCGTGACCACAAGATATTTGTTTCGTGTATAGAAAAGCCATTTTAATTTCCATAAATTAAAAAAAAAAACGTTATTATCCTGTGGTTGGAGTTATAATTTTTTTTATTCGTATATTTTAAAGTCACCTTTTCTTCTTTTCTTTAAGCTTCATATGCGATATTTCTGTGGCGGCGTATAACGATATTTACGTAGTGATCGTTTGAGGGAATCATAAAATTCTAAGGAGTTTGTGCCGTCATCCTAATGGGTAAACTTAAACATTTTATAATAGAGCCACGAAACGTTGCCTTTTAATATGTCAAATAGGCGCCTTTTTTAAAAACTAATATATATTAAACCATCCAATATTATCATTTTTATGCAAAATTAGGAAAATACTTATGTATTTCAACTTTAATTTTTATTCAAACATCGTTTTCTCAAAGACATATTTTCCTTTTTTTCAAATACAAATATTGTAAACATGATTTCTCAAAAACTACCGTGTCAATTATTTTACTTAAAACAAAAAAAAAAAAAAATATTCTGCTATTTTTTCTTGACGGGAGTGGTATATAACCAGGGCTGCAATATAATCAAAAAAATTCGGCAAGTGCGCAATAGACACGCATTAAGTCAAGATTTTGTATAGTTCAGTAGTTAGAATTTTCACGATTATTGAGATAAAATATTTCTTAGCCCTTAATTTGTTAATAATATGATTATCTGAACCTTTTATTTTCTATATAAATTAAGAAATTAATTTTGTATGTGATAAGGCCAATAAAATAAAAAAAAAAAAAAGAAATTAATAACAGTTTTTAAAAACAACAGTCTGTTATATTGCGTACGGTCTTGAAAACTACCGGTAGACCGTATAGGGATTTTCTTGTTGTACTACAAAATCCTAATTAGACTATTGCTTGTAAGGGGCTTTATAAAAATTTTTCAATGCAACCGTAATATTGGGTGCAAGTAATCCCATTTACAGTAGGCACATTAAAAATATCATGACTTATTACAATTACAAAATTAAAATAATTTTTTTTTAATATTTTTAACAAATTAGGCTAAGACGGATGTTAGAAAAAGTTAAAGTTATTAAAAAGAAAAATCATTACATTGCATATAATTATTTTTAGGTATACTTTACAGTAATTTAATTACCAAAACAAGCTTTCACAAACAAATACATGACTTTCTTTGAATTCTTCATATTTATGTTTATTATTTATTATTAACCATATGTAAATTAACCTAGTTCAAGATATTTAAACACCGGTAATGATTATTGTTTTTAATTTCAATATACACAGAGATAATGTACTACAAAGAATATTAATGTATTCTATTTTCACCAAAATACGAAATTTTTAAGAAAAAAATAATAATTTTTAAATTAAGGTAATTTTTGTAAAAATATTTTCAAATCGGTAGTTGAAACTTTTGTAATTATTTCTCTAATTTCTTAGATTAGCCTAATGAATTTATATGCAACATTTTAGCCTGTTAAAAGTGTTGCTCTTAAAAAGAAAATTCAGAAAGTCTGAAAAAACGGATTGGAAATAAGTCACCACTTTATTTTTTAGATGGTTGGAAAACGATATCCTTGAAAATCTCAGTTCCACTACATTTTTTAACGGTTTTCGTTTAAAACTTCTTGTGGTAGAAATTAGTCACTGAAATACTTGTTTTCGTTATAAACCAAGCAGCGTTTCAAGACTTAATGACAGATCGAAAGAAATATTGATGTCACAGTAATTGAGATCCATAATGCTTTTCATTTAGCAAAATAAATACAGGTATTATCGGCGAGAAAGTCTTTCTTTGAAACCGGAATGGGCCATTACTGTCACTCGTAAATGTTACATAAGATGTTGTGATAGTGAAAAGAGAATTTAACAAATAAGAATACTTATAATACACCAAAATTTGTTTTCTTGTTTAAATTTCACAGACCCAAAGAAACGATTGATTGGTTTTTTTATTTTTATTTTTATATTAACATACTGAGTGAATAAAAACAATAGAATGTTCGTTACCAATTCATTTGTTTTCCGTAGTTTGACCCACTTTGATCATAATTAGGTAACAAATGACTAATAACATAAACAACTGCCATATGCGCTCGAATTAATTGTTTATCATTCAGTCGAATGCATTCATTTGTTTTAATCATAATTTTGATTAATATTATAATTATTTTTAATACTGGAAAAAATAAAATATAGGTAATAATCCATTAGATTTTACGCTTTCTTTTCGATTACCAACTGGTGTAACGGTAAATATAGTTCTTATAGCATAGTGGGTGTAATGCAAATATGGAAATTTTTTTCTATTGTTGATAATAATGTATTTTATCTAAATGTCGCTATAAGAAATATTATATAATTGTAGGATGTTCTCTGAACATTATTATACTTATACGCAAGTGTAGTTTACTCTTTTTTTCTTTAAGTTTTTTTCTCTGACTCGCCAGTATGTTTATAAGATACATATTACTTATTGAGAATATGAATAAAAAATATTTTTAACTAAAGTGCTGTATGCATTTTTCTCTTTAGATTAGTGGCTTATAACCTTTTTTCTCTCACGTAACTACAATATAAAAAATTACAAAACACCAAAAAGTTTAAAACAGGCGTAAAATAGTGTCGAAAATTTTAGCACTGGCTGCTACCTAAGGAAAAGTAGACCTATAATAACAGGAATATTAAAAAAAAGGACAGAACGAAAAATTATAAAATGTAGAATTAATATAATGAACTTAAAAAGAATTTTTGAAACCAAAGAATAAAATAATGACCTTAAAAATAGCAGTGTTAAAAGACAAAACATAATTTGGGAGCCTAACATGTAAGTAAGAGATTGACTGCCTTGTATAACAATTTTGTATCTCAATAATTCCTTCTTTAGCGTTATTTTAAAGAACTTAGGTACCATCACAGTGTGATTCTGCCGAAAAATAGTCAATTTGCGCGATTTTTTTCGGATGGATAGGATGGGGGAATGAGGACGAATTTTTTTTTACGATTAATACCACTATTTGGCAATACAAAAATTTTTTTTTATTTATTTTTTATAAATATTATAATTTTTTGAAAAAAATGGCTTTAAAAAAGGTCGAAATTTGGTGCACACAATTGCGGCCGCAGTTTTTATCTGAAAAAAAAGTCAAATGGATTATCAATCTGTAGGTAAGCCGCTATGTTCCTGTGGGAGCTTTTTTTTCTTTGAAATTTGAAAAAATGGCGGCGGTTTGAATAAAAATTACAAATTTTTTTACGGTTTTCCGTGTGAAGAAATAGGAAGATTTCAAAAGAAAAAAAAAGCTCCCATAGGAACATAGCGGCTTACCTACAGATTGATAATTCATTTGACTTTTTTTTCAGATAAAAACTGCGGCCGCAATCGTGTGCACCAAATTTCGGTCTTTTTTAAAGACATTTTTTTCAAAAAATTATAATAATTATAAAAAATAAATTAAAAAAAATATTTTTCTATTGTCAAATAGTGGTAAAAATCGTAAAAAAAATTCATCCCCTTCCCCTATCCTATCCATCCGAAAAAAATTGTGAAAATTGACTATTTTTTGGCAGGATCACACTGTGATGGTACCTTAACTTGCAAAAAAATTAAAATTTGTTCATGTTTGTAAAAGTTTCTTGACCACTACTGTATTTACACATCAACTGAATTAATATAATTCATAAAAACCATTTAAATAAAACAAAAATAAAAAAATATACATTTAACTTCTTCCTCGATTACAAATTTGTATAAATATTATTTTTTATATGAAAATAATAGCATCGTAATCGCTGCATGTCTCATATATATATTTTATGCATATTAACAAAAAAAAACTGGCTATTATCAGCTAGCTATCATCTTTTCGAGAGAAAAAAAAAGTAGAAATAAAACTGTTATGTGTTCAAATCAAAAATTATTAAAAATTATCCCAGAAATTACATTTTGATTATCATGTTAATAGCATTTTAAAATTACATAAAACGAATTTAATAACGCATAAATAAAGATCGAAAATTCCATTTTGGTGGAATAATCAAAATGACACCTACTGCGGTCAAAATGTCTTTTATTAAAAAAAATATCTTAATAAAATTGGATATAAATTTTAAAGAAAAAAACACACACGTACTAAGGCATAATTTGAAATTATTGTCTGTTTTTGTTGTACTAATTTCGTAGCTTATGGGGAATATCGTTCTATTTCAATGTGTAAATCTTTATTTAAATTGTAATAAATCAAATAATTTTATGGCTTTTTTATTTTTAAATTCTTCAAAAAAATATGTAATATTTCGTTACTGTAAAATCAGCGAACCTTGGATAATGTTTTTTGTCAATAGTAATTATTATTTTCATCAATTTTTATTATGATTTAATAAAAATTACAATAGGTGTTTTGTGTGGAAAAATAATTCGAGATGGATTTTTTTAAAAGTGTTCACTCCTTGATATTGGTATGAATTCATTAACGGGTCCAGATAAAGTTAACACCAAGCCCTAAGGGTACTCACTGCTTAGTTGATCACTCGTTCAGTAGCGGTGACCAGATGCACGACTATTGCTACAGATTGTTAAGATCATTGTTAGTTACACCGCATGTTGCTCTGCCCGTGTTATGTATCTGTGTGTGTGACCACTCACACAGATGGAAATGTCAAACACATACAACTACAAACATAATATATAGGTGGGGAGGAGTAGGGATTTTTTATTTACGCCGGTATTGCTAGCATAGAGATAGCAAGTTGGTTTCTGAAGTCTGTGGTTAACACTATTCAGTTCGCGCGTTTACCTAGTAAACTTCCCCAAGATAATATTGCAACGCTGTACCACGTCAACAATTCTGCACAAGGCGCATACCAATAAGGTATCCAAACGTATCGAAATCATCACTGCACTGAGAGTGATATGACACATAGACGTTATTAGTCTGTAAAGTATTAATAATAATATTAATTAGGAACAATAGTTGGCCATGAATGATTTTCTTTATGTATGTATAACAGAGATGCCTTACCCAGTGGTACAGTAGAAATATATTCTGATATAACAAAAACAAAATTGAATAAAATTTTTTTTAAAATTTATTTTAAGATTTTATGCAAAAATGCCTAAACCCTCCAATGATCATAGAGCCAGAAGAGCATAGAAACTTTTTCATTTGTGAATGTGATCAAAGTAAAATTGAAAAACCGACACAAAATTTGATGTCTTATTCTTTCGGATGGCCGGGGACCTCATGATTCTTCTAAATATCCCCTTCGATGTTCTCGTCTAGATAGTGTGCTTTTTGTACATAACAATAAAATGAAATTGTTTTATGTTTTACAAAAAGCTTACTATCTGTTTAATTCATTCGGAGCTTCCCTTTCTAACGCCAAGAGCTTTAGTTCTCGTGTCTAAAAACCATAATAAGCAGGTGTAGTTAATAGTTCAATATTATGCGTCTAAAAATATATACAAAACTTGTGTATGATATAAAATTGATTTTCAGTATCTGCGAGTATTAGTAATAATGAATGGTATGCATGTATTGAAAATTATTTAAATATATGTATGTAATACAGCCCCGACTAAACCAAAGGTTTTTCGTCGGTGAAGTGGTGTGACGGGAACTAGTGCAATCATATTGCAGATAAACGATTGTATCGATAGAAAGGTAACACTGATTATTTGCATACGCTGCCATAAGCCTTAGATAGAATTATACTAGAAAAATATTAAGGACAAGTTGTAGTTTTTTTCATTTATAACTCGTTTACACCGAAGCGGCAAGTAAAAATTAGTAAGACTTATACCGAAATTATAGACGTTATTCCATTTTATCAAATGTCCCATTTTAGATAGATTTTCCCTATTTTAAGACTGACATCATTTTAAACGTAAATAAAAGAGAGTGAGAAAGTGAAAGGGAGAGGCAGAGTACGAGACGAGTACTAACAAAAGTGTACATCGAGTCTAAGAATACTTATGCATAAGAAAAAATTGCGATTTTTTGAATCAACCAAGCAGAATCACTTTAAGAAACGAATATTAATCCTTGTAAAAATACCGTAGATAATTTAAAAATAATTTTTTGAAATTAGAGTACTTCATTAGCTTTTTGAACAACTTCTCTACAATTAATTTTCCCCAAAAACATTAACTTTATCAGTTTACAAAAAAGCTTATTATTTATGTATTCCTAACGGTGTAACTGCTGGTGTATAGTGAAGTAGAAACAATAAATAATGTGTGAGGCAGGCGCCGCTATCACCAGAAGTAAATACCACACACAAACTAGAACCAAATTGTAAAATTTTTTTTTCTGTGTTTCTCGCATGCAAACAATCATACGACTACAACATTAATAATAATATAATTGCTACAGAAGTTTAATTTTTTACTCAAATTAGAAAACTATATAAACTGTAAAACTACAAAATTACAACTATATGTATATGTATAAATGTAACCTATAAAGCTATAAATAATTTGAACTTTATTTAAATGTTCAACTAATACAAGATAATTTATTGCTAAACTTTTAATTTTGATATTTCAATTAACTATCTGTTTAATTAAAGTGTTACATTTATCCTATTATCTCAATACGCATTATTTCATTTGAATTCAATAAGCTGGTATGTACAAATCAATAGAAAGAAGAGATTTTATTTATAAATAAATTCATCTTTATTTGTAAAATATTTTTAGCTCGAGAGCCGACCGTATGGAAATCCTATGTATAAAATACATAAATAACTTTTTAGGCGCGAGTAGTACTTCTACAGACCTAAATGACGCCACCAATTATTAAAGTCAATTTTGGTCGCATCACACAATGTGACGTCATATTTAATTACGATTTTTACTTTTTACTTAATTCAATGGATGGGTATTACCTCATTTAATAAGAATCCTTATCGTTAAAAATTAGAAACTAAACTTTTTCAAGGTGGTGAGTGAGCTATGTTTGATTTGTACCTACCCTAGAACATCAGATAAAACTTGTTGTAATTTAATAAATTCAAATTCTCATTTTCAATGCAGTTTTTGCATTTTTCTAACTTCTCCAAAATTCCGCTATGTTTATAATGTCATATAGGTGTACCATTGAAAAAACTTCGAAGATTACCTGTTTAAAAAATTTGGAGAGACAGGTCTACCCACACTGTCAGTTTCCCATTGGATGCCCTTAATTAACCATTAACCATTAACCAAAATTAACCATTTAATTATAAAATAAAGTGCATTTTTGTTGGTATATTTGTGATGTAAAATTGTTTTCTTCAGTTTAATTTTGGAATTTCTCATAAATTCCTTCCTTTTGTTCAAAATTGTCCATATTTTCCATAACGATGATACTTCCTTTGTTTTAAATATATTCAAAAATTCAAACAATTAAAATTAAAATTGAGTATGATACATTTCAACATAGTGAAAAAATCAATTTTGTGATCTGATTTATTCTTCGTTTAAAAAAAAATATTAAAAATTCCTAAAAAATTTTTCGTCACATTTTCCTCAACAATGAATTTTCTGTTGTTTAAATAATCATACTAGTTTTTCAATATGGATTCATCAGTTATGCTGTAAGAAAAATTTTTTTTTGTTTTATTTTATTTGCTTAAAAATCATCTTCTTCAATCAGACTCTTCTTTATAATTTTGAGTGTATAAACTCTCGGAAATTGGATATTTTGATGTGTTTGATTGATGTTTTCGGTCTGTTAGACCATGCGATACGTCTTTCCTGATGATGACGCTAACTAGGCGTTGAAACCGGTCGAATAATTTTTACAAGAAAATAAAATTTTCTAACTTATCGCCTCTTTTAGTCAAAATTATTACTTGAATATTGATACGGGGCGAAACTTGGGGGTTCGATTTAATTATAACTTCATTAATATATAAAATATCAAGACTGTTCGGGTGTTGAACGCGTTCCGGTATAGGGGCTTTAACCCTATATTTTTTTTATATGTTTCATCACCTTTTTAAAAAGATTCTTGTAGATACTTAATTTATTTATTTTTTCAAATATTTTTCAATTTTTCAGTTTTTCTAATCTATATTTATACAATGTTTTTAATGATTTTGACATGTACTTGTTTACTTTTTCAATTAATACAGAGCGCTTGAAGATGTGCAGCTAGCACGAAACCATGGTAGCGCCAGAACTTCAAATATAACCTTGTTCTATATTTTTATTTTCTTTTTATCCGATGACCTAACTCCTAATTCCTCAAAATAAAACTAATTTTATTCATATAAGCGAATGAAATTACTAATCATCTAATATTTACTTAACAATGTACTTGCAATCACATGTAGATATGTATCTAGAGAACCTACGTTATTACGCAAATCAAATGATATAATAATAATTCAAAAATAACACATTAAACAATTATACAATATAGATTTCGCATTTAAAGTAATAATATTTAATATATAATTGACCTAATTCTTTTTTTTCTGCAAAAAACAAACTCATACAAACATTTTTTTGTTTCTTTTTGTTACAGAGAACAAGACAATTGTGTGATCGACCAGCAAACGACGCATACATGCGGATTTGAGATTTTGTAATGGTTCATTGGTAATCTTGAACTTTTTATTTATTGTATTAACACATACGTATACATTATTTTAGATTTAATTGAAATCATAATTTTCAGTTTACAATATTATGTTGCTATGCTAAACTAAAAGGAGGTAATTCAATTTTCAGTAAAGAATGATTAAATTTTATTGTAGATTTAAAGTATTATAGCTTAAATGTTAAGCTTCCACTAATTATACATTTATATACACAATAGTGATGTCGGATGATTAATCGATTAGTCGGTTTAGTCGACTAATTTTGTTTACATTTAGTCGACTATCGACTATTTGACCTTCGATTAAATGATTAAAATGATTATTTTTTTTAAATGACTAAAAACGACAAATTTAATAATTTTTCTGTATTATTTACTGGACTCTAAAAAATAGAAACGAAAAAATTATCAATTTGTATGATGTTTCACTTTTATGTGATTAATATATTATGATATTTCATATCTTTCTTTTTCTTAAAACGAAAATATTGAAAGTCCATATTTAAATTCAAAAGAAAGCCTCGTTTTTGAAAGAATTACATAGGTTACCTTATTCATGAATTCGACTAAAAATTTAGTCGATTAGTCGACTACTTTGTGTTCGATATTTTCGACTAATGACTAATTTTATCTGAACAACAATTTTAGTCGATTAATCGACTAACTGCTTCTTAGCCCGACATCACTAATACACAAGGGGTTATAAATAATAGTAATAATGAATAATAATGTGTTGAATACCTGTTTTTAAGATCTAGAACAGACGCCAACCACATCATTATTTATATACTTTAGTTATACATTACTTATTATGTACGTTACATTATACATTTTCTGATGTGGGTGGAGGACAAGAAAAGTGGGTCTGGGGACTAGGATGTGGAAGGTGTACGTTTGCAGCCGATATTCATTTGGAGTTATGAAAGGAAACCGCAGAAAGCCGTCACGAGTATAGCCGGCCAGGGGATTCACAAGGGGTTATAAAATAACGTCCATAGACTAGCTGATCTGACCGCGAAAGGGTGGAGTTATTTAAAAAAAAAATGTTGGTTTACACGAAGGGAATGGGAGTTTTAAACTATTTTATTTGACACAATTAAAATAGAAATGAATGTGACTGAAATTCCATTGATAATCATGAATTACTTAAAATTTTACAATTTCATAGAATTATAAAATAGAATAATGTCACATGGTTTTCACGACATATGTTTGTGAAGGCAAATTTTATCAAACTGCAAAAAAATGTCAGAGTTTTCATATTTTATAATAAAAACGTTATTGTTTTAATTGAAAACCTACCTAAACGATACAAACTTATTGACAAAAAGTTACATTGAAAAATTTAAAAAAATAAAGTTTCAAAAAGTAATACTATAGTTGTCAATAAGTATGTGTGTTATTTTTAAAATATCTAAAGTAACTTTTGGTATGAAAGAACAGCACAAAATTTTTCCTGCACTTTTTTCGTAGCCTACATGAAGGAGCGGGGGTCTAAGTAGGTCAAAATTGGGCTACCTTGTCTATGAACACTCCCTAATGAATTGTTTATAAATTTTGAAGCTTCTGGTTAAAATTGTCGTTTTCACTAATGAATTTACGTATATAACTGAGGCTAATTATGTCACTTTTTATCAAAATCTAGGTTATGCTCTAGATAGGTCTTCCACCATTATTTAATGTGTTAGGTTAATTAATCAACTCTTCAACCATTTCGATTATATTGACTTCCTGATTTATTTCATCTAATGAGCTATTGAGAAAACAACTTTGTTTTCAAGTGCTCTTATAAGTTATTCTGCGAACTGAGCTCAACTTATAAATTCAAGTACATTCTTCGTGGCCCCATTTGGAACAAAATTTATTACTTTCCTGGTTATTTTTGTCGACATAGTATAAACAATTATTAATCAAGTAAAATAATAATTGATGTATTTATATAGAATAGATGAAAATTCGCCTTTTGTTTTAGCACGGGAATATAACATACTTACAGAAAAAGTATAAAAAGAATACGAAATTAAACTCATTATACTTATTTATTCCGTTTTATGAAATAATTCACATGAGGGCGGTCATATTAATAACATATCCATTATACACCTATACAACTTTATTTAGTTTAGCAACACATAAAATAACTGTTTTATGAAATTTTAAATTCGAAAAGTATCCGACCATTTAAAGAAATGATTAAAAACTATTGTTAAGAGGGATTATCGGCCAATTTAATTGAATTCCAGAACTTGCTAAAAACTTATTTACATATATATTACTATTTTTTAAAGTTAAATGTAGAGAAAATCAAAAAAGTATTTTATTGTTTAGAAAAAGTTTTATTGAAATTAAGATATACCATTTTTTAACACCTACCTAAATATTTGCGATATATCGTACTTCCTATGAAAGTTTTAATATTTTTTTATTATAGGTCCGAAGACATTCGTCAATCTTCGGACCTATTATAATTTCGTTCAAATTCTTGCTATTGTTGAAACATCAGTAGCGCATACAGCAAATATCCACTTGTCGCATACTCCAAGAAGTGCGACATCGACATTAAGTGAGGGGAGAGTCCATACCTCGTTTACTCACGTACACTGTTTCTTAAGTATGTGTGTGTGTCCACACAACGTATTCGCCTTAGTCATAGACGGTCATGTATCGTCATATTGTATGCTTATCTTAAGGTATTATTAATTTACCTATGCATGTTATATTACAGGTTTTGAATCGATTCCTGCAATTGTTATACATTGTTGATTTTAATGCAATTTATTATTTTTCGTTATTATTGAAAAACATAATATTTGTTATTATTTTTTATTTAAATTGAGTTTAATTATATTTATTTAATAGAGTTCAACGTATTATTATTATCATTATCATTATTTTAATAAAAAAGCGTTTAAAAAATTTATTTTACAATTTTTGTTGAATTAGAAAATATAGTTTCTATCTTTTAATTTGATATTTTGTAGTTGCAAAATTTGTTGCCATAATATTTTCTTTAAAAAAATATAACAAAAAACACAATGTAAAAAGTGTTTGACAATTTTTACATTATTTTTTCAAATTTTTTAATGCAAATATGGCTGACTATGTTTCAATTTTAATTTTAAAGTTTGGGGTATCCTAGAAAAAGAAATATATATTGGCATTTTACATGCTATTTATAATATTTGTCTCTTTTTAACGTGTACGTATTATCTTTCGTACATAATATAAATTACTGGTCCTTTCATTTCTAATGTCTATGGTCAAACATATTCATCTATTTCTTTAATAAAACGTAAAAATGTACTTGAATGCTTTGTATACTTTATCCCGAAAATTGAGAAACAGTAATCACTGAGGACCTATATTTAATGCGTGCCAAACACGCACTTGACGACTTTATTTAACACCTACCAAAATATTTGCATATATATCGTACTTCCTATGAATATTTTAATATTTTTTTATTGTTAATATTAAACAGTGGGATCTGTGAGAAATAAAAAATTGTAAACTACTACATCAGTTAACAAAAAAATCACGTGATATAAAATGTAAGAATTTGATACAGAAATCGTCACTGAAAATATTCATAATACAAATTGTGAACATTGAAAATTGTGAATGTTTCCCATATTGCGGTTGCAAAACCGAATATTCATTACAACCCTACTATGTACCATTATAACAATTTTTATACTTTTTAGTTTATTGCAATTTCTAATGACTATGAGTGATTTGTATTATATTGTGTTTCATTTAAAATATGTAATTTTGTGTGATTTGAGGCTTTGTGTTGGCAGTAAATTCTAATATTTGAACAAAACCACGAATTCATTAATGTCTTTTCATCACGATTTCAAAAAAAAAAAATCGTCTCTATCATTTCATATTCAAAAAATTCCACTATTACCTAGTGATACCGGCGCACACAATAATAAAAAGAATACTTTTTTCGCCAAAACAATTCAACAAACCAGATAATAAATTTTCAACAAGAATGAAATATTGTTTTAATTATATGTTCTAATGGTTTGAATAAATTAATTAATTTTCAACTAAAATTAGATAAATTAACATTTCTTGTGTTTTATTTTAATGTTTCAAATAACATTTATTTTATTCTGATTTTCGTTTAAATAGATATTTAAATTTTGTATATCTAATGAAAAAGTCGTTGAACCTGTAGAATATAAATTTGAAAATTTGCTAAATTTGGCATTCTGCAAAACAATTTAAGCAACTTTAAGTTAGCGTTATCTAATTGTTGGAAATAGTTGAGATAATATCATATTTCAAATATATTGATTCAAATTTTTCGTTTGGAGCAAAATGTGATGTAATTTATAAATTAATGTAAAACTTATGTAGTTTATTAATTTTTAAATATCCTGTATGTGATAAACAAAATAACATATTCTCTTTCTATGATGATGGGTTTTGTTAATTTGAAGATTAATTGTTGTATTGACAGAAACAATCTATTTTGAGCGACATTATCTTCAATGACTATTAGTTATTTAATTAGTTGCTTTTTCTTCTTTTTTAGTTTTGGGAATCTATATCAAATAATAATCAATACTACCGATAGTAGTTGGTAAAATAAATCTTTACTCAAATTATTTAACTAATATTTAAATGTATTTGGACTACGAAGTAGGGAAAAGTGTTCTACTTAATTATAAATTGGGTTTTATATGATTTGAACAACAAAAAGAAAAGTAAGAAATTTAAAAACTTCTTCTTTTTACTCCGTGAAGATATTTTCTAGTATAAAATTAAGTATGCGAGAATATTATAGTAATGACTATGATTTTCCAGTTTTTCTGATTTCATGGTTTTTAGATTATAGTCCACTGTTTGTCCAAGAATTATTTCTATCACTCTTATGTAATTCAAACTTAAGGATTTCGAAGAAAGGTACTATTATGATTTAAGTAATCACTGAAAAATCAAAATAGACCATTTATAACCAGGGTTGGCATGTTTAAAACAAAGTGTTTTAAATCACATGTTTTAAACACTGTTTAAAACACAATCTAAATAAAACATGTTTGAAATTAAAGTGTTTTAAACGATGTTTTAAACTATGTTTAAAACAAATAAAAAACATTACATATTAAACTGTGTTCTGAACAATCTTCAATTAAATTCTTTCGGTTAAGTTGTAAATAAAATGTACTGAAATAAAAAAGTAGCTTAATTATATCTTTAGTCATTAATAATTAGGCAGTTCTATTCGAATATGCATCAGTAATAAAATAATAAAATCAAAATTAAATTTTTAATTAGGTTAAACTAAATTTATTTAAGTATGTATTTTGTTGTTTTTTTTTTCTTTCTTTTATGTTAAATACTAATTTGTATTAAGTATTTCCATTTAAATCCTGAAAAACAGTGACTAGCATTGCGGCTCTTTCTACTAAGGCTACAGTCGAATGCAATTGTGTTACTAAGTCAAATGTTTTGGGGTCGATTTGTGACTTTAGTGATAGCATTATGATAACAGGATAACAATAAGATTTTGAACTTCTTTGTACCGTAATTTATGTAAACTCTTTTATTTTAGTATGTATCAAATTCAGTGTTGCCAGATTGAGTCATCATTAGTCAAAAATCCCTTTAAAAAATGCATTTTAGGGAAGAAAACCTCCAAAAAATAAAATTATTTAACGCACACGAAATACGTAAGCAACGTCCGAGTAGCCCAAAAATAACCAATATTTAAAGTGGTCAACTTTTTGAAAAATGTCTCTTCAAAAATAATACAGTTGACAAGCAAAAATAATAATAATAATAATAATAATAAAATAAAATAATTTATAGCAAAATATAATTCTAATATTATTTCCAAGAAATTGTTTACTATGACTTTTGACGTTGTCTTAAAATACAATACCACACACTTAAATTTTAGTGCTTGATTTGAAACTGGTTTTTGAATTTGAGTATTTTTAAGCAGGGTGGCAAATATATGTTTGAAATTTAATTAAACCTCCAAATTCCCCCTAGTTTGAAAATTTCCAATCAAAAATCCCTCCAAAGAAATTATCCTCCCAAAATTTCCTCCAGCAATTTAAAAATTCCTTCTTAAATTTTGGAGAGAAAACCCCCCAATCTGACAACACTGATAAAATTTTATAAAATTTCTCAGAAACGTCTTTGTTGTAGTTGTACACAGTACAACACGTATAAACAACAAACGGTTTTATAAATTTTACAACAAACAAAATATTCAAATGTTTCCATTTAATGGCATCTATTATAAATTAATAGTACATTATTTTATGCCCATTTATGCCAATGTCTGACAGCAAAAAGTCAAACATTTCGAGACAAAAAGTTTTTTCCATATGGTTTAATTAAAGGAATTAAACCTGTTTAAAACAAGTTTAAAATGTTTAAAACATATGTTTAAATTAAACTAATAAAAACATTATTTTAAACATAGGAACACTTGTTTAAAACATTTTGAACTGTTTGTTTTATAAATTTAAAAAAAACTGTTTTTTTCCATCCCTGTTTATAACTAAGTACTATCAAATACTCATTGAAGAAATGAAACCTGTTGAATGCTTTAAATAAATACAAAATAAAAAATACTTGACTTCCATAAAGCTAGCCGTCCCTAAAATAAAAATAATATAATTATTAAAGCACTGGTGGGAGCACTGGGAACGTTATAGAGACGTTTAACATCTTTCTATTCAATTGCATGGAAAAATATATAAAATACAGCAAACAGTCGAAGCGCTGTGTAGAATATTTTTAACACTATCCACAGGGCTCCCATGATTTTAAATATTATACGATATTTTTCTTAAATTTTTCATTTTAAAATATTTTTGTCAGTATGATCGAAGAACACCTAATTCGTTTTAGCTATGGGACGGCTAGGTTTACCTTAAATTAGCCATATGTTTTGTTTTCCATGTTTTCTCGAAAACGATACGAACACCTATGTTTTAAATAACATCGAAAGTTCACGTATTTTTTACCTAGTAGTTTTTTGAGATTTTTCATTTTTTTATTTTGGGGACGGTTAGCTTTAAGGAGATAAGTACTCGTATTTTTGGGATATTTTAAAGGATGTAAAGTGTGAGCTCTTTTTCATGTCAAATATCTCCATAGACAACATTTATTTGCTAATTTTTAGTTTTTAAATAAATTATTTAATAAGATTTCTTACAGAATAATACTAATGTGTAATTTTAGACAGTTGCTAATAGTTTAATGGAATTTTTAAATGTTTTCCATAGGAATGTTATAAATTACGATTGAAATTTTCCTTTTGAAGTGGACAGTCATATTAGGTTAGCGACTTAATCAAAATTTTTAGCAAAAACTAACCAGGAATATTCTAGTAGCTGATTTTTTTTTAATCCATTATAAATTTAAAGAGGAATACAAAATTCATATACTATTTCTTTCAGATGTTCAAAATAAAATCGTTGAAAATAATACATAAGTAATGTTTTGGGTAACGTATCAGTAAGCATCATTCATATAGAAAATAAATTAATAGAACACATTACCTTAGAAAGAGAAAAACTATTGATAATATGGTACTTTAGGATACGACGTAGACTTAAATATTTATCCAAATGTTAATCAATTTTTAATATTAACACTGAGATTTAATAACAATAAAAAAGTACGAGGTACTTTTTATTCTAGTTTTAATTCTGAATCAGTTATAAGAAAACCAGCCACTAGAATATTCGTGGTCACTTTTTCTATTTCTAAACATCTTTTTAACTGAGATAAGTTATCAGTCAATATGCGTACTAAATTTTATCCAATGTGTAGTAGTCTTTAAAATTTAAAGTTTAAATGGACGCACTGTGTGTGCAAATTAGGGTTGCCAGGCATCCTCCTTTCGCGAGGATTGTCCTCGTTTTAATGCTTTATTTTGTTGTCCTCGTCGTGAAACAAAAGTCCTCGCGGAAAAAGTTCAAATATTTTCATTGTTGAACAAAATATTTAAAAAAAAATTATAAACGGTCATTGTTTCGAACACAGTTTGGTATATAATACATAATATATTATGTTAGTATTTCTGATTAACAAACTAATAGTCTAGGGTAAAAACTAGAAAATATTCCAAGAAGTCCTAGGTTCAAGTAAACTTAAAAATTTTTCGGGGTTAAAACGGTGCTTTGTAGTGACAGCACTATTAACATCGATAATTGGTGAATCAGTTATCGTCATTTTCTCACTGAATTTAGCGAGTTTAGCGTCAAGATGGCGTCCTATATTTCTGTTCTGTTTCTGTATTTGTTCAAAGTGGCTACGTGAAAAAAAAAATTAAATGTATTACAAAATTTAACAATGAATGGCTGTCGATAAAAAGTTGGGTTAGGAAAATTTCGGATACAAAATGTTTCTGTACATTATACAGAGTTGAACTGTCGTAATAAATAAAGGAATACGAGCACTTAATGATCACCAATCAACTTAAAAACAGAACTTTTAATATCAGTTAATAATAATAACTTCATCAATATCCAATTTTTTAATAAAATTAAAAATAATAAAAATTTACTGAATTGTACAAAAAATAGTCAGAAATAGTATACTCATTAATCTACTGTATTATAAACAATATATGTGTATATTTCAAAAGAAAATGTTACTAAAAATTAATTTTTTTGTCCTCGTCGGGGATTTTTAAAAACTGGTAACCCTAGTGCGCATACAGTACACTGAAAAAAAGATGGCCGCAAGTCACTAGATGTTAATAATAATAACGTTCCAATGAGTAGCCAGTTTTTATATGTGTATACATAATATGCAATGTACATCTTTTTATTTATACAAGTTCATTTGCCCTTCAAGAATTAAATAATAATAATAATTTATTGCGGATCAAATAAACATATATGAATGTTGTTTACAATTGCCTGTTAAGTTGGTAGCGCTTGTAAAGTTGGTAGTGCCAACTTGTTATAAGTCATATTCAAATGACAAGACCATATGCGCCGTATAGCAATACGCAATATGTAAACTAAATATTACGCTACCTATTACCATAATAAAAATATTTAAATTTTTTTATCTTTTATTGCATGTTCAGTTAGCATTAATGTCCAGTTTTATTTTGTTGAAAGAAAAAAAAATTGTTTAGAGAGAATCCAAAATTTACGATTTGAAAATTTTATTTTAATTAATCTGTTTAAAATAAAATTTTATCAGAAAAATTAATATGGGTAGGCTGGAGGCTGGAGCAAAATATAATGACAACGAGCTATTTTCGTATGCATAATTTTATTAATTGAAATTAAAAACTGTTTACCGTTGCTTTGGTCATTTAATAGCACATCTGTTGAAGTGTTGAAATATGCTGAGTGTCAAAATTTTGATGATGTTGAGTTGGTATTAAGGTGAATATTATTGGAAACGTGAATTTATCGTTTTGCAAAGTATTTTCGCAGATGTTTGTCTTACAGTCAGAAAGTAATATGATCTACTAACGACATTTTTGGTTTACTTGATATTTTGTAACAAAATATATTCTTTCAATCAACAAATACAAAAAAACAACCTTGTACCGGCACTATTATTTGTCCTTTTTAGTGTGCCGTACCAAAATTGGCAAAATGGGACACTTATGGGATCACTTCAATGTCCATTCTCGTGATGAGCAAAATTAGTCTTGGTCTTGCAGTCTTGTCTTGGTCTTGCATTTTTTGAAAGACCAAGACCAAGACTATAAGTATGGCTGCAAGACCAATACCAAGACTCAAGTGAACAAGACCAAAACAAAAGCAAGAAAAAAGCAAGACTCTTGCTAAACTATTTAAATGGTTTGAAAGTATAATTAATACCTTAAAGAGAGAAATTTCTGATTTTAGAAGGAAAAAATTCGGTAATAAAAATATGCAAGAAAGTGCAAGATTTTTTAGCAATACCAAGACCAAGACCAATACCAAGACTCAAACTGCTCTAGCAAGACCAAGACCAAGATTCTTAATCCAAGAACAAGACCAAGACCCAGACTGCCAAGTCTTGGTCGTGGTCTTGCATTTGCTCATCACTAGTCCATTCGCCTGTCATAAGTGGTTTTCTCTGAAACGATTCGACGTGAAAATTTTAAATTTAGCAACGAGATGGAACGGAGGGACCTAATTATAGATGTAAAATTGAATTTCGATTCCGAGGGTTTATTTCAGGGGATAATCGGGAAAGTAGAAACAAAGAGCATCTAGTACGGTATCAAGGGAAAACTTATTAAAGCACAAATTCAATAATATGTATAACTGTATATTATTTTAGTTCTCTGTTTTTGTTTGCTGAAAAATCTTTTAGAAATTACCGTCTTTGACCCTTGAAAGTTCACTCAGAGAAATTCGAAAAAATTCATTAAAAATAAGGTGCAGATAAAATGAAAATTCTAGACTTCTGAATTTTTGTACGTAATTTCCTTAGTACCTAAAAAAGAGAGCATTTTGCTTTAATCAAGATGCTATTAGTCAACAGTTATGTCAGTGTTATTTTTAACGTGTTTTAATTTCTGTACGAAATAAGTTCTAGAAATTAAAGAAGAAAGAAGTACACGCGAAAAATATGACAATTTCTACATAATAATGAGCAGATATTACTTTTATATATTTCATATTTGTTGGTGTTTCCACAGAAATAGTAGATTCAAAAAATATCCAAAGAAATTGATAAAAAATTTAAAGTAGTTTTCTGACTCAAAATGTTATGTGTATTAATTAATACATGTTTTACATGACAGAAAAAACAGGCGGCTTGTATCCCCTTAATCTCTTTCTTCAATAATCCATCATTTTCTATGTTCAAAAAGGATAATTTATTGAAAGCGAGCCTAGAAATATTAATTACACCTTCAAATGAATTTTTTATCGAACATACCTAAATTAAATAAGCTCAGTAATATAATTGAAGGCCAACGAGATATACTTACTTGCAAACATATTAGTTTGCTAATCATAATGATTTAGCATTTTATGCGCTTGAGCATTGCTTGGCGGGGGCTTGTCAATTCATTCTTTTACCACATATGGAAAATCAGTAATTTTTTTAATGAAAAAATCCATACAATATTTATAAACAATTTTATATACTTAATACCGTGTCGTTGATAGATATAAATGGAGATGTACCGTATATGTATGTATATTTTAACTTCCTCATAACAATGTCAGCTTATATTAGCGCTTGGTAATGTGACTCCTTTGACCCAAAGTGCATTAATTAACCTTTTGTTTTGTGAGTGGGATCGATCGTTTGTTTTCAAATTGTATTTAAGTGATTGATCATTTTATTTACCTATATGGATAAATATACTTGTATGGTAACGAAGTTTAATACAAAAATGGTGTAATTTGATGGATGTTTATTTCTTTTTGTTGGATTATTTTCGTATTTTATTCTGTAAAATACCGACATATAAAAAAATATTTTCTACACAATATTATTACCGAACCGCCAATTTATCTAATTTATGCGGAGAAGGGGTGTGTTCATGGTCCCTTGACACTCTCCGTCCTTGTATACAGGCCTGCCTGAAATATAAATTTATTAAATTTTGCTACCAAAATCATCCTAGTTTTTTTTAACGTTGTCATTACATTTTTTCTACTAATTTTTGAGAGTGCTTCGGAAAATTATATTAGCAAGATTTTATCAATCACAACATAAAACCCTGTGTATACATACAGTAGAAGCCCCGTAAACTTGCGTTACATAAACTTGCTGTCTCTCTAATCTTGACTGGATAATTTCTCTACTCTTGACAATATTTTCTCCCACCATGATTCTTCCGTAACCAATTAAATTCGTAATTAATGACGCGTATAGCGTACATTTGGTATCCTTCTCTACCTATATCTCTTTTTTTAGATTTAAATTGCGTATGTTGCGCATTCACTGCGCATAGGGGTAGTAAATAGTGGGAATATCAAGACTAGAGAATGGTACTGGACATGCTTGTCAAGATTAGGAAGCATTTACTGTACAATGCTCGCTGATTCCGCAATAATTTGAAAAATTATCCGATAATTCTATTGCTCAGTTCTAAATTATCCTGTTTTGAGGTCGACCTCTTACGTTAAATACCGACTGTTATTTTTTATAATTACAACAATGCTATGTATAACATTTGTATGTTGGTCTAGCAATAAATATAATAATTAACTCAAAAATTATCAAAATATATTCAAGGAGGTTTGAATAATAGAAACCAGTTGGAACCAAAAAAATTAAACAAATTTTAAAATAAAAAATTCCACTGAAGGTTTATCGTCATTAGGATAATTAAAAAAATTCATTGGCAAGATTAGGACTTATGAAAAATGAGACATCTTTAGTTATTCAACAATATCTGACAACGTCTCGTTAAATAAAACATGGTGGGAGATTCAAAAATAAAATGAAATCATATAATATAATTTACAAAATTGCAGTTCAGCACGAAAATATTTTCTTAATACTTTATTTACAAAATTAACTTGTAACATATTATTTTCACTCTCGTTATAACAACATTATTTAATTTCCGACATTTGTGTTAAAGACATTTTGTAATCAGTTCCTTGTTTTACGTTCCATGTCTTCATAATATAACAATAATAATTTAGATATTTATAACGATTTATTTATATCATCTTTACAGTCAATTAACTTAATAATAAAATTTTCATTTAGATCTCGTCAGTGCGATAGATAATACACTTATAGGTATTAAGTATGTATCTACAGCGCAGTATAAAGATTCGGAATCAACAAACGACACACAAAGGTACATCAACCGGCCGGCCATATCTTGGCACTAATAATATTGTCACGGTGTCAGGTTTGAGTTCATCTTTGTCTCTAAAATGTACGCCTATATATTTTTCTATGTAGTATAAATAGATGGATGCACTTAATTTTACGTTATGTGATGGGATACGAAATATAATCGAAAACACATTATACTACTTATACATCCTTGAAGTTGGGCAGAGCTTAATTTCTACAATTTTGGATACCGGAACGCACCTAGAAGAGTCCGCTTTTTTCCCAACAAATAGAAGTGGCAAACAAAAAAAAATGCGCCTTAGCGATTGTTCCATTGTAATTATTTTGGCTTTGGTCTCAACCATATGTACCCTAAAAACACCGGTCAAAAACAAACAAAAAAACCTGGGAAATGCTGGAACGCCGTTTCACCGCGTTCCGGCCGAGATTAAGTCCAAGAGTCAGGTCTACAATTGTAAATGTTTTCTGGTGTCGCAATTCGTCAGTTGAGTATTGGTTTTTTCATGTTATTTTCTCTCTTTTTAGAAGATTGTTTTGACCATTTTTTGCATTTGGCAGTTCTAATAACAAAATCCTTCTGTCATCATATTACGCGGTTTACTCGCACTGGAATACTTTGTAATAGTCAGTGTCGGATTTTACGTAATTTAACCGACAGTAGTTTTTAAGAAACTCTTATCGAAATTTTTTAATATCATATAGAAAGCAAAAGGTTTAGATAATCATGTTATTAACAAATTAAAGGCGAATTTTAGCACTAATAAAAGCAAGAAATATTTTATCCCGAGAATTGTGAAAAATTCTATATACTCACTACGAAATCTGTGACCTAATGACTTAATGTGTGTTGTAAAAATAACCATATAGAAAGAAAAGACATGGAATTAGCCGACGAATAGTTTAAAATCAACTACTCTATAAATTATGGTTATTCCTATTATAATATTGTTTGATTGTGAAATAATTTTGATCCATTATAAATAAATATGTATATAGTTTTACATAAGAAAAGTATCAAGATCATCTGAAATTTTTAAGGGAAGGTGGGCAAACAATGAAACACTTTTTATAATGGGTCAGTTTTACCCAAAATGTTATAAATGTATTATATATAAATGTATTATTAATAAGATAATCGAACTTCTTACTATTTTGTATTAAAAAAATTATATTTAAAAAAAATGATAAATGTCTTCAATCAGAGAAACAGTTTTAGTTGAAACAAATTTTATTGTTTCCATAACACTGTCATATTTTGTAATTCTTCTTGAAACAGTTTTAAGGGAAACATTCATTTTTTTCTTGTTGTTTGGACATTTATAATTTTTTTAAGATTAGAAATTAAACCGCGCAGGTCAAACAACTATACAGTTTGATACAAGGACTTATAAAGAAGCTCTAATTATTAACTAATTTTCTTTATTTAACGATTCACAATTGCTATAAACTTTTACTTAAAATATCAAAATTACTTAATTCGTCGATTACTTTTAAGCAATAAACGCAAAAATAATGGTGTGACGTCTTGTGACTAGCGGCGTATTCTTCCAAAAGTGCTGACAAACCGACTTCAATATCTCTAATGGCTCGTTCGTCCAAGTTTCCAGACGGATTGTAGGGAGATACATATCCAGTTCATATTCCGGACTTCAGGGACATCTCTTTGTATTGTCAAACGAAACCATGGTGCATTATCGGAAATTATGCACTTAGAGTCACGAGCCATAGCACGTGAAGAGGTCCTCGAGTCAATCGATATTCACCGTTGCCGTGATGTTTGTCATCGAGTGCACCTCCAACCACTTAGAATACGGATCGATCACAACTAACACATATTTATGCCCGGTGGATGCCATCACTGATGGTCCATCGTAATCCACGTAAATTTTTTTTCTAGGGGCTCTCTGAAACTGAACTGACAAGTGGGGCCCCGTCTAGTTCGTTATCTGTTTTACACCTTTGGCACTTATCACAGCTACGCACGTAAGCCTGTAAATTTTTATAAAGATTTGCTACAATAGTCGTCGACTGATCGCTCGATATGTTTTTGTAATCCCCGAGTGTGCTGAGGTTTGGGTGTTTTGGAAGTAGTGAAATCCGGGACAACTGAAATTCTCTTCTCACCTTACTGCTAAGCGATCTTAAATGTTTAAAAAATATTCATAACATTTTATTGTGGAACATGTTTTATTATCTTACCAACGTCCCCTACTTTTAAATCAACTTCTCGATTATTAATTTTGAATCTACTCACAATGCTCATGACTAATGTGTCTGTCGACTATTTTAGTCTCGTCTCATGAATAGATTAGATCAGATAGATAAATCGGCCTGTAACTATCTATAGAACACAATTCATCATATGGATAATAAGAGAATGTCTACTTACATAATAATATATTTGTACCTATATCTATGTAATAATATAATGTTAGAGGCATACTATGATATATCCACTGAAAGCTTGTCATATTATAGTTTTCATTACTCCTCTCAATCCGATCGCGACGTTAATGGCAGCGCGGAGTATTTCCCTCTATATTTAAATAGGAGGTAACGGTACTTGTAGACTATGATTTAATCATTTTTTTTGTTTTTGTGAGTTTTATGTAAATGTAATGTACCTGTGTATAAATTGTTTGAATGACAGTTTTGTTATTAGCAAACAAATACAGACCATTTGCAATGTACATAATGATTATTATTGCTGTTTAAATAGATATGTTGTCAAAATATTGTTAGATATGTTGTCAAATAACGTTTTATGTAAATATGTAATTAGAATTTTGATGTATTTGCAAATATTCTAAATTGTAAATAATAATATTTTGAACAAACGTACAAAAAATGTAACAGACATTTTTTTAATGATTGGTGTAGTTTCTGTTATAGATTGATCAGCATTTCAAATAATTACTATAGGAGATAGGAAAAGATCGGCCATTTTTTGCCCATCGGTTCATTTCTCTAATATTACTTTTCTTAAATGTTTATACCTTGGTAATGTGGCGAAGTAATGTCCAATAATCCCTTCGGGGTTATTGGTGAGCGGAATTAGTTAGCACACACGCACCCATTATTTCCGCTCCATCAACCAGTAGTGGATCCTAAATACTCCTAACAGAGATGGCCTGTGCTGGACCCATATTTTACTTTGAGGAGAACGTGGATTGAGGTATTCCACTAATGGTTTGGATATATTTTGGTAAAATCAAAGCCATATGGAGGAAGAAACTTTCAACAAAAAATATAATTCTTGTCTGGATTGAGGTAGATAGTAAGTGAATATTGCGGAAAGGAACCGCTGGGGGAATTAGGAGAATGAAGTTGGTAGAAATCGACATAGGGCGACGTAAACCCGAAAAATAAATCAACTTACCAGATCTCCGTGGTGGTGAATCCTTAAACTAATTTTGGACGGGAACTTTATTGAAGATTAACACTGCAAGTCCGGCAGTTCAAAAATTCCAAAAAAAAAAAGAAATTCGCCCGTAAGTGTTCTTCTATGCCCGACCGAAGTTAGGATTCGTATATTTAAAAACGAATAAAAATAAAGTAAATAAAAAATCCAAATTTTATTTTAAATTCTGAATATTCCAGTGTTTTCTTTCGCATTAGTTTCAAAAAAATTATTTACATAAGGTATTTTAATTTGACGACAATTTGTGTTACAATAAAAGAAAGTTTTGTTTGAACAGGACGAAAATCAAAGTCGAATTCATTGTTGAATTCATGTCGAGTTCGACAATAGATGTTTTGTTACGACGACCGAATTTCCAAAAGATGTTGTCAGCCCGATGGCTGAATTAAAAGAGCGATTGAAAAGAATCGAACTTTTAATTTTCGTTCTGTTGTTTTTTGTAAAATTCTAGATGTTTCTGTACAAATATTTATGTAATTGAAAATATATTTTTTTTTCGTAAACAAGTTCTTAATTAAATAATTCAAATTTTAAAATGTATAATTATTTATCCTGTGCGAAAACCATTTCTTTCCCCATAGGGGTTGATTTACTTTTCAACAGATGGCACCCTGTGTCTGATTTTTATTGACTTTACAATTTTATTAAAAATCTATAATTTCTAGATGTGGCGAAGGTGAGCTATGCCATAGTAACCCCTAATTTACAAGTATTTAGTAGTTAAAACAAATTACTAATATAAGTAGCTTAACTAAATATTTTTTTGTTTAGTGGGAATTTACACACAATTATGCCGAATTTACACATGTTTAGTAGCTAGAGCAAGTAGCTAATCTGAATAGTTCTTTTGTTTAGTGAGAGTCCGCACACATTTAATTACAGTAATGAATATGTTCAGTGAAAAAATTTAAAATAATAATATTTACACGCCTATATCTGTATATTGAAACCTTTTAAACACTCTACTAATTGTAAGTTTTTCCATATTTCTGGTGTGGGTTACAGCTTGGCTTTCGATATTAAATATCACGCCACATAATATGAATCGATCAGAATTTTTTTACGTTTAATTAAAATAAATAGCACTAGACAACCGTTAGGGCCAAAGCTTAATTTTGGCCGGAATGGGGCAAAACGGTTTTCCGAAATCTCAAACGACGGACCAGTACCTCCCAAGGATTTTTTTCTGGAATGGTCCGACACGACTAAGAGATATTTTCGTGTAATCAGTGTGTTTAGGAGTTGTAGGGTTGAGAGCACAAGCCTACGGTAAGCAAATACGCCAAAACGTACGTTTAGTTTTTTTGCTTGTCAGGGTCATTTTCAAGGGAATAGGAGAAATGGTAAACAAAAACGAGTGTTACTTTTACTTGGTAGTACATTTCGTTTTTTTTTTCATTCGTCACTTCATTTTTTAGGAAAATTTCGGTAGCCACAATTTTAGAAATTAAACCCTGATTAGGGCCTCTCAAAATATATGTTGTCTATATTTTAATTTCAATGTTACATAAAAAAAATAACACCTGTAACGTTGAAATATTATAGAAATACATAATAATTATTAATCATTGTGTAATTATTATTAATTAAAACTATTTTTGTGTCGTCCAATTGATTGAAAAAAATAGATGTTATGTTCCAAAATATTGTGATCTGGATACACTTAAACCCCTCACGTCATACACAAATGGAGAAGAAATTAAAAACGAAAAAACTGAGAAATATACTTATGAGAAAGCACTGGGTTTAGTTTAAAAAAAATAAAAAATAAAAACAAAACCGGATACTGTCGTGATGCATGCCTAGTATTTACTTATTTATTTATTTATTTATTTATTTTTGTACGGTTAAGGTATTAATATTAATATTAGACGAAATTAGCCTTGATATCTCCGATTAAGGGCAAGTTTAATATCACTTGTTCTGTATGTAGTTAAGTCAATTACATCATTATAATCATTTTTCTTATGTAGATTTTAATCTTAACATTTTTGAATTTGTATTGCTGATTAGTAAAAATGACTTCTATTAAGATCAATTCAAAAGTTAAACTATTAACTTTAACATTAAAAAATAATTCTTTTTTGAATAGATTATAACAGTTTTAAAGAAACATGAAAAATATTTAAGATAAATCAAAATATTTAGCAAACCATATTAAATTTGTTTAAAAATGCTAATTTTATTCTCATTGAACGTGCAAAAATTCTAAATTTGATTTATCACTCGGAAAGGTCAGCAAAGCTAGTGTTAAATTTACTCTTTTGAATATTTCTTTTTAAACAGACATCAAATAAATTAATGAAGACATATGATATATGTATTTTTTGAACTGAAACGCAGACTGAATGATTGATTGCTAGCGAAAAAATACCAGCGTTGCTGACATTAATATTTGAGCAGGTGCAAATTAAATAGTAGCTTTTGTTGTTCTAACTACATTTGAAAATTATATATCAGTTTCCATTGAACCAAAATCTTATCGAGTACTAACTTCAATACTAATAATCCTTAACAAATTACTGGATTTTAAATTTTTTTTTACTATCCTTATATATGATGACCTTAAAAAAATTTGTTTATTTTATTTGATGAATAACTGAAAAGCCAAATTTAACTAACTGTACATTTTTTTATGCAAAAATACTTACTTTTTATATTGAATTAACATTAAGAATCAACAGTGTTGTCTACCTTTCAGTACGTTCAAATATTTACATAAATTTAAAACAGAATAAATTTTTTTTTGCAAAATTGACATAACAATTATAAAATATATTCATGAAACAGAAATTTCAATGTATCCGTCCAGTTTAATATATCCTTAAGTGTTCTTGAAAGCTTGTGTGTACTTTTAAGACAAAATAAAATCCAAGAGTTCATATAGGTATACAAAAAAAAAACACCTATTTTGGTCATGTCAATGGACTTTATTTAACAATCAAAATGTTTCATGCCATTGAAATCATTGTCTTTTCTTTATTTTATATGTACGAATTGTAAGTATACTTCTCAACTGTGTATAAACATACGGCATGTCTTTTAAATATGAAACGTTCAGAGCCAAAGCGGATCAAGTCCGAAAATGAGAAAACATTTTTTGTTGCGAATTAATATTTGTTAATGGTGTATATTTTGTGAATCATAGTTTAGCCAAGTCCCTACTTTTGCTATTTTCCAACAGATAACAGCAGTTATCTTTAGTCTAGTAAATACAAATCTAGTAAATTATGATTCAAAATTAATTGGCAACTTAATACATACCTAATTGTAATTATTTTTGAATTATCAAATTATGATCCATATTTTATAAGTTAGTCTTTATGATTTATCTAGCGTTAATAGACTTTAACCTTGATTATCTCAAAACTATAATTAGGTATTTATGGATTGGATACACTTTAATTTGGAACACCACAAATATGTATTACAGTGTCTTTAATAGGTATTGCGTATTTCAGTAATCCTCAAACTTTCTGGTCCGAAATCCCCCTTTGTACTAAAAAACTTTAAAGGAACTCCGAAATACGTAGAAATAGGTAGGAAATGTGTAGAAAATGGGTGTAATTTGTAATCAGTTGTTTCTGCGACCCCCTTAAATAGTTTTCGCGACCCCCATTTTGAGAATTAAGGGCTTATTTGACGTATCAATAAATTCGTATAGTGTTACATTGAGAAAAAAGTCATTCATTGACTCAAAGAAAATAGTTCATCCAATAGTTCCTAAAAAATATTGCTTCCCTTGAAAAAATTGGTCTCAAAACAAAATACATTGTCACTGGGAGGGGCACATAGCTTCCTCGTATATGTAACAAACTTTTATTCAATCTTTAAGTGATTTTTTGCTTATTATATTGCATCTTTTTTTAAAGTTCGTACCTTATAATAGGTATTACTAACGTCGTGTTTGAAACAAGACAAGAATAAGCTAAATTGCTTTTTTTTTATTAATTCTTTCTAATAGAAATTACAATACAAAAAAACTGACTGCGTAGTCTTTTATTTTAAATGTCAACTGAAGAAAAAATTGAGGGTGCCAGTTCGTTTTCAACTGTCAAAGAATTACAAAAATTTAAAAGTTTTTATTTTTACAGCAACTAAACATAAAAATTAGATAATACAATAAACCTTTTGTATATATAGGCATAATATAATATAGTATACAATCAGACAACAAAACAAATGAAAGTGAAGACAGTGACCGAACAAAAGTGCACAACCACGTATAAATAAATGATGATTGTTTATTAGAGTCTAGTCTATCCACACTGTACCTAATTTATTGAATCTCAGGTTATGTACACGCAAGTACGTGCAGAGTATCTTTGCTATCTGTCTAATATCTTTTAACTGGAAAATAAGACAAATCATTTCAAAAATTGCAAACATGTCTATTTAAATGTAACTGTAATTCCTCTCATCAACATCTAACATGTAATTTATTTAACGAAAAAAATATTTATTTATTATAAAATTTACTCGTATGTATAGAGAGAGATATAGATACACTGACAATCAAAAACTTAGATCCTAATTTTAATGACATTTACTCTCCACCCGTTTCACTACGTGTACGCCAAAACAGCACAGTTTTGGCGTAACTACATCCATTAGATTCACTAGAGCCAAAGTAAGTTAATTATTACATGTGTTACATCTAGTTAACTTGCCAAAAAATGACTTCTTTTTGGAAATATGGTGAAAAATAAAACACGAACTGACTACTCAAACGCGACTGTCTCGAATCTATGTTTTTTTAAGGTTAGCGAACATCTAATTATTGTTGCTAGATTATATTTCTGTGAAGCTGCAGTTCAAGTTTCAAGTTGATTAGATGGAAAGTGCAAGAGATTTGAGCATGTCAGAGATAATGCATTACTGCAGTTGCTGTAAAGTAAGAAACAGAAAACAGCCTCTGATAACATCAGGGAGGCTGATAGCTACTGATTTTTAAGTATTTGGGGGACATTTTTCTTGTCCTGGTTTTTTAAGAAATTTTGCTGAACGTCTGCGAGCAATAGCTCTTTCCTATTGTAATTACGCCACTGACTTTTGATTGTCTGGATGACTAGAGGAGGGTGACTAATCCTACAACCATAGCGCAGTGTCTGCCAAATATTTTCATCTTACAATACGATATGGGTGAGGATACCGTGTTTTGCTGCACATCAAGTATAAATTTCCACAAAATTAAGTATTCGTATAAGCTTCGCCGATATTTCGCAAGTTTTGCCAGTCACAGCTGAAATCGCTCGCGACGAACAACCGTATCGTAGCATACAGTTTGGCAGGTATTATCGTAATCGATAAAACACTCATCAAAGTAATACCTACTTTGAATTTCTTGTAGCAGAAAAATTATAAAATCGTTTGAGACGTACACGGAGAGAAAATTCCTATAAAAATTACTGTGCTCATACTACAATCGACGTGTAACAGGCGAACATATTCAATTTTACCGTACAAAAATTGGATATGTTCGCCTGTTACACGTCGATTGTAGTATGAGCACAGTAATTTTTGTAGGAATTTTCTCTCCGTGTAGTCTTCTGGATTAATAAATAGTATTGTCACAAATTCAGATCCTAGAACCATATCTGGACTATAATTTCTGATGGAGTTGTTGGTTAATTTTAGGTTAAATTGATCGAAATTTCAATCTTTTCTTAATTTAGTCATCTTAGTGTAACAAACAATAATAAAAATAAAATAAAATTCGAACATAGTGTTTGCAAGGCTAGTTTGGGTTAAGTTCAAAGTATCCTGTGATTATTTCTGAAATCCCGATGTATTTAAAAAATAATGAGGATATAAAAGTATGTTCCTCCTTCAACACGTTTACGCAAACTTTTCTATAGTAGTGACCTATATTCTCCAATTTTTGAGTTATTTGTTGTAGTTTCCCTAGACATTTTAGTTCAATACTTACAAATTTTTGTTTGACTTACAAAAATTTTTGTCGTACAATCGAACTTCTATTTGAGATGCCGCTTCTCTCCTTTGAATTTTCATAAGTGAAAGTGCTATGGTGTCAAGTCTGAACTTTCTACATAAACAAATATAGTATGTTTGTTTCCAGAACCCCTTTTTGTGAATACAATTTTACATTTGCAATACCTCTATAATTGAAGAAGCCAGTGTATATAAACTTAAAATTAATAAACAGTGAAATAATAAAATACTTTTGCATTCATTTTAAAACCCTATCATATGTATGTGTGTATGTATGTATGAATGTATGCTTCTATGAGTGTATGGATGGATGCGTATGTACGTATGTGTGTGTATTGTATGTATACGATTAAGAACCTCTTTCCAGCCTCACAACACCTGATTTTAAGGGTCAAGGAGCAGTATTGTAGGGTCAATAGAGATACTACTTTGACACTATAAGTGGAGAATCTGTCATTTTGCGACAACATGTAGGCTTAATATAGGCTTTTTTTACATGTAATTCTGAAACTACTTTAACCCTATTTAATTCAATTGAAAGCAGTAATGTAGGTTTAATGCAGGTTTAATATTTCGACGCGGGCTCTCCGGCGTCTTTATAAGTACGAAATGAACCTTCTTACAAAATCTCTTGATTTATTAGTTACCCAGAGCCTCACATATAATCGACACCATGATAGGTACATCTTCACATCAAACAATTCCCGCAAACTTTTTACCCGCAGTATACATGACCAAATAGCATTAGGCACAAGAAATGACCATCAAAATTATCAAGTGTTCCTTCTATCTGTTTGCCTTGCGAATTCTTTATGATAAAAAAAAAATGTAATGATGTCATTCAACACAGCTAGTCAGTCATCAAACAGCGAGATCATCATCACACAGCACAGCGCAGCGCAACCACACTACACTATATGTACAGTTGTTGTGAGATCATTAAACTTTTTGATTTTCGTAGGTGTTCTTTAATCAGATGTCTATTGTATACTGTAAAAAAAAAGATTCATATTTCGTTCTTTTTTTTCACTGTATACAATGTTTCTTGAATTATTCAACAGCACACCGAGAGTGGTTATTGCAAAATTTTTGCGAATGAGAAACAAAAAAATCCAATTATGAAATATGGATAGTGGTACCTAATGGTTCGTTTGAGTTTTTGATGATAAATGAATTTGAAATTATTTATCATTTTAACGATTGTGTATGAATTGATGTTAACAAAACGTTGAGTTGTAATGTACAATTCAACGTATCCTCGAATAATAACTAATTAGACGAAAACTAGAGATTAATCAAGTTTATAATAGCTCAGGAGTTCATCACGTTTTTATGTCCTAGCAATAATCATGCAGAAGTACGGATCCACGTATTTTTGGCTCTAAAAAAAACTAAAGGTCCGGTTCCACTGTTTTTTGCATGCGCTGATTTGAGTGTATATTCTTCTAAAACTAGCTAAAATAAACACTTTTTCAAGACGAAAAAATCGACATCTTGCTTCATTTTCGAGATATTGAGCGCCAAAATTTGAAAATATGTATAAAAATATAAATAACACTATAAATATAAAGGTTTATATTTATATAACATATTATACTGGTATAACTAAAAGTATAAATAACATATTGTACTGTTTTCAAAATTTGGCGCTCGATATCACGAAAACGAAAGAAGATAGTGATATTTTTATTCGTGTAAAAGTGTCTATTTTTATCGGTTTTACCAGAATATATATATATATATATATATATATATATATATATATATATATATATATATATATATATATATATATATATATATATATATCAAATCACGGCATTTAGAAAACCGTAGCCGTTAATATTAAGCCAATTTCTATCTATAATTTTACGCTCGATATCTCGAAAACGAAGAAAAATATAAACATTTTAATCTTGAAAAACTATTTGCTTTGGTGATTTTTTATTAAAATATGCTTTCAAATCACCACATCCAAACACACACAAAATAAACGACAGAAAGTTTAAAAAAATTGAATTTTTTTGAAATTTAACGACAGTTCCCAACCTTTTCAGCCAGCTGTTCAGTACTGGTCTTGAGTTGTAATATTATTTTTAATTAACCCGCTGTAATATCGAACATTTTAAAAAAGAAATGATTAAAAATGGACCATTCGTTATTTTTATAGCCGAAAATAGGCTGCACAATTACCACTTGGGTTTTAACAATAAGAAAATTTTTTACTGCCAACGAAATGATTGACCAATGCTCCTCTCTCGCCTCTACGCGTACGTCTACGAAGGTGTACGTTTGGAATTAGTTTTTGTCCATCCACTATAATGTTCGAATAATTACCAGAATTTTGCTACCTTTTCTCATCATACGCCTCTATTTACATTAGTTACATTGTATGAATTGATCGTTCAAAATAATCTCTGGAATTTTGTTGACTCATTCTAGACGAAATACTAACTACAGTTTTAATTGATAAATACTTGAAACAGACAATGATATTGCTTGTGTATTTTTATTTGGATCGAAGAACAATATTAGTAATAGTGAAATTTAAGAACACTTCATGGAGGAATTATCGAAATTTTTTAAATACTGTTGGTGAATCTTCTTAACTTGCTGACAATTAAAAAATTTGATTGGTTCGTTTAATAGTGATCTTCACTTTCGATCATTAATTTTCGGTAATTAATACCTTCATAGCGGTCTCTTTGAAAACGATCATTTTTATCAGCATTAAGAATCGAACTTACCTCTTTCGGTTTATTATAAACTAAAGTATATTTAGTGGGTTCATTCACTTATAAAAGTAAAATTTTATTGTAAACCCAGAAATTGACAGTAACGACCATATCAGGATCAAAGTTAAAATTTTGAAATGCCATTGAAAATAAAAGATATTAAACTAAATTTGTGCCTTGGGATATTTAGACTATCCATTCATAGTCCGTTAATGAATTGATATAGATTGTACATATGATTATCTGTTGTTAATACTTAAATTGAATATTCAGGCAATGTGATTTAGTTTCTGTATTGATTTTTCAACTTTTTTTGGTTTTATTTTGTGTTTTTTTGTTTGTTTTTTTTTTTTTTAATTTTTAAAATTACGATTTTGTAAAAATGGAAAAAATGGTATCAAAAAACTAGAAACAATTTCAAATTTCAGATTTCAGATTGAAAATGTTTTGATATTTAAATGTGATTGTTTTGGTTGCCAAACAATATATTTTTGATTCAAAGAAAAAGCAATCAAAGAAATTTTTAATCTTTGAGCAAACAAGTCGTTTTGAGAGTATAGAACAATCAAGAATTGTCAGATCATACTACAATTCGTTTTTAGTTTCATATAGCGGAGTGTCACTCAAAAGGCCTCTTTTTCGGTCGAAAATACCGAATATTATTTTGCTGAATATTTAGCCATTCGGTGAAGGTGATGGCCGAATATTCGGTATTCGGCCGATTGCCGAGTAGAGTATATGTTGTAAGCCCAGTAATAATGATATCAAGATATCTTGTACGAAATAAATTAATTGCATTTTACGAATGTTTTTAAAAGGTTATTGTACCACAATCAATAGTTTCGTACATATTGCGAATTGTTCTCTACACTAAGATTAGTGTTAACATAAAATGAACCTTTGTAAGAACATAATATTATGTACTCGGATACACAATGATAAACTTTTTGAAAAAAATTTTGATTTTATTAAATGATTAAAATTTATGATTTATTAGCAACAAATATCAGCACATACGAACAAAAATACAATACACGAAGAAACAGTAGATTTCGTTTAATGATATCTATATGTCTATATTTTGGATACCCGCTGACTGTACAACGAAATATTTGAAGTTATCAGTCAAAATACTGTTCTTGATCTACTACTAAAAATACCGTATAAAAGAGAGGGAACAAACCATTAGATAATTAAGAATAGCAACAACTTTTGACTTCTGACTTCTAACTGGAAAAGATTCATTTTTAAACAAAGTTTAAAAGAAATCAAAGTTCATGGTGCTACATCAAGACATTTGTTTAAAACTGTTCAGTTCAATTTAGTTCAAAATTTAACTCTTGTTTCCATTTCATGCTTACGGACCATGGCAAAATTAGGTGGGTAATTATATATAAATGAAGTGCATGGAAGCATAACAAAATGCCATGTTTGGCGACCTTAAATCTGTGTACTTTGATATTTAAATAATTCGAGGTATTTTTATAAGTGTACGCATCTCGGTTATATAATTCATTTGACCTTAATCACTTAAATTTCATATTTAACAAATTTATTTTTAATTAATTTTCCTTTTCATGAAATTTGTCTCATCAAATTGAATATGATTTTAATACATTATAAACTGCTATGCGCCTCATTTAACGTAGTTGGAGCGCTAGAGCCTTGGAAAAACTATAGAATGATCTTTGGATATGTTATGTTTCAATACCTAATACACAAAATACTACAACTTAAACCATTTTCTGGCATCCAATTTGTGAGATAAAAACTTTTAAAAATTACTTCTTTAACACACAAGTAATAGGGTTACGCTTCAAAATGTACCGGAAGCAGTCACTTAGTCAAATGAATTAATACCTTCTGCTAATGAAAAAAATTCGCTAAAACTATAAAAAACTTATTTAAAAAAAATTTAATTCTTTACTAACATTCCAAAAATATAATTCACAAATCCTGACGTCCAGTATTTTAGTAATTTAATTTTACAACCAAGAAATGTATGGATATTTTTATTTATCACATTGAAAATTCGTAATGCAAACTGACCTTATTCTTTTGCAAATGATTTTCACATTGTTGTATTTGTTAATTTATAATTGAAGTGATTAAAATATAAATATTCACAAAACTTACAAATACTGTAACATTTTTATCGACTGTGTACCTTGGAGAGATAGCAATTTCTATTATCAACATTGAACGGTAACTTTTATAACTATATTAGCGAATTTCCAGAATGGAATTCAGCTGTTACAGCCACTGTCATGACGCGACTTGAGCCACTTAAAATTTATCTTAAGGTCCCTAGAAAAACCGAAAATATTATTCACTAAAATTTATATATATATATATATATATATATATATATATATATATATATATATATATATATATATATATATATATATATGTATATATATACAGCATGTGTTTTTCGAGAGTTGCCATTTTGATTACATCCAAACCGTTGATTTAATCGAAAAATTGGTTAAATAAAAGTTGTAGATATCAACGGGGGCAACCGATTGCTATAGTCAGCAGCTTTATAGCTCTTATGGTTTTCGAGTTATGATACAAACTTATAGATTTTTAAATGAGACTATATGTTAATTTTTCAATAAAACTGATCTACTGCATCAATTAAAAATATAAATGAAGAAAAACAGTTTTTTACCCAAGTTTATTTTTTGAATTTTTCTTTAATTTAGCAATTAGGCGGTAGAAATATGCATATGTATTTGAGGCTCTTTTAACTGACAGAGTTTTAGATGGCGAAAATTTCTATTACATCCAAGAACAGAACCCTATTTAGTATCATTCTCTGTAATACAAGTGGTAGTTTTTGGAGTAATTCAGATTTTGGAATATAGATGTCGGGCTCTATTTCAAGTTTGAAAAACTCACGCTATATATATATATATATATATATATATATATATATATATATATATATATATATATATATATATATATATATATATATATGTCTGTGTGTGTCCACGCGATAACTCTCGATCGAAATGTCTTACGTTTATGTAATTTGGTGAAAATATTGAAAGTCCCAAGTTGGACGAGTTCGTTAACCAGACACGTCCCGCATGCCGTAACATAGTTTTTTTGGTAATTTTCGTGAAAAAAATTAGTTTTTTGCCAATGCTGCGACAGGGGTATTTTTTTAACTACGCAATGTTGCCAGATTTTATTACTCTCAAAAATCCACTAGTCAAATTTATATTATATTATGATTTATTTTATGATAAAATTGTTTTTTTATTACAAAATGAGCTTTCTCAATGCAATTCTAAATTAAGAAAACGAAATTTAGTAATTAAATAATATCAATTTTCAACAATTAATGACAGACTTTTTTCGAACTTAGTAGTATTTAATCTCTAGCGCTCCAACCACCTTAAGTATTTTTGGAATATTCAATTTCGAGGTAGAAGTGACGCATTTTCAAACAGTATATTACTTACTGAGGAACGGAAATATTATTTTTGTCGCCTCAAATACAGTTTGAGGCCAAAAAAATAAACTTTAGGCCGAGTACGAACACAGGACACAAACCGGAAAGAAACGTTACAGTTTTACATGAAGCAAATAAGGTACCCAGATTAACTAATTTAAAGACAATAGAAATTTATAAGCACAATTCTCAATTACTTTTAAACGATTGTACCGATATTTACAATTCTATGTTATTTTATAATTTTATAATTTTTGTATGAAACTGTACCGCTTACATTATTTGTTTCTCTGTCACATATACCCAGCTCGTCTAAACTTCTTTTTCTTATTTTTGATTTCCTCCGCTATTTCCAGTCCTACTATTTTTCCATAATCCACTATTACCATGAATTTAATCTTCACTTGTTTCATAATGGTCTTATTAACCGAAGCATATTATAAGAGTTTAAATAAAAAAAGTAGTATTTTTGCAAAGTAGCATTTTATAGTAGTATATGTAATTAATAGTAGACGTCTATAAGTAACAATTTGCATAGAAAAATCTGTTTACTAATTCACGGTAGGCGATTACTTACATTCCTAGGCTGGTAAGTAAACTTTTATGACCTGTAATTTTTTGTAACTATATGGTAACTAGAAATGAGAATAATTAACATTACTTAGGCATCACATTAAGTATCTGCCACAGAAATACAAACCTACGATTCAAGTGGTTGAAAAAAATATTTTTCAGCACTCCCACCAGCATTATACTAAAAACTTAAAACACACAACATTTGTAAAATTCTTGATGTCAAATAAAAAACGATCTTATTTGAAATCTTGTTTTTGTCTTAAAGCCGGTCCAGACGCAACGTCTTATCTGAACGACTTGTCTGAATCGACAAGTCGTTCAGATGAAACGTAGCGTGTGGACCGCAAAACGTACGTCTTGCATGACGGAAATGAAGTTGTACGATAAGTCGAGAGTTTGAGCTGCGAGGCATCATTTTATGAAAATCGGTTCGACAAGTTGGTGCGTCTGGACAGACTTTCGTTTTATCGAAACGATTTGTAGTATTTTTATACATAATATCGTAGTATTTCTATTACTTCGTGTCCGTTAATTTAAAAATTTAAAATTTTACAAAATAAAAATTTATACATTTTTTGTATAAATTTTGTTTTTTATTTTATAATTTTCATTTTATTTTATAATGTCTGATCTTCGTCAATGCTCCCGTTAATTTTTGTGTGAATTTGTTGACCTTTATAGGAGTCTTACTTGCTTGTGGCAAGTTAAAAGCCCAGAGTACAGTGACCGGAATAAAAAGTCACAAGCATACGAAGCCCTTATTGAAAAATACAGAACCATTGACGAAACGGATAACAGGGAGACAGTAAAAAAGAATTAATTCTTTACGAATCGTTTACAAAAAAGAGCGGGGTAAAATATTTAAATCTATTAAAAGAGTTTAATAAATGGCTGTAAGTTTCAGTATCCATCCTTAGGTAATTACGCCAATCAACTGCTTCATTATGAGGCTCACGTAATAGTCTGACATAAGAAAATTCATGTCTCTTTAAGAGCCATTCTCTAGACCATCTTAATCTTCTATTTTTAGTCGAATTTTCTCCGAAAAATTAGACTTATACAGTCTATACGATAAGAGCTGCGAGAGGCGAGAGTAGGGGCGCTATCCGTTTTCGGACTCGTAGAACACGAATATGTAGAAAAAAAATGTCTGATATATATATATATATATATATATATATATATATATATATATATTCCCGCCACCTTTTAATTTGTGTAGGGCTCCCCTATGGAAGTTAAGAAATGAAATTTGGTAAATGGGGCTCATTTTCGAGGCACCTCATACTATCAAAGTGGGGTGTAATTTTGGGCAAATTTTTTTTCTGACCCGACCTTTAAGGGGGTGGTGGGGGGCGGAAAAGCAATAAAACTTCTCCAAACCGGTTTTAAATAATGTTTCGATCAATTATCTACAACATATCCAAAATTCAGCTTCCTAGGATGATTTGGTGGGAGTAGAGGGGGGAAAAAACGATTTTCGCTGGATCTAACAGGCCCCCAGTCCCCCAGAATTAACGTAGAGGTTTGAAATTTGGTGTGTTGATAAAGTTCGTACCTAGGTTGTGCTTTCTGGAGGTTTTAATGTTTTACCCCCACCCCCCTCATTTTTAAGCTACGATTTCATGCATTTTCGACGTTTTCGAAGTTTGTACCACTCGCACAGGTCACCCGAATAAACCTAGAGGGCTGAAATTTTGTATTCGGATTGAGTTAGTATCAAGGGTGTGCCTTTTGGGGGTCTCGACTTTTAACCCCTACCCCCACCATTTTTATACTCAAAAGAACATGATTTTTCTTGTTTTTTAACAGTTTCGTTCGGGTCAAAATCTCGCCAAATAAACCTAGAATGCTGAAATTTTGTGTACAGGTTAAGCTAATAGCCAGACACTGTTTTTGGGGGGTTTCAACTTTTAATCCTTACCCCCACGATTTTTACGCCAATATTTCCTTAATTTTTTTGCTTGTTTTCTAACACGTCTAGAGACTCTCTAAGGAAACCTAGAGGGCTGAAATTTTGTACGTGTATTCAATTAGTATCCAGCTAGTACCTTTTAGGGAGTCCACATTACTTTTCACCCCACTTCTTCCATTTTTACATCGGAATTGAATGCTATTGTTAAATGTGTTTTAAATGCATTACTTTTATTCTAAATACAAGTAGGCGAAGAGTAATTTTAAAAAATTTAAAAAAAAAAGTGAATACAATTTTTTAACAAATGAAATACATTCATAATTTGAAAATGTTATTAAAGTCACTGTTTATTTATAAATTAGGAGTTTTAGATTTTTATTATTTATAAAATAGAAATTTTGGATTTTTTTGGAAAGAAAAAATATCTTCATAAAAGCCTTCCAGTTTACTATTTAAATTCCTTTTTTAATATTTAAAAATAAAACACAAAGGCAATTGGCGGATAAGCATGGATAGAAATGCCCTCGTACGAATTGTGTTGGCTTTTTCCCTGTTAACTGCTATCGGCACAAAATTGAAATTTACTGAGATTCAGCGCTTAAAAACTTAAAACCTTTTTTTAAAGCCCCGATCAACCGGACACTCATCATCAATTTTGAAACCACCAAAATTACAAACCGCTTGTGGACTTTCAATTATATTTCGCTTGTAGACACTCAATACCGAAGATGAAAGGAAAAATTCGACTTCCGTGATGGGGCTCCGCTGCTCACGGCGTTTTTTTTTTCTTTTATTTTTCATTAAAATGAGAACACCATAGAGTGCCCAAAGAAATGTTTCCTCCATGACAAACGTCGTGAAACTGAAATATGAACGATAAGTTGGAGACGTGTGGACACACTAATTTTTGTACGTTTTGTCGAACGACTTGCATGAACGTTTTATCGTTCAGATAAAACGTTGCGTCTGGACCGGCCTTATTAAGTAAATTTCTTTTTAAATCAAGTTTATTTTTAATGTTCAGTAGCTGTTTTGTAACAAATGTATTAGCTGTTATGATTATGGTATTTAAAAGCTATATACATATATGGCACATATCTATCTATATACACATACACATATACAATATGAGCTTGTACGTGCATACATATATGTCGAAACATGTTATAAAAAGGGTATTTGTTTAATGTTTTGTTAAAGTTAGTAGTTCGAACATATATAAAATGTAAGATTTTATGAAAACTCACTATACTTAGATATGTAAGTATACACCTGACTACTTACTATCTATTGAGGATATGTCTAATAAATAAAGTTTGTTAAAGGAACATTTATACGGTTTAACATGGATGATAAAATTGAGTAAAATATTTATCTCAAATATTTGTTACCGTAACATTATATAGTCCATAATAATATTAACTTAATTTTTTTCGTACAAATTTAGGATTTGCACATTTTTAAAAGAATTTGCTAATATTCATCTTAGCATTTTATGTTTTAATGAAACATCTAATATTCAAGTTGCTAAAAATCACTTAAGTAGTAGATACATAAAAGCAATATATTATAATATGTAGCGTTAGGCAATATATCGAATTTTATTATCTAGATAACAGATAATAGATAACATATTAAAACATCTAGATAAAGATAATAAATAATTTAACCGTTATCTAGATACCATTTTAGATAATATTTACAGAAATAATACACTAGGTCAGTATTTCTCAACAACCGGGCCGCGAATGAATTCTATCGAAGACTAAGAATTAGGGTAAGCGCGGGAGAGATGCCGCAGTAGCCATAGTTCCTCCGTTGATTGCTATTAATGCATTATATTTTTAAAATAAGTTACTTATTTAAGCTGTATATGGTAACATTTATGATTAGTCCATAAGTTTAGTAATTATCCAACTTTTTATTATTGAAAAGTAAGTTTTTTAACATAATAGGGTGAATGCGGGAGTGGTGCCGCACATCTTGAAAACACTTGATAATTCTTAAAGTATGCATTTAATTGATTTGAAATTTTGTACACAATAAATGTAAACATTGTTCTTTAAAATTATTTGTAAATAATTTTAAATTTTGAGTCATAAAGGATTTATAATTAACATTTTTGTAGAGCCTGCAAAGCGGCGTCTCTCCCACACCTATGGGAGAGATGCCGCATCAAAGAAGGTGAGACGTCGCATAGTTCATATTAAAAATTTTGCATTTTACACACGTCTCCACACATGATGCATGCCATATGTAACCATTTTTGGCACTTTGTACATCTTAACCAGTCAACTTTTTTTTGTTTCTGAGTACCTTTCAAAACATTGAATACACAGTCAGTCATCATTATTTTCGTTATCTTCACTAATATGAGGGCTCTTCCTGATACATTAATGGATCTTTTATATTTACGTGGCATAATTTACAGTCAAAAAAAAAAAAAAAAATTGCATAATTAACGTATACATAATATGATGCGGCATCTATGCCAACTTTAATTGCGGCATCTCTCCTTTTTGTTGGGATAGAATAAAATATACGTAAATTAATAACAAAACTCATTTTCATTGAAACAGTGAAATATACATTCTTAAATTCTAATGAATTAAAGAACAATGTTTACATTTATTGTGTACCAAATTTCAAATCAATTAAATACATACTTTAAGAATTATCAAGTGTTTTCGAAATGTGCGGCATCTCTCCCGCATTCACCCTACTTTTAAAGATTTTTCTAATGTCTAAAAAAGTGTCGATATTTATCTGAAATACATGGTAGACTAGATGATTGGAAAACGACATTTCATATTAGACGACTTAATGTTATTCTAATTGATGGCGAAAATGATTCCAAGCAACAAGAACCAGATTTAAAATTACCGAATCACTTTTAAACATTCCTTTAATGCTTAAAAATATGTCGATATTTATCTGACAAGTGGTTGGAAAACGACATTTCATACTAAATATAGATGTAATTTAGAAAACTGGTGATTGTTATATGTGACCGATCCGTACAAAATTATCTGAGATTTTAGCGAGCGGTGACTGAAGAAAGGGATAAAATACTGGGATAAAATGTTCCGATACGAAACATTTCAATTTTCGACTTTCTAGATTCCTAAGGCTCCGAAATACGGTGAAAACTGCATATGATAAATTTGGTTTGATGGGCATTTTGTAAATAAACGTATTTTTGAGCATATTTGCCAGTGCCAAACATGACTGCCAGTATTAAGGATCCGCATATCCAAATGGTGCTCTAGATTTCTAAAATACGTCTACTTATAATCCTCTATAATCTTACTATATTTTATAATTTATATTATTTTATTACATTAAGATGATAGGTACACGTGAGTATATGAAGCATTTAAAATAAAATTATAAATATATAATATTTGCTTAATCTATTTCAATATGCACTTAGATCCATACGCAAACGCACACATAAGTATTTAGAATTTTTTTTAAAAAAAGCAGAAAAAAATCAAAAGTAATATCAGTTCATTCGTATCCTCCATTCGTTCAGATAAACATCTGCTTATGTTTAATGTATGTAATTTTCATAAAAACATGTTTGATCAACTTGACCAGTTCCTTCGTTGACCAGTCAGTCGTCAATGTTTTAACTTTACTTTGTTTTGTTTACAGTAGTCAACTTCAACTTACTGTAGTTATACGAGCAGGTAGGGTGTTTTTAGTTACTGAGGATATACAAGCTTTAAGATAGGAAAATGGTATAAGGGTTAAAGTCAAGATGGATCTAACCTTTTAACCTTTGTACCTGCTAAAGGAAGGTATAAAGGTTAAAAGGTTAAGAGAATAATTTAGAGAATACGGTAGCTATTACAAAGTAAGACAATACATTTTAAAATTATATTTGTTACACAAAATTATTTCTAACTTTCGATATAGGTTTTTTTAGATGTGTTTTAAGCGGAATTATGCTGCTAGCAAACGCTAAGTCTGGTAAACGAGCTTAGTTTTCACTGATATTGTTTTATGTGATCTAAGAAAATCAGAAGAAAATATGAAATAAAAGAAATTATAAATTTTTACGAAAAAATCTCAATTTTCTAGAGAAAATTAAAATGAACAAAATAGATGCAATTTTGTTATTTCACTCAACTGATTGATCTAACTAACTAATTAAAATTAATTAATTCGGAGTAACGTAAAGGCCCCCATACCGGAACACTATTTTTAGGTGTGTCATTAAAGTGGCTTATAAAAATTAATAAATAAATTAAGCACTCATTTCTTTTTCTTAATAAGCATGAAACCAAGTTTTTTAATCCAATGAAATGTTTTATAAGTTCTTTATCCAATGAAAATTTAACCCAAAAATTTTGATTTATTAATGTTTTTGTTTTATAATTTGTTGACATCCATAAAAAAGCGGACCTTTAAAACACCTTTAAAAAATCAGCACGGACACCTAAAAAAGAACACGTATGTAACGTACATGAGATACATCACATACATCTTCTGCCATCTTTTCACGTATAGTCAACTACATATAGTTCAATTTGGTATGTATAAAGTTTGAAAATTGTCGCCATTTTGACAAATTAGTTTTAGAACTGAAGTTAAATAAAATAACCGCTGTCGTTGTTTACGAAATACATAGATGGCGAAACAATATTTGTGCAAAATACAGTATTCTCATCGTTTATTTCATCGAATATTTAAACCATTCTGTGTTTCCTACTTTGACATTCTATGTATTACTAGATGTCACTCTATGACATAGAGTGACATCTAGTAACTATTTGGCATTTATTAAAAGACGTATTCTATCTACAAGTACACAAACTTTAATATTTATATATGTCTTTACTAGCATGAAACACACTGTGCATTGTAGCTACTCAATATGTAAAGTTGCTTTGGTTATGTTTGCGTTTGTTCACTACTATAACACAAGCGAAACGAACTCGAAGAAAAAAAGTAAAACACACTTGATTTTCATATTGTTTCACGTATATGGTTTAAGTAATACCAGATAAATTATTATTGGTTAAGTTACTTTTATACTTACTTGTCGTTTTTCAGTTTTTGTTTAAATAAATGAAAGCAGATCATTCTGTAAATAAAAAAAAAAATGTTCTAGAACTAGAAAAAATGTAAATGAAGTTGTTTTATGCTGATAAAACTTGTTGAACGTAATGAATCTATTGTTAAAACTATTCGAAAGTATTTGAAAAATGTTTGATATTTAAAATTCTGATCTGGTGCGCTTATCGATTCTTTTGAAAATGATTAAAAGTCTAATATTTTAATTTATATTAATTAATTATTAGTGTAAAAAGATTCTTTAACCAAAGAAGCTTAGCAATCTACACAATAAAAGTATTTATACTTCTGTAATTTCTGAAGTCTACATGCCAAACATTGTTATTAAGTCGCTGCTTTCTGTGAGACATGCATCAGATAAAAAATAAAGAAGATCGAAAGTTTCATACTGATGTACTTACGAACTATTTTCCTGTAGATTTCAATTTTACTAAATAAACTGTTCGAAACACTTGGTCCTATAATATTAATAGATAATGAAGGGAAAAAAAGCTTGTCACTGGAGGCAAGCTAGATTTGCTGTGGTAAATTATTTTCGGCCCTCGACATGACACGACCCTTTTTCAACGTCCTACATCTCAGCTTTCAGATTTTTCCCAAACATATGGATAGTTTTGTTAGGTCAACAAATGCATTATATATTTTATGTGGCTAAAATTTAATCAAAATCTTTAGAGCCATTTTTAAAAAAATGGCCGTTCATTTTTGGGACATTTTTAAAATTCGTGGCCGGCTAGACTCCGGCCACAACAGCTTTTGGGTGTACTAACCTGACCGGATTGTGTATCTTGTTGAACTTCATCCCTATACCAAATATCATCAAAATCCCTTAAGTGGATTAATTCATAGTTAGAGATCAAAATAGCCCTCTTAGCACAGAGACAAACTGATAGTCACACAAACGTTTTGGTAAATGACTGGACTCGAGGGACCTCAAAATGTATATTTTCGCTAAAAACCCGATATCGAAGTTATTCACGACCACATAACTTGGTCTATACTTCTATAGAGATGTATAGGACCAAGTAAAAAGGACACCTTCTTAAAGTAATGGTATGGTGACTGATGAAATATATTTTTCAGTTCTCATTGGACTATAAGATTCTAGTAATATTATGCTGTGATATCAAGAAGAGGGGATAGCGATGCAAGCGACGAATATATTGACAGGGACAAATTGATTTTTAGTACGAAATATTCGAAAATCGAAAAACGATTCTATTCAGATGCCTCAGCCCGATACCTCTAATGATGAGTCCACCTTCGACTTGGGGTTCTCCTTTTGTCGGAGCTTAAAGTTAAGCGTTCACTAAGTCGGAGACGCGGCGCGGTGCGGCGCGGCGCAGTTCCGCTCTCGGAGATAAATACATTTGAATAAATGCAAGTGCGTCCACTAGGGTGACAGAGTGGCGCGGTACCGCCCCGGAGATCTTATTGATGTAAGTATCACACCGCGCCGCGTTTCCGACCTAGTGAACGCACAACATAAAATATTTCTTACCTTGCTATACTGAAAAAATGCTGCAGAATAGAATATATCAAAATCACAGATATAAATTATGCAGTTTGGGAGTTTTTGTAATGTTATTAATCGGTTTATGAATAGTGACTAATTCGATTAAATTAAAATTAAAGTATGAATCAACGTTGAATCCACACCTTATGCACACCTCGCCGGAACCCACATCTTACTTCACTCCCGACTGTCCATATTTTACCGATATTTAAAATTTAAATGAATGTAATGCAATTTTCGTAATGTATCAGAAATTTAATAGCTTCCACCTTAAATAATAATTGGATTTCAGATTTGGTAACAAATGCTTTACTACTAGAAGACAAAATTATTGTTAATATGTTGCTGCTGTCTTGAATTTTGGAGGGAGTTTTGTTACCTTCTCATATCGAATATAAAGAAATAATAAATTGTCGCGAAATATCTGAGACACTTGATTTCAGATATTAGTTTGTTCATAGAATATCGAAAAAAAAATTTTCCGCCCCTAAAAAATTTACAAAAAATTAAAAAAATTTTAAAATAATAATGCTTATTTTTCAAACGTTATAAACATTATTTCTCAATTTGTCTATTTTAAAATAAATAATTAATAGACAACTGATCGATACTCCTATTAAATAATTTTTTTTAAAAATTCTTTTGCCATTCAAAAATGTAGTGGACTCACAGAATAATCAGAGGCCAAGTTGCTATCTCTGCACTAGTGATACCAATGTAGACAAAAAATCCCCTCTATTTCCCACCACTATTCTGTGTAGGTACACACTGTGTGTAGTGGTGTTGGTTTGATCTTTGCAACTCTGTTAGTTGTCACAGACACAATTACAAAACACGTATTGTCGGACGGAGCAAGGTGGGGTCCAAGCTAACAATGGTCCAACAATACAACATAATGCGTTGTGCATTGAGTGACCGACAGCGAATAACTAAATGCCTTCAGCGGTATCAACCACTCGTTGGCACACTGCTATCCACAGTTTTCTACAAACACGCTTAGGGTTTGAGTGGACTTTTGTAACACTGTGTCAGCAGGGATAATCTCGGCTATCATAATATCTAAACAATTAACGGCAACATTTCTGTTTAAAAAAGTTTGGCTCGTAAATCAATATTAATCTATTGTGGATTTGATCATTCAGTGCGAATCAAACGCAAGTACGCTTGAATTTGGAAAAATTATTAAACAATAATTATGTATTTTAATTAGGGTACGGACGGGCAAGACGAAGAGATCGGGCAAAAAGGATAATAGCCTAATTGAGCTAGTTAGATGTATGATTGACTCAGATATAATATCATCTGCTTCTTCACTTTGCACTTAATGCGATCATTTGTCAAAAGGGGGCACTATAGTTTGTATGCGTGTTTAGTGACCGAAAAACTTTTTTGACGAAAAAAAAATCAATAAATAGACGTAAGTTAATTAAGAATTATTTCTTTGTGTATTGCAGTTACTTATTTTTAATGATTTCTGTACTTTGTATGATCATTACGAGTAATAAATTCGTGTTCGTATTTAATTTGAATCTATTAGTTTGTAATTAAAGGTTAAGTTAGTTAATAATATGATTGGCGGGCAAAATAGAGTCAGTGTACATTTTTGTACTGTCTGCCAAGCAAAATGCATATATCCGCTAATAGAAGACTGGATTCAGTGTAATTCTTGCCAGGAATAGACCCATGAAGCGTGTTCTTTATACACAGGTCGAGGCTCGTACTTTTGCGATAATTGCGAGGATTAATTTATTCATTTTCATTAGTATTAATTTTCCTCGTCCAGGATATTCATTTTACCCGACTTAGTAGGGCAAGAAGAATAATTGCAGTTTTTTTTTTCAAGTGATTTTTAATATGGCAAGATAAGAATTTTTGTTAATTTTCTGTTTACTTTATTAATCACAAGTAATTGAAGACTTGTTATCTTGAGATAAATAAATAATTTTGTTGTAATACCATACTTTTTTTTTAGAGATTAAATTGGCATATCCTTCTTGCCCGCCCGTCCCCTATCCTAATATACGGTAAACTGTTTGCGCTTTAATAATAATCTATTTTTATTATTTTTTATTTTTTTTAAATAAAATGTTTTTTAGAGCACAAACATTAAATTCACTTTTTTGAACACAGCTTATATCCAGATTTTTATATTCCATTCAGTATCTCGTTTTATGAGATTACATAATTCCTGAGGGATATAAATTGAATTTACGAGTTACATGACCTATATATTTTGATCAAGGAATCGAAAACTAAATATTATCGACCGAGTTTTGTGAACGTCAAGGGAAATTGATATAGAAGTAAGTAGTTTTATTAGGTTATATTATTACAGTATGGAAACTGATTCGTCCGATAAGCCGTTATAATAAAATTGGTTTCCTTAAAATAATTTTTATAATATACAAAAATCGACTTACAGATTTTCACCAGAAAATTTTTTATTATTTTCCGTTGTATTCGTGTAGCTATAATCATTTTCAAAATACCTTGTGGGAATATATCCACAATTTTGACATAAGGATAATATAGTACATATTCAACATTCCATTTGGCTGATTTCATCTTTCTCAAGTCAGACATACTTCTTGAATTGTAAAAGTATTTCTCACAGAATACATTTTTTCTCCCAGAAGCGTCAAAAACAACTTCCCAACCGATTTTAAAAATAGTTTCACTGTTCACTAAACTATTCTAGATGGATACAAGCTGTTATATGAAGTCCGCCAGTGTGCAATCCTTGAAAATTCGCTATATTATACGCCATAAGTCCTTTATTCCAACATTCGAATCGTGAAAAATTACCTGAATTGGCCTATAATTAAAATTAAACTTGTTTAACCGGCTAACCTTATCTCCAATTATTAATATTAGTCGTATGTATATAGCATGTGTATTATATCATCAAATTGGTGATTGGATTATGATTACTGATCACTACCGCATTATTAAGTGAACCATTACAGACTATTTAAAGTGATCTAATAGAAAAAATAATATAACAACATAGACCTTTCATTCATAATTTTCTTATGTGATATCAAAACTCATATATTATAAAAACATTCATTTAATTGTACGCTAAATATATAAATCTATTTAGAGTACACAAAAAATGACCACTTTCTATAAAATTTAAAACAATTTAAAAATTAATCATAATATTTTTATAGTTATTTATAATTATTTGTATTATTAACTGATATAATAATTAAATAAGGGAAAGTAGGCTCAGTTTTATTAATTTATTAAATCTTGGTAATTTTTTCTGTAGTTAATTATAGGGTATAAGAATGAAATATCAGTGGATCTTATGGTACCGTAACTTGGGATAAGTTTGGCCCATTTTTTGCGTTTTTTTACGTAAACTGCCTTATATTTCTCATATATATTTAGCTAACTTCTTTTTACTATTTGCTATTGAACTCTGCATATTTCAAAGTATATATTGACTGGTTATTTTAAACTCAGAACTTATTTATTTTCATTCTAAAATTATCTGAAAATTTGGGACATTCTTGTCTTTATTTGGGGTAACATTGGCCCAAATATAAAATGCCATAGCAATTAAGGCCAAATACGATTTGGAACAATGTTAGACACTTTTAATTGTGGTTGTACGTAAGTATATATTATAGTGTCTAATAAGTTGGTGATCAGATAAAGTGAAACTTAACATTTTACGAAAAGTAATAAGTATGTATTTTCAAAATATTTCTTTTATGTAAATATACATGTTATATGATACTCTTTGTTTAAATACTAAAAATGCGAACAAAAATACTATGTCAAAAACACATCCGGTTCTTGTACGATGAACTGATTTCGTTTTGAAGCCATTTTTGGTGGGGGTAGTTTACAGTAGTTATAGGAAAACGTGTCTTTCTTTTCGAGTCACTCCGAGCATTTGACCTTTTCCTCCATGCATTCAACCGTAGGGCCATTGCTAGTAAGACTTACATCCCTTCCAATGTGCTTTTGTCCATTACAATTCACAACCACAAAATTGTCAACGGCAAACTCAGACGGGTCGATAAAAACTGAAGAATTGAGAGGGGGGAAGGAGGCTTCATGAACTTGAATGCAATCTTCAAGACTCTATGGTGGGCTAATTATGCCCCAATACTTGGGCCAAAGTTACCCCAGCTTACAAAATCACATTTTACAAATAAACAAGGTAAGTATCAGAAAAAACAAACTTAAAATACTTTGAATATTTAGAATAATATAAAATACTTTGTATTAAATGAAAGCTGTAATACACTTACCAATCAAAAATCTTAAGTAGTTCTGGATTTGTAAACAAAAGTTGGTTTGCAGCAAAACATTCACAAGAAGTAACGGTGAAGTTGGAGCAGCACCGAGCAGTGACAAAAGATGGAATTAAATCAATCTTAGCATTCGAGAATAGTCGGTGCTGCTACCTGTCGTTTACCACAAGAACCAAGTTGATAGCTGTATTTCCTAACTAATAGTAAATCAAACTGTCTTTCTTCAAGATTTGGGCCAATGTTTCCCTTAAGGGCCAATCTTACCCCAAGTTACGGTACACTAAGTTTTTAAAACAAAAAAAAAATCCATCTACGTATATTTTTTAACAGAATCAATGCAATCATTTAGGCGAATTAGGTGACCACCAGAAAACGAAGGACGTCAAAGCTATACTAATCGATAGCCATTAGATGCTAAAATGTACTATAATATTATAGTGAATTTGTAAGAAATCAATACCATCTTAAGGCGTTACCACACAATCCATCGATACCATCACATTAGGGGAAAAAATTTTCCTTCTTTTTTTTTTACTGGCTTAAATGGTGTATTAACATCTAGAACGGTACTGAAACGGAATTATGATGGAATGAAAATTATGTTTTCCGAAACTGTAGGCAACATAACTTCAACAATCTTCATTAGATTGACTTGAAATTTTACCTGTAGCATTTCAGATAGATTATCTAGGGTGGTACCAGTAGTTAGAGCATTTTATTTAAATTTAAAGAATAAATAGCCTTTAAACATTTCTCTAATACTTAAGAAAGTGTCGATATTTATCTGAATTACATGGCCGACCATGTGGTCGGAAAACGACATTTCATATTACACGACCTAATGTTATTTCAATAAACGATGGAAATGATTCCAAGCTACAAAAATCTATTACGGTCTGCACGAATTTAACAACAAGATTTTACCGGACCGTGACTGACAAAGAACTAAGAAACGCTGCACTAGACGGTACATTTTTTATAATGATTTTTAACTTCGGAATATCAAAATTGGGTGTTAATTGAAGCCTAGAACAAAATTACACTAAATAAACTATGGATTTTCCGGATTATTGTTTAAAGATAATTTGACTGTCCCAGCGCTGATTTCAAAATATCTAAATACATATCTAGTAAATTTTTTTTTTTTAGAGAAAGTACTCAAATAAAATGTAAACTCCATAAAAAGTAATCGAGAAAATTTTGAAGTCTTTTAACATACATGCATGCACCTATAGCCTAATTCTAGTAATTATAATTTTAGGCCACTTCCCCCTATTTTGATTATATATAGTTCTAGTACAACTAGTTTACATTTGAATCGCAAACCAAGAATTAAGGTGCAAATCGTAATTTGAAAGTAGTTTGAATACGCCTCCCATTTTTTTAAAATCATATTAGTTTGTGTCGTTTATAGCAATTTTTATTTTTTTTTTTTTTATTTAATAAATTTAGATTATTTTATTTTACCAATTATGAAATCAACTAAGCAATTAAAATAATAATATCGCGGATTTGGTATCTATTTCATAGTACAAAACTTTAGCAAGTTATATCAAATATTAACTTGTTAACTTTAACTAGATTATACCTTTACACAAAAAAAAAATGCCCCGCTAGTTAGCCAGGCTCTATACACTGGATAATTGTAGCATATAAATCTGATGTTGTCATATTAATAATAGATATTAATCCATCATCTGACCAAAGTAATCTAAGTAAAATGTCAAATTTGAAAATTAATGTTCTATATATTACAAGGATGCCACAATTTTTTTTTTATTATGTATATTATGAAGATCGTCTGGAGTATTAAATCCGGTACCCGGAGGAATGATTCAGTCTTGTTAATTATAGTTTTTTTTTTTTTTTTTATTAAATATTATTTGCATAATATAATTATGATATTATTTTCATATCATCTTTTATAATTGTGGACTGAAATACAAATACGTCGGCATCTCAAAAATTATTTGATTTGACTTGACGGCTATATTTACTTTTTTATGTACAACTCAAATATTTTTTTAGGATTTTTCTATGACTACCGATTTTTGAGTTATGACTCCGAACTTTTTTCTTATGGAACATGGAATAGATCCTGGCAAAGTTAATGGCTTTTTTCCCCCTTTTCTATCGATATACCATCTGTCATATCTAAAATTCGAAGATTACCGATAATTTGGAAAAACTTAAGAAAACTGTATTTTCAAAATGTTTTTTCTAAGCTTTGGACTCATTGCTTTGTCTCTTTATGGGATCGCTTTGATATATTTTTACTAAAACTGAACAAAATGTGATATTGTAATAAATTAAAAATTTTAGAAAAAACAGTGCTTTAACACTGACATGAATATGTATATTCACTTGAACACATTTTCGTTTTGAATTACCCAAATCATTTCCGCCATTTAATGATAAGTTGATAATGACGGAAATTTTTGTTTAACTTCTGTAAATGAATACAGTGTGATTGCACGAATTTCCAACACTATCACTTTTGTTTTGATATTAAGAATTTTTATGTTTGTAATTTTGTCATACAAAATACTCATTGAAAAATAATGTAATTTTATGTTTTACATACTTGAATCATTTCCGTACATTCAGTTTAACGCAGATATGTTATAAATCTAAACTACAAGAATTGAAGCTTTTGAGATTCAAAACACGATGGTACAAGCGTCGAAAAAACACCTTTGCTATTTCAACTGCAAATTGTTAATTTTTTGTTTCGTCATGTCTGTCTGGTCATCCTTCTATATGTCTAAATTCAACTGGTTCTATAATCTAAAAAAAAAATAAAACGTTGTCATCTTTTCCCGTATTCTTATTTTTTCAAAAATTGGCGAACTACAAAAGAAAACCAAACTCGAATTTAAATTTTTTTACCTAGTTATGTGATTCCACCTTCACTGCGCCATATTTTTTCTTCTTGTTGCGCCCCTTTTTATCATGCGCCGTGGAACGACAGCTCCACCTGCCCCATTATATAGTTACGCCTCTGGCTATAGCGCATCAACAATGGATTCCGTATAAGGTGTATACCAATAAGATCTACAAATAAAATAAAACACTTTACTTTAACCCAATAGCACATTTTTTTGTTAAAGACTCAATACGATAATGGTCATATTGAACCGAAACATGTCACAACAATTTGTTGCTTATAACGTATTGAACTGTGTTATTTCTAGTGAAATGTAAAAATAACGAAAATCAACATGATTGAGGGTGGTTATATTTAAAACACTCGGTAGATAATCCATTCATGATGATTTTTATGATAAGACAAGAATTTAATTTAAAAAAAACAATAAATAACAACAAATAAAAGGAAAAAGAAACAAAAGTCAGTCAACAGTTATATTAATTTATATTGCAATTTCACTTTCGTTAATCAAATTAAACTAATTATTGCCTCACAATAACAAGTACACATTGCTACAGAAAACAGAAAAGAAAAAACATTGAAATAAAAAAAATACTTTTACTTGTTCAAATTTTTTTCCTTTTTCAGTTTTTTTTCAGGTACAATATGCGAAATTAAAACCAACAAATTAAAACAAAAAATTGGTTAAAAAAAAAAAACAACATTAAAACAATAAACTTATAGTTCATTAATCACAGCAACATGTTTTTCAAAGTAAAAGTAGGTTTATGATTTACTGAGCAATTAAATGAATGATCTCTTATAAAATGTACCTACAATTTGATCTGGAAACTAACAAAAATAAAAAATAAAAATTAGAGTTAATTTTATTATAATTGTTGAGATACTTACTTACATTTTGTTCTAATTTCTCTTTTATATACAAAACACAACAAAAATTAAACTAGAACTAACTGATTTTCGTTTTGACAAATAATTGCTTTTTTTTGGTAAAAAAATTGTAGAATGAAATAAAATTTAAATTAATCGTGGTCAGTGATTACTCTTCACTTTTCAAATGCGGAAAGTAAAATTAATAATTAATTTAAATTTGTTTGTTTGATTTTTGATGGTATTAGTTGCAATTTTTTATATTTTATATTTATTTATTAGTGTTTGCAATAGACAAAGTAAAGCGTTTGAATGGCTTAACTTGATTCAAATTGTACGTCAGGGACGGATAGAGGTCTCTTCATCCTGTCTTCAGCTCTAAGAAGCTTCATAATCCTTTTTTATCATTACAAATTTTGAAATAGTGTATATATATATATATATATATATATATATATATATATATATATATATATATATATATATATATATAATATATATATTATATATACCAAAGTTAACATTGAAAGGATTTCTGCCACTTTCGTCCTTCTGTCATTTTAGTAAACTTAAGTAAAAGTCACCAAATTAAAAATTCCCTTTTTTCTCAAAATCAAGTTTTATGGAATTATGGGAGTAATTTGAAATCGGGTGATTGACTGAATTAGGGCAATTTGGGTATGAGCTTTTCATTTTTGCTATAAAAATAATCCAATTTCTTTCATAAATATGATTGATACAACAGAAGACTCTTTTCTAGTGGTCCTATTTGCTTAATTTTAGTAAAAATGAGAAGACCGACGTTCATCATTTAGGATGTAAATAAAAATTCAGTTTTAGCTTTTTCAGATAAATAATATTCTTTTCTTGTTACTTGCACGCATTGACAAAAATAATTAAAAAAATTTTGATACCAGACCTCCGCATAGACGCTCTCACATCAAAATCATTTCATTTTTATATTCAAAAAATTTATTAATTAAAATTTTTTAGTGTCTTCTTCTTAACTAAATACATATTTTACTATCACATTTAATAGTTAATGACAAATTTTATATTACATAACCATTTTTATTATTTTTTTTCTTTAAAATTATAATTAATTAATCCCATTAACAAATAATTTCCGTTTTTCTAAACCTTTAAAAATTCCACAGAGACATATTTTTAAAGTCTTATTGCTATCATATTAAAAATTATTTATATTTTCGATAAGAAATACAGAAGTGTAAAAGTTTTTTCTAATTAACAGCTATATTTATAATGGGCTATAATTTTTTCTTTAAGCTAAAAATTCGAGTAGTTTTTAATGACAATTAATATATTTTAATCGTATAATAATTAGATTTTTTAACTGTAATTAATTAATTAATTTTTGATTTATTAGCTTTGACCGGATTTGAATGTAATATTTTTTTGGAAAAAGAATTTTTTTTAAATAAAATACCTATACTGAAGTAGTATTACATGTTAGAAGATAAATGTGAATATAATGTGACGTATATGATATGAAGTAATTTTTATGTCCATTTTTATCTTTTTTTGCTAGCTGGACTTTGAGCTAACGGTTTATAAAATATATAAACACATATTTGTAAACATATTATGCATGTTGATATGTAAGATATATATATATATATATATATATATATATATATATATATATATATATATATATATACATATATATATATATATATATATATATATATATATATATATATATATATATATATATATATATATATATATATATATTAAAATTCTGCTGGCAAATATATGCAATTTTTATGTCAATATGTTTTTTATATAAAAATTTAAATAGAGTAGTTACCTAGAATTTTTGTCACTAATTGTAAGTTATTAGAAATTAGAGTATGAAAAAAATATCATGTCTTACATCTGTTAAAACTTGTAATATTATAACTGTCCAAGAAAAACAAATTTTCAATTAACGCGGATAGTAGCTTTCGCAAAGATTATCTAAAATCAATTTTTAAAAATTGTTAATGAAATACCTACATAATATTTGTTGACGGGTTATATGTACTGATAAAATTATTAAAAATTCGAAAATCAACAAAATGGCAGCTGCCCCAAATTTACACTTCGTTTCATTCTATATTTCGCTGTTTGAAATGTTATGAAATGTATGTAAAATAAAAAAAAAAAAATATGTATTTTATAGATATAACCTCCAATAAATCCAATTTAGTTTAAAGCAAAAAAATGTAAGTAGTTTTTTAAGAAATAACATGTTTAAAATTTTCGTTTGCAGATTTTAAATTTTCAATTTTACGTGTTAATGGTGAAATAATTTGTGAATAATCTGCTTTCCCTGGGCTGTACGATAATCCTCCTTCTAATGTGGTCTACTTTATTTGATCTTGTATTGGTAAGGTAGGAACCTTGATTGTCCTATAATTTACGTATTTCTTTTTTATATTTTATAATTTCAATCCAGTATTTTTTAGTGACATATTTTACATATAAATAATTAATAAAATTTTAAAAACGCTTTAAAAAGCCATATAAAATTTCGATCAAGTTTTGTGAAAATCGCACTCTAACCTAAATTTTTTAAATTTTTCTAATGTGGTTTATTATTCTGGTATGTTCTAGAATTAAACAAACTTATTGCCCGCGTATGTTGGGTTTTCCTTTGTTTCTTACTCGATATGTTCACATATTTGAGAAGTTATGAGTATCGCCTAAGTAGCTTTTATAAAAATAATAGAATTATGAAATTCGAATAACGCGTACCTGCAAGCCCGACAAGAGGCTGGGGTATCCAGGGTTGCAGCTCCGTGGCCCGGACTTGAGGAAGGGAATCATAGCTCTCATATAGCCCGGGAAAAGTATTGACTTATTTTTTTGGCAAGAAATTTTTAAAAAATGCATTTTATTCCCGGGCCCGTCATTTATTTCCACAGCTCCGTGTACCTGATGTCATAACGACCAACATACAGTGGTTATTGACATTTTTACACGATGATACTTTGTTTAATTGTGTTACAATTATCTTGTTGATTTTTGCAAAGGTAAAATAAGTATATTTTTAAAACTCAACGAAGAAACCTAATATTAAAAAGCTTGTGCCTTGTGTCTTAAAGTCATTGGATTGTAATGCAAGACTGACGCAAAAAGACCAATTTTACAGTACAACTTCTTCTATACATATCTTGAAGTACAAGTTTTTCATTTTTTTTCCAGCGCCGCTTGTCCGTTATTTTCATATAGATACACACATACACACACATTCACATATTATGTTTGTGTATGTTTTGAATGTTCAATGTTCATTGTTAAATTATTCACGGATACGCATTTCCTGTGCCATCAAAACTAGTAGCGAACGAACCAGCTAGCGAGCGTATTGTTTTTTAGTACCTACGTACGTTGTATACATTTAGAATGCAATCGTAATGTCTTTCTTGTCAATAATTTATCTGTTATAAATATTAATTATTTATATAGGGTACGCATAAAAATTATATTCTATTATACACATAGGTGATTATTTTTTCTAAATAATTTATACGTATGTGCCTGTAAATATTTTATATTTCCAGTTTTATTGAGAAAGAGAGAAAAAAAGTAATATTATAAACATACTTTTTTATTTAATAAACACAAATGAAAAAACGCCGTGAGCAGCGGGGCCCCATCACGGTAGTCGAATTTTCCCCTTCATCTTCGGTATTGAATGTCTACAAGCGAAATGTGATTGAAAGTCTACAACCGAATTGTCATTTTGTTGGTTTCAAAACTGGTGATGAGTGTTCGGCTGATCGAGGCTTTAAAAAAAGGTTTTAAGTATTTAAGGGCTGTAACTCAGTAAATTTCAATTTTGTGCCGAAAACAGGTAGCAGAGAAAAAGCCAACACAATTCGTACGAGGACATTCCTGCCCATGTTTATCCGCTAATTGCCTTTATGTTTTAGTTTTAAATATTAAAAAAGGACCTTAAATAGTAAACTGGAAGGCCTTTATAAAGATATTTTTTCTTTCCAAAAAAATCCAAAATTTCTATTTTATAAATACTAAAAATTCAAAATTCCTAATTTATAAATAAACAGTGACTTTAATAACATTTTTAAATTACTTAATATGTACGTATTTCATTTGTCATAAAAGTAAGTTCACTTTTTTTAAATTTTTTAAAATTACTATTCGCCTACTTGTATTTAGAATAAACATAATGCTTTTAAAACACATTTAACAATAGCATTCAATTCCGATGTAAAAATGGGAGAAGTGGGGGGAAAAGTGATGTGGACTCCCTACAAGGTACTAGCTGGATACTAACTGAATACACGTACAAAATTTCAGCCCTCTAGGTTTCCTTATGGAGTCTCTAGACGTGTTAGAAAACAAGCAAAAAAATTAAGGAAATATTGGCGTAAAAATCGTGGGGGTAAGGGTTAAAAGTTGAAACCTCCAAAAAACAGTGTCTGGCTATTAGCTTAACCTGTACACCAAATTTCAGCTCTCTAGGTTTATTTGGGGAGATTTTGACCCGAACGAAACTGTTAAAAAACAAGAAAAATCATGTTCTTTTGGGTATAAAAATGGTGGGGGTAGGGGTTAAAAGTCGAGACCCTCAAAAGGCACCCCCTTGATACTAACTCAATCCGAATACAAAATTTCAGCCCTCTAGGTTTATTCGGGTGACCTGTGCGAGTGGTACAAACCTCGAAAACGTCGAAAATGCATGAAATTGTAGCTTAAAAATGAGGGGGGTGGGGGTAAAATATTAAAACCTCCAAAAAGCACAACCTAGGTACGAACTTTATCAACACACCAAATTTCAACCCTCTACGTTAATTCTGGGGGGCTGGGGGCCTGTTAGATCCAGCGAAAATCGTTTTTCCCCCCTCTACTCCCACCATATCATCCTAGGAAGCTGAATTTTGGATATGTTGTAGATAATTGACCGAAACATTATTTAAAACCGGTTTGAAAAAGTTTTATTGCTTTTCCGCCCCCCACCACCCCCTTAAAAGTCGGGTCAGAAAAAAAATTTGCCCAAATTTTGACCCCACTTTGATAGTATGAGGTGCCTCGAAAATGAGCCCCATTTACCAAATTTCATCTCTTAACTTCCATAGGGGGGCCCTACACAAATTAAAAGGTGGCGGGAAAATATATATATATATATATATATATATATATATATATATATATATATATATATATATATATATATATCAGACATTTTTTTTCTACATATTCGTGTTCTACGGGTCCGAAAACGGATAGCGCCCCTACTCTCGCCTCTCGCAGCTCTTATCGTATAGACTGTATAAGTCTAATTTTTCGGAGAAAATTCGACTAATGAGACGAGTATGAAATTTAATGCAATAAAAAGTTTCATTTTTTAAAACTTTTAAGCTGTACATTTCAATTTTTAATCTCTTTGAAGTAATTAATGTTGGCTAATTGCAAAATTTTGCTCTATTTCTTGAATTAAATTTTGTTATTCCAATTTTAACTTATTTAGAAATTCTCCTTTCTGGAAAGTGGAATGTGTCCTGCGTCGATCAAATGCTTGCTCCGCTCCTTGTTTCTACCAGTTTGCCCGACGTACGAACAGCCACAGTTTTGACAATTTAATTTGTAGATACCCGACTTTTTAAGTTTATCTATTTTTGTTTTATTATTATAAGTAAATATAAAACTTCTTAGATTAAAGCTTGATTTAGATGATGTATTCATATTTGATTTAGCTAACGTGTCAAACAAAATACATAAAATTTTAGCTAAATTGAATATAAATATATCATATAAATCAAGCTTTAATCTAGTAGGAAATTTAAATATGTATAGATAAACTTAAAAATTTGGATATCCACAAATTAAAGAATGTGACTATTTTTACATCGAGCAAACTGGTAGAAATTTCGAAATGTGGAAAACAGATCATTTCAGATCTTACAAGATAAAAAATCTGATTCAGCTTTCGCCAAGCATTTGATCGACATGGGACATCCACTAGAAAATGGTGTTACAGTTTTACGCGGGGCAAAAAAAGCCCAAAAATTAAAAATTCCTGAGACAATAGAAATCAGTAAAAATAATTCAGATCAATTCTTAAACGATTATACAGATATTTACAATTCAGTTTTATTTTTGATATTATAATTTACGTATTTATCATAATTTTGTATATATGACTGTGTTTAGTAATCTAGTTTGTTATTTTAAAAATGTCTCCCGCTCTCTTTTTTTACGAGTTGTGTGTACTTTTGTACGTCTTGGAAACCTTTTTTCAAACTTACTTTCCCATAATTCTGAACTTGTCTGCTATTCCTATCGCCTACTACTATTACTACTGCCATTCTCCACCAGTATTTGTTCAGAAGACATAGTTAGAAATGTATAAGGGCGATTCCATGGAAAATGAGAAATTACTTCGAAAAAAAAAAAAGAATTAGATAAAACAGATTTGTCAGTTATTTTCTACTAACAAAACCTTCAATTGTTCGATTTTAATTTTTTTTTTTTTTTTGATTTTATCTATTTTTTACCATTTTTTCCAGCTGATCAAACATGGATTACTGGTACTTTACCTTTTACTGACATAAAAAATGCTGGTAATCGATGTGTATGAGCTTCCATATGTTTTGGATTCAGTTCACATGAAGGATTAAGTCAAGTTATCGTTTTTCTTTTTTCAGTGCAATCTATGGCCAAAATTTTGATCAGTGTTTAGTTGCAATGTTTAAATGCTTCTTATTAATTTTTTTTTTTTGTAAAATAATACCCAAAATTTTATTTAATTACTTTCCTGAAAACTTTCCTGAAAGCATTCTTAAGTCTCTATCTCCCGTAAAACACAAAGGAGAAAATATGTCACACCTGTTACGATCACACCGGTTACACAAAAAAACTACCATAAGTTCAATATAATTAATATATATTACACAAATTATGCTTAGTAATGTAATAAAGAATATTCTGCTTACATTGATGTAATCATTATTACAGTCAGCTTAAAAAAATAACAGAGTTTTCAAAGTTTTGACAATAGCAAAAAAACCCTTTCCAAAAAAAGTCACACTAGTTACGTTATTTGAAAACAGAATAGCATTGAAACCACGCACTTTTCGAAAATTAGGGAGGTTGCATTAAGTTCTTCGAAGTCTTAGCTTTTGATAAAATATTGGTAACAACGATTTTCTTCTTATTGGATCGAGTTATAACCCATGAAAATTCAATACCTGACAAAAACTGTCACACCAGTTACGATGGAATCGCCCATAAGTTAGTATAATTTTTAATTTTTTTAAAAATGAGCAATTAAGCTTGAAATAATTGTCACAATTAAAAAGAAAATCAAGTGGTATTTTTTTGCTGAGTAAAATATTTATTTTATTATTTACAAATATGGAATACCATAAAATAACGCTCAAATCAGAAAGTTCAATAAAATTCTATAGCTAAAAATATACCGCATTCTGTATAACGAGACCAATCCCCTTAAAGTAGCATCACTAAATATATACTCGTGGAAATAATTGATATACGAGAAGTTACATTATTTATTTGGACAATAAGCATTTATTGTACTGTATAACGTACATATCAATAACAATTAAATAATCCAGTGGGCCGTTTCTATGTGTTTTCTAAGCAATAAAATTTCCTAACAACCTCATTTACTACAAAAAACAAGAAAGCTTCTTACGTATTTTTATTGATACGCGATCGAGTTACACATAACATATGTTATTAATTGCATCAATAAGGAAATGTGATTTGAAATTTTATAGCTCTGATAAATTTTATACTTGATCCAATTAGTAACGAGTTATATTACACGGACAATTGGAATTATTGAAAATAGTTTTATCCGATTATTGCTGAGCAATTACTTAAAGTAATATTTTAACGCCGTCCTCTTAAGTTAATTAACTGCATACGTGAACGTTTAACTGTATATTAATTTTTATAGGTTATATTTATCTGTAGTGTATTTGATATAATTTTTTTTTCAAACGTTAAATCTTTTCATGAATAATGTCTTGTCTTTTAATTCTCCGTTGTGGGAAGTAGCATATCTCCTTAATATTGTTTGGTTTTGCTCAAATTTATTTCTTGCCGTATTGCAAAATAAACCAAATTCTACGTGAATCAAAAAAACATAAAACATTGTTTGATACAAATACCGAGGTGATACAGTGTTCACGATCAGTCGAGGAACCGATATAATTTTTCTAGCTCTTATATAACCGATACAAAGTTGTAATGATGGAATTGGGTAAGAAATTCATTTACTTTGAACTAGGGGTGGAATAACTTAGCTCTTAAATTAAGAGGGAATCACATTTTCGTTTCCAATTTCATTTACAGTATTTAAGGGGAAAAATACCTTTACATACAGGCAGGAATAAGGAGAATTTTAGGAATTTTTTTTTTAACAAGGGAACAAAAACAATTGATTTATATTTCTAAGGTTTATATTTCTAAGAAGTATTTTATTGGATAATTCCACAAATTTCCAAATAGCGGATGCTCTAACCGCTGTAATTGTTATCAAAAACAAAATTTTAATTTTGCTAAAATATGTAAAATGTCCGTGAAATAAAAAGATTTAAAAAAAAGATAACTAAAAAAATTGACAAGTTCCTACGTACACCTAACGAGATTTTTTTAAAATTTAATTCAAGAAAGTTTTGTCTATTTTAGCATTAAAAATTTTTTGTATTTCCAATTTTTGTCATTGCAAAGGTTTTTCTCCCCTTAGGGTACTAAAGAATTTTAGTAATTTTAATGAAACTCTCTCGTATGAAGATAAATAATTGCAAAAAGAGTAAGAAAAACGTGGAAAATTTAGATTATCAATCCAGTTTTATGAAAGCGGTTTTATGGAATGATTTCCAATAATAAACCATCGTTGATACTAAAGTTTCTAACTATATATGTAGATTAATTATTTTTTTATATTTTCTAGCTATTTATTTATAGACTCCAATTTCGACATAATTTTTGGAATTTCAGTATTCAAGTTTTAAGCCCAAAACCCATTAAAAATCAGTAATTTTGAGATTGGGTTCTCTAGTGTTATTTAAAAAGAAAAAATTGTCTGTTATCATTTGGAAACCTTATTAAGCCATGCCGTTATTGTAAATGGTATTGACATAAAAATTATAATAATTATTTTAATTGTAATAATTTATTAATTTAGATAAAACATTCTGTATTTTCGTTTTTATTTTTATTTTATTAGGTATGTGTCGATATTATTATTTTAGAATATTAATTTAAAACTTGCAATATTAATTAAGTAAGACGATAGGCAAAACTAACGGTACTTCACTACTACTCCAAGATGGATTAAATTGTTAATATGCTGTGATAAACATTCACCATATTAAAATTAGCTGATGCGCAAGTGAGATAGCATCATTTTTCATTATTCATTATATACAAACAAAAAAAAAACTTAAAAACGTTTCATCATAACGAATAAATTATCGATAAATCTGTATTCTGTTTAATGATGTCGTGATTTTAATTGTAAAAAGTTGCAATTTTTTTATTTTACTTTTTCTTGTTCTTGGTACGGCAACTTGGTTGGAGTTGAAAGGAAATTTTTATCTCGTTAAAGTTGTTTTGTGAATAAAAATAAGTGCTTGTAGCAGAAACATAAGCGGTGCCTAATTGAAGTAAAAACATATTAGAGTTAATAAAGTATTTGCCGCATTAGAGCTTAAGTAATATACCTACTATATTCTAAAAGGTCTATCATTAGTTGCCGCAAATTAATATTATTCAACTGTGAAATTTTTCCTTTTTTGTTTCTTTTTTATTTTAAATTTAAAATTACATTGAGAAAGCTTCGTTCAACTAATACTCAATAGGCTGATATAAATATCGATAATTTTTTTGATTTTTAAAACTACTTAAGTAGGTACTATATTATGTTAGAATTTAATGATTCAATTTTTTAAATGTTCCGAAAGAGTTGCATTATTTTTAAATAAGTTTTTTTTTATCATTTAATTTTTAGCAGAAAGTATTTCTTTATTCTATAGTAAGCGTGTATTTGGGAGACAGCTCTGTCAGCCACGAACGTAACTTTTAAAAATTGTTATCTCACAAATTTCTAAATCTTCAAAAATCCCTCAGACATCTTTATTATGCTCTAATATGATAATACATTGAAGTATAAGGCAATCGTAAAGAAAATCAAAATATTTATATGAAATTTAAATTCTAATAGTTTTTTCACTTGTAAAATGATTAGTGTATTATTAAGGATTTTGTAAACCTAGCCTGACTGATGTTTTTATCTTCGTACAGGGCCGTTTTCATAATAAAACTTAAAGTTACTTCATCTTCAAAACTATAAATTAATCTGACTTTAAAATGATTCACCTACTTTATCTCGACTTGGTAAAATCACCAATTTAAAATATATCAATAAATAATATTAGCTTTTGAACAAATATTAATCGTATCAAAATTATGAAAATGAACTAATTTAAATTAAACATAAAAGCTTAATGGTATATTACGTAATTGTAGTTGTAATTTGTATATTACACCCAAGTGAAAACTTTATACAGGAGTCAGGTAACGGCAAGTGGGTAATTGCGCGAGTGTGTAATATGCTTTACAATCGAGTTTCGTAACATACCTACTTTATTTACGACTAATATAAAATTCACAATAAATAATATAAATTTGATACGAATACAATACATTAAAATATACAACATACAATACACAGTACCTATAAAAATTAATAGAAGTGTGATCCTTTGGGTGAGCTGTGGTTCTTTTCACACAGCCGTTTGTAAAGTACAAAATTTCGCATAGCTATATGTAAAACATAATTTACCTAGATAGTATTTTGTACAATAAATAAACAATTCTATGTTTAATTTAGTCGTAGATGCAGTTATTTTCGATCAAGTTTTAGAGTGAATTTGATTAAGAAAACGGTTTATAGTAATTTACACGTACCTATCATTGAGAATTGAAAAGTGTACTAAGTGAAATAAAAATTATTTGGCCATGTCTTTGAGCTCAAGATAAATAGATGAGCTTTGAACACTGTATACAGTCTAGTGATGAGCAAAATTAGTCTTGGTCTTGCAATCTTGGTCTTGGTCTTGCATTTTTTTGCAAGACCAAGACCAAGACCGAGGTTATGTATACCAAGAGCAAGATCAAGACCAAGACTATAAGTATGGCTGCAAGACCAATACCAAGACTCAAGTGAGCAAGACCAAGACAAAAACAAGAAAGAAGCAAGACTCTTGCAAAACCATTTAAATAGTTTGAAAGTATAATTAATACTGTAAAGAGAGAAAATTCTGATTTTAGAAGGAAAAAATTCGCTAATAAAAAAATGCAAGAAAGTGCAAGATTTTTTAGCAATACCAAGACCAAGACCAAGACTCAAACTGCTCTAGTAAGACCAAGACCAATATTCTGAATGCAAGAGCAAGACTAAGACCAAGACTGCCAAGTCTTGGTCTTGGTATTGCATTTGCTCATCACTAATACAGTCGCAAAAAAGAGATGACCTAAGGGTTGGAGAGACAATTCATAGGCGTATAAGCGTTGAACGATTAGGGTAATAACTACTAATTAATTTAACAATTTTTGTGACACCATTTATCTGTTCCACACTAAAGTAACGCAAATACTAAAAAATATTTTCAAGTCAACACATTTAAAAAATCAGCAAAAATACAAACCTAAAAAAATTTAAAATGTACCAACCGTTTTAACTCGTATATTATCAATTTACTGTTTGGAATGAAACCTACGTGCAGAGTATGTCAGTAAGATAATAATACAATCGAAGTATTATAAAGTTAAGACTGCTCAGCAGCCAAGTCATTGAAACTAAAATGCAACCAACACTGACACCGTAACAATAAATAAAATGGTCGAGGAGTTGGCCAGTTAAATACCTCCAGCTAGTTGATGCCGGCTTGCGGGATGGACAGCAAAATGGTAAGCAAGAGTCAAGTAAGCGGGCCCCGGTGGAGAAGAGGAATGTGGTCATTGCCTATATATTTGGAAAAGACAACTTTTAAAAACAAGCTTGACATGTATCTACTGTTGTAAAGTTAATAATATTGGTTGGTACACATACCAAATCGCAGAGGTTCACGCACCAAACAGCCACAGCAAGTGTTATGAATTTAATTCGTAATTGTTCACAATTCAATTGCAACTGATTAAAAATCATTTTTCAAATAGTTTTGGCAAACACAGGCGTACACATTAAAGCGCATATGTTCCGGGCCCCAAATAACGCGTTAATGAAAACTGAATGTATCGGTATGCGTGTTATGTATAGTATAGTTTTTTTTTGTTCTTTTCTTTTTTAACAAGTGAAGTTTATTTATTACGTTGTAAATGAACAAGTGATAAAGATTATGTGAAATGGTGCAAGAACTCAATTATAGATCCAGATTCCTATATTCATCCTGATGTTTTTTTGGGACAGTATCTTACAAGGAGAGGTTCAGGTATGCTCGTCACCGATTTGAATCAAATTTCGTCTGCTAGTAGAGTATAATATCAATATTAAAAATTTACGATATTAAGGTCCACCTCTCAAAAACGCAGGAAATAGGCTCTCTAACAGTGAAAAAATTTTCAGAATCGGTTGATTAGTTAATTTTTGACACTTTTGGGTTCCTAAGACCCTATAGCGAATCTCATACGATATGGCACATATCTATTTAAAATTTTTTAACTTTTAACGGTGAAAAAATTTTCGGAATCGGTTGGGTAGTTTATTTTTGACGCTTTTGGGGCCCCCGGACCCTGGCGAACCTATATCCATCTAAAATAATTTAGCTCTCTAACAGTGAACAAATTTTCAAAATCGGTGATGACGCGATCTTGAAAAGGTAGTTAATTTTTATTCTGAAAAATGAAACAGATATAAATATTGTTATTGCAATGACAAAAATGATGAAACATTTATCATAAAGAAATTCACCCAACTTAATTTTTCTGAAGAGCTAGTTCACTTACAACAATAGTTTAAAAGTTTATGTTATGTAATTTTTTACGCTCCTTTCGATGCTTCAAAAACTTTCTAACTCTGGCCAGTTTTTGCAAAAAACCACTAAAAATGGTGAAAAATAGCCTAAATTTTGACTTCTAAAATCAGACAATAAGGTTTACAACTTGTTTTTCCTTTTTTTGTGTCCCAATCCAGTCTTTAACGAAACTTTTATTTGTAACCTTCAGGAGACAGTGACTTAAAGAATTTATTGAAAGAATCAGCAACCCCCTTTTAATCTTTGAAATCCATTTTTCTTCTTGAAAAGGAAAACAAAATAAATTTTATCAATTTTTTTTCTTCTTGAAAGGGAAAGCAAAACAAATTGCCGGATTTTATAAGATTCGCCTAATTCCAAGTCCTTTTTGAATTATTGATTATGATCTTTCCAATGATAATCATAATGGAATTTAGAATTATGAAAAGAAACTGCTGAAAACCTTTTCAAGCAAACCTGGTCACCGGGATTGAATTGATGACCTGCTAGTCAATAAGTACCAATATCTAAGCACGCGTGATTACCTAGTTGGCCCCTTTAATACCAGAAGAGAGATGGTAGATTCTAATTTCCACTACACCCACATAGGAGAACCCAACTAATTGCTCTAAGAAAATCATTTATACCTATAAAAACTGCGTAACCAATAACCTGCTATCTCTTCCCAAATGTTTCCTCTACTCTCTATGAAAGATACCTGACATAACCTCAATTATGTCATTGACTTTCTTCCTACAGGCTACACGTATGCTTTTGCACTATTTTACTTCGTGTGAAAAAACATCGTATTTTTCAATTGTATTATTCAACGATTAATATAATTAATCAAGTTATAAATTCTCAAGTAACATTCTAAAGACAATTTCCAAGAATTCCGTTTATGTATGACAAGCTTTTAATCGATCTCGTTAAAAATCAAAAAAGACCTTTGACATATTTCTTTGTAATTTTCTGCTCACGACACAGCGCGATGCTCTCTCTATAGGCTAGCTGGCACTAACTTGTGGCTCACCTCCGGCCGCATACATTTTATTTTATTGAATAAAAGAAATGTAAACACACATCTTCCTAGTACAGAGAGTCGTAAGTAAAAAAAATTCAAATATCCATGACTTATGTTTACGAATGGTTTTATCAATATTCAGAATCTGTTGTTGCTTATTCAAAATAAAGAGTGGTTATGTTAAATGATATATACGATTCAAAGAATTATCAAGTATTTCGTATGCATGTATAAATTCGTAGATAGAAAATAAATAGGGGGATATCAGAATTACATAGAAATTGTTTCACAACACTTGGTTTCTGCGTGGATGAGTTTATTTTTTATTTTAAAATAGATCCGGTTGAAAGTAATGGGACTAACTCAGGGAGAAACTGCTATAGATTTCAGAACGACGCGATGTTCTTCTCTCTAACTGGCACAACAATGTAACTTTAATACACTTTCTTCAGATTGGTTAATTAAAAATTCTAGGAATTCACAAAAAAATGCTCTCTAATCCTATTTTTTGGAAAAATTTGAAAAATTTCGGAAATTCTCCAAAGGGGCCTGCGAAGTATTATATACCACCAATGTGCAGAAGTGGACCAGGGCCTCCACAGAGGTAAATCCCAGATGGACAACACTTTTTATTTCTTGAAGTTTGAAAATGATGAAATTTTTGTATCTACAATAAATGAACAAATAGCTGCCATTTGTTCCAAACTTCGAAATCGTTTCTATCTAGCTCATCCTACCTTTTACTATAATCTATTTGTGCAACAGAAAATTAAAAAAAATGCAATAATTTGTTATTTTGTTGCATGAAATTTGTTTCAAGACCCCGTAAGTCTAGAAATAATACTAATAACTTTTTGGGGGTTAATTTATAACCACATACTAAATTTCTCATGAATTTTTTTCAAGATGCGACTAATAGAAATAGATGCGGGATACAATGGGTCAAAATAAGAAAAATTTCTTTCAACAACTTTTTCATAAATACGATCCCAAGTGGTCCCTATTCATTATTCTAAGATAAATAACATAGGTACCTGCACTTTACTCACAACAAATCATCTTCATAACAAACTAGGAATTAAACATTTTTTCGCAAAAGTTATTCTGCGCTATGGCCTTATATACATGATACTGCACTACCTCTTCTCTAATATTGTGTATATCATTTATCTATATGGAAGCAGTTATAGGCGCACACATAGTGAAATAGTACTTATTTACCATTTTGTATGATATATTATCACGATTGGGGATATACGAATCCCATTAATATTACTTATATTCATAGGTACTTGGCGCACATACGGGTACTAGTTAGAGGCATGCATCAACTACATTCGTATAGACAATAGGGTATTTGACTGCAATTAAAAAATGATTCTAAATGCTTTGTTTTTACATATTAATTAATTAATTTTTAATAAATTTTTGAAAATCGTAAAGAGAAACAATGTTGAATTTTAAATGAATCAATTGGCGCAAAAAACGATCCACCACGGTGACGTATGCGATGACGTCACATTTTGATGCAAGCAAATCTTGTGTCCGCACCCCTGTTACGTTAGGAAACGTTTTGCAACATAAAATTTTCAACAAAAATATATCTTTAATAGATGTTAGTCTTTTTGTCTTACAATATTTACAATTGCTTTTTGTGTCCAGTCAAAATAATATTTAACACACGTGTAAAAATTATGCATCTAACTACAGTAATTATTTACATCATTTACATGTTTCTTATCTTATCTATGATATTTGTCATATTTGCTACAAAATATGACGTCATTTTAATGTAACGGCGCGTTTTTACTCATTTACATGAAGGTTAAAAAATTATCATTTTTACAACTTTTTATTTGTCACTACTAAAATTAAATATATTTACGAGTAATACATAAAATTATTTAATATTTAAAACAAATTTTGAATACAGTCAGATACCCTATTGATAAAAATTCCGGTACAAACAAACATTCATGTATTGAAATTGATATTGGCGTCTTCCGTAATCGATCATGTAAACGCATATGAAAACTAAAGTATAGTATAATGTTTACATATACGATCATGCGCTGTTTATTTATATTTTTGTAAGAAGGGTGCACACGCATAATGCCGTTTGTTTTTTTCTGTATGAATATTGTAATAAAATCGACGGGAAGAGACCTGAACTTGTGATCTTTTATATAAATAAATGTTGATAAATACTTAACGGTATAAGAATAACGATTGTTTTCTTCAATGATTTGTGTATTTTGTATATTTTGAACATATGGGAAGATTCGCCAGGGTTCAGGACGTATGACACAAAACAACTTTTTGAAAAACAAAAAATAAGTACCCGTTACATTAACTTTCCATTGGAAGTTATTATAACGGGTCCAAATTTACGAATCGCTAATTTGGACATATCTCCAAGTTTCACGGTCACTAGAATCCGAATACATCATTTTTAACGTGATATCTGTGTGTGTGTTCGTTAGTTTGTTCGTTCGTTCGTTCGTTCGTGAATTTTTTTGTCGTCTCGCATATCTCGAGAACAAATGATGATATCAACTCCGGACTAATTTCATTAGATGCGGAATTAAAAAATGAAGACCGGTTCAAGTTTTCAGCAAATTCAGGTTGGCGGTTTGCCTTTTATAATAAAAAACCGAAATAAAAATTTTTTGTGAAATATTTATCGTCTTGTATATCTCGAGAATAAATGATGATATCATTTGTTTAATGAGGGGTGGAGTCCCCCACGAGATACAGGGCGCGAAGCCTGCCAGTGGGGCGCAAGAGGCAAAGCCCCTGTCGGGGGTCGGGGGGGGGGAGCCTCCCGAAATGAAAACAGAATTATTTATGTACTGTAGTCTCTAGCCTTTAAGCTTTAAGGTCACCCAATGGGAAGTTGACAGTGTGATATTTTTACGCTCAGTATCTTTACGTGTATGTATGACCACATCGGGAAATGGCTGAAAATTAACCGTTGATAATTAACTGCAATGCTGATTATTTTCTCTCGCATAACGAAAATTTGGAAGAAATTCGGACATAGCTCAAAATGAAATTATGTTTAATGCCTCAATAAATTATTGTGGTTTTTAAATTCGTCATGATTTCTGAAAAAGAAAATAAAGTTTTTTTTTTGCAAATTTATTTTTTTCCATAAAATTTATTTCGTTCTTTTTCCTAGCATTTATTATTCTATTTCTCCGTTTAAGTTTATAGCAGAGAATACAATAGCACTACCAAAATAACCTCAGTTGTGGCACATCTAAACAGTAGAGAAAAAGCAGGGGTTACCAAAATTTTCTGAATACCTATCTGTTTACATGTAGGTAAGAATAAAAAAATTTAAAAAGGAAATACTTGAAAACAAAGGCGCAATTACAAATTTGGCGTCCTGGAGCGAATTTGACTCAAGAGCCCTCTTACAAAAAGTCCACTTTCCCGAAAAATTCTAGTTGGGAGCTTAAAAAAACTCTCATAAACTTTTCCAAATATTGCACTCCTTTTAATCATGCGCCCTAGAACGACTGCTCTACCTGCTCCATTATAGTTACGCCCTTGCTTGGATTAAGTAAATCTAGATTCTAGAAATGTAAATATTTGGAGTTTCTAATTGTCATTACTATTTATATTATCTTTTTCTGAATTACGCTTTTTAGATACCTAAGTATTGTATAAAATAATTGTTTCAAATTTTTATTTCGATATTTTTAAACAATTGATCTGATATTAATATATTTTTTTACTGGGTTGCTGCACCATTTATCCATAATATCAGTTGTTCTCCTACACGCGCAATAAACTGACGGACAGCAGCACCTTGAAGGGTGAGGTTCGCGACATTTACTCTTAACAAATGCACAAGCATACATACACTAACATGGACATATATATTTATTACATATTCGTAAGCATATTACGTATACCTATAATATATAAACAAGTTTTTAATAACAATGCCAGTTTTTTTCTTAGCTGCGCACACATAAGAAATACAAAATAATAAAGAATGTTAGGTATATCAAATAAAAATAGGGTAGAATTTAAAAATTTTCACAGTACAAGTTTCATTTCTAAGAAAATTTACTGGTTTGGATTTATTTTAAAAATAAAAGCTATTATATAGTATTTCTTTAAATAAAAATATTTAAAACGTGGTTTATACGATGCGTTTTTACTTCTTACTAATCACTATTAGATTGGCATGTTAGTAGCGAGTTTAAAAGCATCGTGAAATTAAATGAGATAGTAATCTGGTGTACTTGTTTTAAGCTGAGCGTCCACTAGGTCGGAAACGCGGCCCGGTTCTTACATCAATAAGTGCTCCGGGGCGGCACCGCGCCGCTCTGTCGACCTTGTGGACGAACCTGCATTTATTCACATGTATTTATCTCCGAAGGTGGAACTGCATCGCGCCGCGTTTCCGACCTAGTGGACGCTCAGCTTTACTGGTTGCTAGCATGCTTGTAAAATTGAAATGTTCCAGCTTTACTAGCTAAGGGCGTATTCGCGTTGTGGCTTTCATCGCTTCCGTGGGCATCACTCCGGATCGACGTAGCATTCATGTTCGCGTTGCATAAGCATTGCTCTCATGGACACGCGCTATAGTTGTTCGCGTAGCATACAAATGTCATTCAAAAATTTTTTTTTGACAATCTCTTAAAATGGTTGCAATTTTTAATGTAATGAAGAAAAATCTTATGTTTGAATTATAAGAATAACGTGGTTTAATATAAAAATTATTAAAATATAAACAGTTTGAAAAATTTACATTTTTTTAAATTATGTGCACGGTTATGTGTCAACGAGAGCCATATTGCGTTAGTCATTTCAAAATATTTTTAAAAAATAGCTCTAATGACCACCGGAATCAATGGTTGCGAGTACACGATCACAAAATAGCGTCGCTCCTCGCTACGGTAGCCCCAACGCGAAAACGCCCTATGTAGCTATAGTAACTAATAATTTATTTACCTATATTTTTAGTCAAAAACTCAAAAGCAAGTAAAAAAATTTTTTATTTTATCATGCGTATGAGTATGAGTAGCTAGTAAAAAAATTTGGGGAGACAGGTCTACTCACACTGTCAACTTCCCATTGGGTACCTTTAAAGACTAGAGACTATTGTACATGCCCCCTTCACTCCGAACGAACAAATTTGTGACAAGCAATATTTTACAGAAATTTTTAATTTCATTTTTATTATAAAAAACAAACAGCTAATCCAAACTTTCTGCAAACTTTTTCCAGTCTTAAATTTTTAATTACGCATCTAGTGAAATTGGTCCGGAATCGATATCATCATTTGTTCTCGAGATGTATGAGACGAAAGAAAGTTCACGAACTAACGAATGGACACACACACACACACACACACATCTCGCTATAAACGATGGATTTGGACTCTAGTGACCGTAAAACGTGGAGATATGTCCAAATTTTCGATTCGCGAAATCGGACCCATTACAATGTCTTCCAATGGGAAGCTAAAAGATCGTGTAAACTCCGCTTAAGTAAGAAAAATATCAAATCTTACGATGCTGTAATGTACATTCTCAGGTGTACACTTTCAGGACCGTAGAGAAAAATGTTGGGCGCCGGGAAACAAAACAAATTTTTCTTCAAAAATAGTTATTATGAAAAAATCACTTTTGCTGTTCCTCTTATCAACAGTTCCCGGACCTTCTTTTCCGACTGAGGCTCCGGGGTTCCAGCCCCGGCTGCTTTCGTCGGGCCTGTACACTCTACTAGGGATTGTAATATCTCCAAACTATTCTATCCTAGTCAGTCGCATAAAAAATTGTATTGTTAATGCATGGCCCCGCAAGCAAACTTTTCACCAAGCCTCACTTCTGAACAGACCAGCTATACCTATATCTAAAAATAAATTTTTTCCTGTTTGGTATGCATTTTTGCATTAGTTATACATGTTTATATTTAAAAAAAAAAAAAAACTCATCTATGTACATTACATATGCTAGAAAATATTATAAATGCAGGTTTCGAGATTGATAACAAACTCATAAATCTTTTGAAACGTGCTTGAACAGGAAGAATTTTTATTAAAAATATGATACGATGATGATATACATACATTACATACATATGTATAATAATATAGGCATACATTATAGCATAGGATATTAATAATATTGGGTTTCGCGTCTATTTGCACGTTGATGTCTCCTACTAATAAATTACAAAATTTAACAAAATATACATGTAAGAATGAGTTTTTTCAAATCCAATTAATTAATTTCTCACTTAGAAGGGTAATGAATAGGATTTCGGTATCATCTACCTTATTTAACCCTTTAATGGCCACAATATTTATATTTTTTTAATAACATTGTAAAGAGTTACCGATATTACAAGACGTAAAGTTAATAATTACCAAATTATTATATGTCCTTAATTTTTAACAAGTCAATAAACTTAAGAGACATGTGTACATTTTGTAAATCACAATTATTCTGGAAGTTTGATAGTATCATTCAAATATTCTAGTGGGTAGCTGTTTAATTCATTAAATGTAAATGTAATATTATTTAGAACAATATATACCTTATTTCGGAACATAATTCCTTCGGTCAGCTACAGTTGAACCTCCGATTATGCACACCTCTCTTAATCGAACCCCTCCCATAGTGGCATGCTATACTAAAGCCAATGCATTCAACACGTTCAGCAGTCTCTTATGCGGGCCCTCTGTTAACCGGACGCGGGCACAATGTTTTTTAACGAAGACATATTATTTAATACAGTCGACTCGCATTAATTTGAGACTCGAAGGACTCTTAAAATATTACGAATTATAGAGAGGTTCGAATTATCGCAGATAACAATTTTAATTTTTTAAGCATTTGCGATTAATGAACATGAACTTGTCTCAAAATGTACTTACAATTTTTCTGTCTATTTCTCTCTGCAACTTTAAATTGTCGAGTATTTGACGCCGATGAGTTCGAATTAACGCGTCGTTTTGTTACGTAGCAATGATTTTTTCGTTCGAATTACCAAGTGTATAAAAATGTTGTTTTAGTTCGAAATATAAAGAGATTTTGTAGGGAACTTGTAATACCTTTGAATTATAGATAGTTTCGAATTATCGCAGGTTTGAATTAACGAGAGTCTACTGTACACAAGGGATCAAACTAGAATGTCTATCAAACTGTTCCACTTGTCGCCAGTGGGTGACGTTAAATCTCCCCACTATGTTGTGTAGGTACACACTGTTTGCAATGGTGTTGGTTTGGTGTTTGTTTCTCTGTGCGAATTCACACACACTACTACAAAACACCTATTATGGGACAGACCAACCTGTCCAATTCAAGTAACAATGTCTAACAATGTATTACAATGCATTGTGCGTTCGGTGACTGACACCGACTGACTACATGCCTTAAGCTGTGACTAACCAACAAATGACACCAAGCGAGCTGTACTTTTTTATATTAGTTGACTTCTAGTGTTCTATGACTGTACATTATTACCTCCATTAACCGGACGCGAATACGTCTAGTGCGTATAAATACCTATATATGGGTTACGTATATTTGTTCATGTTTTAACATGTTAACAATGATTCTGCGACGATGCATTTGTAAACATTATATTTTTTATAAGTACCTAAAGTTGTTTAGGACATTGATTTGAATTAAAAAATTAGTTATGAATACTGCATTATTTAATGCTATTATTTGATTTGCCCCTTTTAAAGAGACATTTTTGTTAGCCGGACAAATTTTTGTGTGACACTGCTGTCCGATTAGCAGACGTTCTACTGTATAGTTTGGAATGAAATAAATAAACCTTTAGATTTCTATTTTTATCAGTTTCACTATAAAGCTGGCTAGTAACCTGTATGGGATATTGTAACATTATTGAAAAAAAAAAAACATTATTACATATTATTATTTATTGTGGTTTCAATTGCGCACCAGGCACATCCGAGCACACCACAATAGGTACAGTAAAACGTACCAAACCATATTGCTACATTATTATCCAATGTATAATAAGTATAGGTATAACCATTAAATTCTATTTTTTCTCTGTTATAAACTTCGTTTCTGTCAAAGTCTTTGACCTTGAACGAATGCATGTAACACTTGCACTTTCTCTCCAATAGGTGGATATTACAATTATTACCTATGTATTTCTCATTTCTTACATGTACACATGTTGATTACAATAAATTATATATTGGTTACACCATTAATTCTCGTATTTTTTAACCCATTTATGGTCAGAGCTACCTTTATATGGACGTTATTGGAACCAGTAAGGGACATTATGCAATTATTATTATTTTTTATAGAAATATCTATAACGATTTGGGAAAAATAGCTGAATTTTCTTTCGGTGAAATATCCTCAAAAAAAAAAGATATGAGAAAAAAAATGTTTTTATCAAAAATTAAATAATGTATTAATATTCTTCAGTTGTTATATTTGTATACTACTTATTTTTTCTTTCTTAATTTACGCGTGCTTATGTTGTAGTAATATAAAAACATTGTTGAAAAAGCGTCGTAAAAACGTTGTAAAATGATGTTTTTAAATTATATTTCAAAAACGGCGTTGTGAATAATTTCTATTTCCTATTAAATATGGTTTGCAACTTTGTATTTTATAACATTAAATTTTTATCAAAATACTTCGACACGTTTTCATTTTATTCAAAAATAAAAAAAAAATCACGTGAATATATCAACTTCCCATAAGAGCCCGTGTTAAAATTACAAAATTCTGAAATCGTTTTTCTCAAAATTGAGGTTGTCAATTTTTTTTTTCGGTAAGGGCTCGTATTATTGGTATTGAATTAAATAAATATCTAGAGAAGTTTCGTTAAAATCCTTTAAAAAATCGTTTTCCGGAGCAACTACCTTAAGGCGCTTAGAATCCGAGAATGATATTTACTAAAACTTATATATAGCAAGACACATCCGATGCCAATGCCCGGAGCATGGTTTCTTGGGCATTTTTCGTGAAAAAAAGAAGAGGAGAAAAAATCACAAATATGGTTTTTGAACCATTATTCTATGTAAACTTGCTTACGACGAAAACTAATTTTTTTGAAACGGAAATATTGATGATGTTATGTACGATGCTGCGAAAGGACTATTGTTTTATACAAAGTTTCATTATCTAGTTGTTGTTCCAAATTGCTTGTTAATCAGAATATATTATAAAAACTCACGAGAATCTTGACATTATTTTTATAATCTTTCTTTTATTGTCATGTTATAAAGATGGCTAATAGTGACATTATTTTTGGAAACGTCAAGAGCAAAGTCAAGTTTTTCTCTTTTGACGGTGACTGCAAGTAAGTATTATCAGAATTTTTTAATTTATAATCCTCTATTTTCTGTAAATTAATCTCGATACAAAAATACATGTAAAGTGAAGCAAATATCATTTCCAAAAAAACCCAGTTATCCCGTTGCGATGTTATCAAAACTTCATGACTTTAGTTCTTATTATTAATCTCAAACAGCTATTGTTGCTACTAAAACCGCTCACAGTATGATCACTTTCAAAAAGGCACGTCTTAAATGTTCGCTACAAAACACAATCCAAAAAAGAAAAAAAATTTGAACTCCAGCCCAGATATGGACGTCGTATATATCTATAGATGTTTTGTCTGCTGCATTGCAAGTCACCCACTTGGTGATGGTAGTAGGCTAAGTTACATGAACTTAAAATCTAAACATATACACGTAAATGATATAGAGATATGTTGATGTACGAATATATTTGATAGAAAGAGTTCGCGAGAGGTGAATAACCGACAGGGAGACACATTCACTACATATAAAAAACCACATCGTATATAGGTATAGGTGTATATATGTATATTTATCTCGTCTATGAGGTTGTAAGAATGCGATTATCTTAGGAAGTTTCTGCTATAATTACTTTTGCGCTAAAATATTAATTTGATAGATTAGTTTATTTAAAAATTTTGTTGAACTGAAAATTTTTGTTTCAAATCATAGCCATACTCTCCAGATTTATAAAAAAACCTACGCCTGTCACAGCATCCTGCTTAACATATAGCGAAATTGTTCTCGGAAAATAATTTACATGGAATAAGGCCGGGCGCACATTGAGACGCAGTTAACGCAGGCAGGGCAGCACAGTTTCTGTGGCTCGTGTTGTAGAACGAGACAGCCCGAATTGAAACGCAGAGCAGAGCAGAGTAGCACTGCGTTACACGAGACCGATGTGGCACTCGTGAATGTGACACAGAAACTGCGCGATGCTGCGCGACATTGTAACACGTTCTCGAGTTTTAGTTGGTTTTATTTCGCCGAAATGAAAACAATTGAAGAAATTGAAGAAAAATAGTGCATCTCTGCTCTACTCTACTTTTAAATTCGTGCTATCTCGTTCTACAACAAGAGTCACAGAAACTGCGTTGCCCTGCCTGCGTTAACTGTGTCTCAATGTGCACCCGATCACACGTGCTTTCCTGCTCTGCCCTGCTCTGCTCTGCTCTGCTCTGCTCTGCCCTGCCCTGCGTTTACTGTGTGACGCAGTTCAATGTGCGTCTGGCCTAAAGCTCCAAAAAACTATAGTAGGTATATTTTGACTTTTTCCACTGTTTGTGACGATGTAATAAAAATTTCAAAAAAAAGAAAACTGTTAAAACCAAAATTTTCTTTTAACACTGTGAAGCCCGAACACTTTCACAATAAACTTCCCCGGAAATTGACAATATTTTTAAAGAAACTTTATATAAACAAATACATAAAATGATTCAACATGTACATATATAGGATACGTACATACATATATTTGACAACGATCTGGTAAAAATATGTAAATAATAAAAGTTTTATTAGTTTTTATATTGTTTATTTAAAAATTTTTTATAGAAACCAAGAGAGTAGTGTGTGTTGGTGTTTGTGTGAGTTGAGTATATACACATCGGTGGGATAACATCGCACACATACATAATGCGTAATCAATCATTGATCGCGATCGGCCACTGCGGTTGTTTTGATTATTTTCGGATGCCGAAGCCTGAAAACTCGAAAACCAGTTTACCTAGCGCAATTGTTAAAAAACGAGCCTGTTAGAATCTTACCCTCTTTCCGATATTGTAAAAAAAAAAAATTGGAAACGTTTAAATTTTGGTAAATTTTGGCAAAATTTTTTTTTGCGATTTGGAAGGGGACAGAATTGGCTAGTGAGCGCATCCAAGGTTTTAGGACTTTCAACGTTTTGACCAAAGTATGCTTTATTCGAGAGTTATCCAAGGTAGCTATGCACATGTATATACATATACCTATTATATCTATATATTTTTAGTGAATCTAATTTTCGGGTTCTAGGAACCTCCAAACAAATTCTTGTCACACTTCCAAACTTCAAAATCCATTAATTTATTTTTTTGTATGAAATTTGTTTCAAGGTTTCACAAATCAACTTTGTACCGAGCTTCGCTTTTATTCCGGTCGATTCTGCTTAGTAACACATTCAAGCTCATCAGAATCGTCAAGATTTCAAAATGCAAAGTGCCCAGTACAATACATGCACTAAAAATGGAAAAAAGTTCGAAAACTTTACACATAAACTGTTAAATACTTTATTCAGAATGTAAGATAAGATTAATTACTTAAATTTCAATAAAACTTTAGACCTTATTAAAAATGACAGATTTAAAAGTTGAATCCATTTACATAATGCTATTCAAATATACTTTAGTTCCTGCATAATGGTTCCTGTATGATTCAACCGTCTTTGATTCTTAATACATAGAAAAGTTAAGCTGAACAATAGCTTAAAAAATTTCTTCTTTAGTCTATGAAAATAATTTAAATAATAATAGAGACGCCCGTTACATTATGTAATAGAATCCTTTTCTACTCAATTTTGTTGAATTATAGCAACCAATTTATCAAATAAAAATAAACAAAAAATTCAGTTTTTTCAAAACGAGTTTCTTACATTTAATTTTTTGATATTATCTGAAAATTTATCCACTTCACTCCATGTATAATAAATACTTCGTATATATGTGCCTGTAAAAGTAAATGTACAGTATTCTGACAAAAACGTGGAGCCATTAAAAACCTTTTCAGGTTCTCAAAGAAACATCTGAGAACTCTTACAGTTTTGTCTAACGTCTTCTGGTCTACGAGTAAGAAATTTTGTATGTACATGCTACAGATAAAATCAGCTATCAGTTAATTGGCAGCAAAAAAATCTTATCTTAGGCTCTTGAAGTACTTTCACGTATTGGCAAATGGGGATAAAACTTTTTTTTCGTACCATATCATGTAGGATATCGCCAGAAAGGGTTCATAAAATGAATTTGAGATTCCTTTTATCATTTTTAGCCCCTTTTGCAAAATATCAACTTTTAAAGTAGTGAACACCTTGCACTCCCCTTTCATGTAATTGTTAAGTTGTTGATTCAAAGAATTTGTAAAAAACTACACATGCTAACAGTTGGTAAAAAGGCACAATTTAAATTTTCCAAAGTTCAATAAGCAATTTACAGTAAAGAAAATTCCCAATAAATGAAATTGTGCATCTAGGTATGTTCCAGTATTAGAAAACATTCTTTAAAAATACAAATTCGCCCGGAATATCGGTAGAAAGATCTTTTAAAATGAAACTGAGATTCTTTTAACCACTTATTTCATTTTTAAGCCTCGTTTGCAAGATATTTTCTTTATGACATTTATGGAGAAGTTAAACTGAGACTTTTGTCCAATATATTTATCTGCTTTTAGATAAATGGTAGAAAATTTACCATTTTTTTGTTTTATTGTCCGAAAGTGTAGACCTTTAAAAACGTGTCTTCAAAAGGAAATTAGAAAATTTTGAAAATTTATTATGTTATGGTTGTTTTAATACAGTAGATCTCGGTATCACGTATTATACTTCAAAATTTTAAATGAATTTTTCTTGAAACTACATTTTTCTAAGTAATAGTCGACATGATATCTCGAGTTTTATCCAAACAGCCGCCATTTTTAGATTTTTAGATTTTAATTTTTTTTTTGTAGTTCCTACGAGAATCAGAACCTGGCTAAGCCAGAATCTTTTTCTTTTTTTTTATTGAAAATGAACACAAATCCCAAAATCATGTCAGCTATAACATCAATTATTAATTAAAATCTTTGAATCTACATTTTATTGCGAAAATTGTGAAAAACCACTGAAATACTATGACTCGCATTTGATGAATTTTTTATAGAAATATTTTTACCAAATGAAAATGATTTCATGCGATAGGAATGCACGTAAGACAGCACAGCAGACAAGCTTGTAATATATATGTTCCCAAAGTGATTTTGCTGAAAGCAATTTAAGGGAAGGTTTACTTGAGATTTGATAAAAATATCGATTTTTTGCCGAAATTGATAACAAATTATGTGTAGAATATGTTCCCAAAGTGATTTTACTGAAAATAATTTAAAAACAAGATTCTTGCACATTAACCGAATCCAAATATCTATAAAAAAAAATTCAAAAAACGTAGTTCACGCAATAATGAGTATTAAATATAAAATTTTGAAAATACGTTTCTGTATATATATTTTATAATATCTTGGAACTACATTTTTGGAAATACTGGACACGATAACTCAAAAACTATTCGATGGATCCTTTTTTTTATTTTTTATTTTTTATTTCTAAGATAATTCAATTCTTCGGCACCTCTACCTAAGTTCGATACACTTTCAATATTTTTTTTTATTTTTAAATTTACTTTAAAGAGCGAAAAATAAGACAAAAATCGTAATAAAAAGTTCAAACATCCGCCATTTTTTTTTTCTTTCAGCAGTTTATTGATATTATAGGTAGACGTGCCGGTACTCTTCATATATTTTATAAATCTTTTTTGTTTTTGGATATCGGTGGTTTATTACCGGTGCTAGGATATCCACCAACAAGGCATTGGATTTTCGGATCGTCACACTGCACTATCTATAAAATGGACACTTTTTTATATTTTTCCTTGAAAAATTTTTTTTTGTGTAGTTTAATACCTAATAAATATGTGCACAAAATTTGAAATAGATATTTACTTCCGTTCTTGAAAAAAAATTCTAGAAAAATATCTAATTTTTAAGGACTCTCGAGTAAACCTCCCTTTAAGTTTTAGGCTAGCAGAAAAACTGCTTAGCACAGCAACCCCTAATATTACCTACTACTTTTTGACAGTGCACGGTCCACTAGTACCTATATTTGTTCATATATTATACGTAATAAAATAAATTCAGAAGTGAAAGCATTGAACTTGTACCATTCATCTCGTATTCTCGTATGTACATAATATGTAATGTTTAACAAACGAATATGACAAAGAGAAAATTATAGATAAATATTTCATAATCGTACGTATTGGAATGAGAACACAGTATGTTATGCCACACACGCATCATATTGGTAAACTCGTATCTTGTACAGGTACTAGTTATGTAAACAGATAAAATTTTTTGTTATGATGCAATGCAATTGGTCATTTTTTCAATGTCACGGACTCATTATTTTTAATAAATTTCAATTTGCATTTTAGATTTCACACAATCATTTATTTATTTACGCAATATAAGTATATTTATTGCTTACGTAGGAACTTTTAAAATTAACCATTGCGTATGGAATTACAACAGCAATACAAAATTACTAGCTATGCCCCGAGGTTTCACCCGCGTAAAAATATCTATCGTAAATTATCTTTCAATTAAAATTTCCGTACGAAATTAGCTCCTTATGGTGTTTCGTTTCGCCAAATTACTCTAAAGTACCGTAAAATGGAATTAAATGGTGACATTAATGGTAACTTTGACAGTTTTTGGAAGTACCTACCTATTTTAACACCAAAATATGTACAATTTAAACGTGTAGGGTTGGGTAGATTAAGATATCTATGTTGAATATTCTAATTCGGTCCCTTTTTAAAGTTCGGACGTGGGAACTGCAACCCCGACTATCCCACCGTAGGGTCTGTTGATAAACGCTCTTAGGTCATGCATAATCAAAATTTTTTAAAACTCAGTTTTTTTTTTTTTTTTAATTTTGTGGGTAAAAATTTTTAACGGTTAAAATATTGGTAAGCTCCTATGTTTTTAACCGTAAAACTTTATAACTTATAAAGTGCATGACACATTAAAATCAAAACTATGAGTAAAAAAAACGTTCGCACAGAAATGTACAGAAATTTTACTGTCTCTCCCGCTTTCTTGCTTAACGAAAGTGAATATTACATCTGTTTATTTGTCATTATACTATAACTTAAAATTAACCAAACTTTTTGATACTGTAGTAAAATCATCAACTGGAAATATATCATTCGTTGTTATTATATTACTTTACTAAACAAAGAGACATATCAGTTGATTGTCTATTTAATAAATACTGGCGCCATTACAACATTATTCAATTCCACCAAGACATTTTTTCTCACTGAGAACATCTTAGCAATCCTCGCTATAATTTATGTAATACATTGTAAAAATTACTTAGATACTAACAAGTTCAACACTAAAACTTAATGAAGTGAAAAAAAATATATCTACTTCTTTAAAGACTTTAAATTTTAAATGCCAACACTAAATCCATACATATGGATGGATTTTTAGTCATAAATACATAGCCGCGTACACTGTGTTTCAAACCACTAAACACATATGATTTTAATTTGTACCAGATATATTGCAATTAATTTTTCTCCTTGCAATTAACATTTCTAAATAAGATAAAGCATTAATTTACTTACACACGAGATTGAACTGATTAAAAACAGTCAACAAGTAATTTTATCACAAATTAATGTTCAAATTTTTTACTTTTTTTTACTTTGATTTTTCATTGTGCATTTTAATGGGAATTTTAAAAAAAAATTAAAAATCGCACAAAAAAACCACATAAAATTGTTTTTGCTGTATTATTTAAAATACTTAAATTAATATTTGTTATAAAAAATATATTGAGAAATAAAAATTTTACAATTAAGTTTCAAAATGTCCATGAAAGTGTAATTTAAACGAATTTTGGACAAATATATATAAGTATAGTACAACAGATTAGTTTTGGCCCACCAAATTTGTTTCCTATCTTTGTTACACTATGTTGTATTGGTATTTTACGAATGCAATAAAAAAGGATACATAACAAATAGAATTAGACTTTGAACGGTCAGAATCAATCTGTGAATCTATATGTCCATATTATAAACAGCTTTTATTCCAATAATTTTTTTTATAAAAATTTATAATTATGTCCTTAGTTCCTTGAAACACTCAATGAAGTACGTACGTATGTTTTATTTAGTATTTAAACGGATTGCAATCTTGTCTATTTATAAAATGAAGAAGATGCCTTTCGTACTGGTTTATTTGCCTGCGTACTTCAATGCAGTTCTACTATTATAGTTATATGGACAGTACATTGCTACATTGCAGCTTACATAGTTACATACTTTCATGATATTATATTTTGTATCTGTAATAGTTATATAAATATTTCAAACCGCTTCCGTTTGGCTACTGCACTTTAACATTGCAACTATCATCATAAGTACTTAAAACTAATAATTTATCTTTGTATCATCTCTTTGTCACACTAGCGCTATTTACATATCCTTATCTCTTTATTTCATGTATATATTGGAATGTTTTATTAGTAAGTACACAATAATTCAAAAAATCGAATTTTACTTTTAGAAATTATTTATAATGTAACTATTTTGAAATGAACTATATATCCTGTTGCAGACTGAATGGAAAAGAGTGAATTCCGGAAAAGATTTACTTGAGATTTTGGGGATTAATTTTAACTTAACGTTCATTTTTTCGGAATTTCAATAATATTTAAGAAAAAAATTAGTCAAAATCAGATCAGCCGTATATTTTAAGTGGACTTTATACATAATACAGCCTGTATACATCTAGAATACTTTAGTTTTCTAGCAGCCAAAGTATTTTCAAAACTCTTTATGTATATTTTGTTCCTGGCGCCTGTGGATTTGCAGGACACTGGCAGATCTCATATAACATAACCTGTATCCATCTAAAAGAGTTCAGTTCTCTAATAAGGAATAAATTTTAAGATCAATTGGGTAGTTTATTTTTAATGCTTTTAGTCTCCTCAGGACCCTGGCGAACCTTAGGTATATAAAACAGCATATACAGGGAAGGGCCATATTAATCTATGCATCTAAATATCTCGCCAGAGGCGCTAGCTATCAAAAAATGACCTTTACAAAAGTTGTTACGTACGAAGGGAGACATTAAATGGTTACCTTAAATTTGATCTTGACCTTCATTCTCAAGGTCATTTTGAGGTCAAGTCGTATTTTTCAACTGGAAAGCCCTATTTTTTATTTCGGATTCTGAAAAAGCGTGAAATTTCACGTCGAAAATGCTATAAGCGAATTTTTTTATTATTAACCTTAAGAGGTGTAAAGACCGCCAAGGAACAATAAAAAATTAGATTTTAAAGGAAAAACCTAACTTTAGAGTGTCGACATCTTTCAGAGACGTAAAATAGGAGCTTCTGTTCGTTTTTAAAGACCTTTGAAGGTCATTCTAAGGTCAAAATCCAGAAAAAAATGACACTAAAAAGTTATGAAAAATTAATTTTTCATAACTAATAAATTTCATAACTAAAAAATAATAAAATTAAAGGTGAATAAAAAATTCGTTCATAGCATTTTCGACGTGAAATTTCACACTCTTTCAGAATCCGAAATAAAAAATAGGTCTTTCCACTTGAAAAATACGACTTGATCTCAAAATGACCTTGAGATTGAAGGTCAAGGTCAAATTTAAGATAACCATTTAATGTTCCCCTTCGTACCTAATAACTTTTGTAAAAGTCATTTTTTGATAGGTGGCACCTCTGGCGAAATATTTAGATGCATAGATTAAAATGGCCCACCTATATATATATATATATATATATATATATATATATATATATATATATATATATATATAGGGTTTTAGCAAATTTTCACAAAGACAACCAAACAACCAAAAAATGACCAAAATTCTGGGTTTTAAAGCGTCTGAATAATGAACTCGTCCAAGGGTTTGGGACTTTTAACCTTCTCACCATAATTCCATAAACTATAAACATGGGTGATTTTTAACACAATTAACCAAATTAATTGTAAACGATACATCTTCGAAAACATTTTTGGACATAGTAGCGCCTTGATAATGCACAATAATAATATTTGAATTAGCGTACTTTTTTTTCGGATTTAATTGTTAAATATTGTTGTATCATACGATATAATATGTGTGTATCAATTTTATTTCTCAGTGCAGTTTAAATTTACTCAAGCGATGTATGTCGTCTAGCAATACATACCGTATAAATTTTCATATCGTTGAGATGAATTAAATTTAAATTTTCTTTATTGTAAGCACAGATATACAATATACCAATTTCCTATTTCATAACTACCGTGACCGCTACCGCCAGCAAATGACGTCACAAAGCTACCCCTAGCCCTACTTAAACACATTATTTGTATATACACAAACTGGTGAATGTGTTTGTGCAATATGGTGTATGTATGACTGCGCACCTTGCATATATATAGTATATGTATATTATCATGGTCGACCTATGTGACTAACAACCAATAATTAAAAATGTATTTATATTTTTCACTTCATATTTTTTTTCTATTTAAATTTGACGAGTTGATTAAAAAAACAATGACACTACGTACGATGTTAACTGTATCACAACTGGTAACAGACTAAATCACAAACGGTGTATCTTGTACCTCATTGCACCTTACGAACAACAGATTTTTATATGTGTACTTAATCTAGTATAGGGGAGAGGCTTAATGAATGGGACGATTATTGAATGAGTTTTGGCTAACAAGGAACCTTTAATGGAAATTTGTATTACAGTCATTAGGTGTCTTTTATATAACTATTTTTATATGCGATATATGTGCTAACGATTTTCCCTTTGTTTCAACAAAAATTAGGAAATACGATTTTAATTAGAAAAACGTAACTTTTATTTTTTTATGAATTACTAAATACTCTTATGATAACTATTATGCTTAGATTAATTGTATTAGTTGATTATTAAACTACTTAGTATAGACTATAATTAAATAAGTATTGTTTGCGCATTGAGGCTAGTATATTTTTTATTTCTTGACTTTAACTTGTTACTTGACAAGGAATATTGAATGGGACATTATGAATATGACCTTGAATTTTGATCTTGACCTCAAAGTCAAGGTCACCATCGGATGCGCCGTGAAAAATGCTGAGACTTTTGTCCTCATCATTTATCCCAAAAATGCTTGCCCGCTTTTTTTTGACCATTTCCATATTTTTACTAACCTGTATAAACCGCATGAATTTTACATTGTATTACATATGTCCCATTCAATATTCTTCTTGTCCCATTCAACGAGAATAAAATTACTGAATGGGACAAAAATCTCATTTTTTTAAAACAAAAAAATTTACTATTATTTAAAAAGAGTAAAATTTAGGAGCTGAAAGAAATTATTTAATATAATAAAATGAAATTTGTATTGGAATTAAGTATGACTTACTTTAAGACTTTACTTTTTCTTAAAGTAAGTCATACTTAATTCCAATACAAATTTCATTTTATTATATTAAATAATTTCTTTCAGCTCCTATAATGACACATACTGGTACATAACCAAAAAGTATTAAGTTTTAATTGTATAACTATAATTTTAATATAATTTTAATCGCAAATGTATATAATATTACTGACGTACACATTGATATGTGGATATTAAGGTAAACACACATTAAAATACCATAATTTTATTATAATAATATTAATATATAAAATTTTATGTAGATTGAACTTGAAAAGCGTATGAATTAGCGAAATATATATTGTTCGTTCACGAAAACACCAAAAATGTTTTAAATTTGTAATTAATTGGTGGAAAATTCTCCTAAATACCAACACGTTTAAAATATAAAGTAATGTTTGAAGTATCTTATGCCGCAAGAATTAGAATATTTTATTACTTGGTTTTGAAGTTAAGTGGATTTTTAAGAAAAATGTCCCATTCATTAAGCCTTCCCCCTATCTATGATTATAACTTATCAGTTATTACTATTCGTACTCAACTAGAGATAACAATTTTTTGTACTACCTTGTACCCATGTAAGTATAATTTTATCTTTCCTATCCGGCCCTCATCGCAGTTTAATAACAGTTAAATATATAAATACAAATAACATTACATGAGAGACATATTTTTAATTTTTATTTCCACACAACACAAGAAAAAAAAATATTGTTGAAACGCATACATACACCAACAAAGATACTTGATCAAATGTAAAGTATATTTAATTATTATCATTATTTTAAAATAGCAACAAGAGATATACCTATCAGGTAGAAAAAACTGCATTATGCTGTACTGTGCGTAAATATACGTAAATGATTGGGAAAATGTTCTCTAACTTGCATGTGTATATTGTGTATACGTCATGTGAGTTTGTTTATATGTAATTTTATATTGCATTATAAATATTACGTTACGGAATATGAGGAAAAAAACAAGTACACATTACCAGGGGATTCACTAGACCGGATATATTAATTTTTGCATTAAACATCCATTCATAATTTTATGTAAATTAGATGGCAGAGTTGGATTAAATCCGTAGATAAATGTATTTAATTATTTATATTGTGCTTTTAGTTCTATTTGTGAAGGAGTTTTAATTTTACGAAGTTCGAATTTTACGAAATATTAATCTTTAAATTTTAACACGATTGACTAAATGGAGTTAGTGACTTTATCCTTATAAGTTTCATGTGGATTGTCGCATAGTGTATCCATTTACTATGACGGTTAAGAGAAGTCAAATTTTGCTTTTTATCAATTACTGAGTTGGATTTAAAATCACAATATATATTTTCAATGCAGTAGACAGGGTTTTTTCGTTCCAAACGTAAGTTTTATTTCACTTACTCAAAGTTAGAAAGAAAAGTACTCGTATAATAAACACTTCGAATTGACCTGCTGGCTAGCAATTCTGCTTCTAGTCTGGTAGATTGTCAGTTATTAACCCTATATTAATTGGCTCACATTAACTTCTCATACAGTATTCCACATAAATTGACAATAATGAGACTACCACAGCTAACAATATAATACTTTACCAATTCGGTGCATATGACTTTAGCTGTGGCACAACTAGGCTACCAGAAAATTTTATGTATTAATTCCATAATCAATTTTTTCAGTAGGTAAGGCTAAATTATAATATATACTGGGGATGTTATAGATATCCGTAACTGTAACCGAAACTACCGGATATCCGAAATAATTACATATCCGAAACCGAAACCGTAGCCGAAAATAAAAGTTCCGAATTGGTTTCGGATACCAACTGACAACTACCGTTGGAAAACTGAGGTTAAATCGAAGCAGATCTTTGCTGCATATATTCCTTTTGATGATTGTTCCGGTGATTTGTGTTTGGCATTCACTTTTTGGGGTAAATTTTTCCCTCTTTGTTGTTTTTCTTTCTTTTTTTTTTTTTTAATGTTCATTGAAAGCAATTATCCGTAACCGTAACCGTGTCTGAAACATTTTATGATATTTTCACATATCCGTAACCGAAACCGAAACCGAAAAAAATTTTTTTAAATACCCGTATCCGTATCCGAAATTTCATGTCCATGACATCCCCAATATACTTACACCGTTTAAGTATATTCTACAATAGATTTGTATTTTGAAAAGACTTGTGTTTATCTAACAAAAATTTGTCGCCAATTAATTCAACGAGAAGAGCTGTCAACAAGTAAAAACATATTAGTGGAAGGTGGAGTATATTTGGTTGACAATTCTCCCAGTAAAATTGTTTTTAGGTAACGAATTTAAGTTATGAAAACCCAAATTTTTTCAGAAAAAAATATATAACTCGAATGTAATATGGTAAGCCAATTATGGTCTATTTCACTTAAATTTAATCATGCTTCACCACTTACGAATTTAAGTAACTTCTGTTTTCTTGGCTTTATCTCTTTCATTACTGCACTTACGTAAATTTTAAAATTGCAGTTTGTTTTTAGAAAAGAATAGAAGATTGATTTGTTTTGAATATAAGAATTATTTAATTTTTTAACTTTGACTCATGGTCAATTGTATTTGAAACAGGGTATAAAAAACAGCGAAAGACAAATAAAACTTTTGTTTCATTTTTATCATGTTTATCTACAACGAAATGCCGAATAAAATTTGTTATACGATTTTTGCTGTAAAAATTAGTCCTAACTTCGCACACCCCTAGTCATAACTTCTTTTTACAGTAAGGCCCGATTCACATTAACGCTCCGCTCTCAGTACGATATCACTCCGCTCCCGGTTCGACAAAATATTCTTACACAATAAACAATGAGTGTATTCACCTCATCGCTCTGATATCGGTCCGATACCAGTCACGGTTCGCTCTCGCTCCAATGTCACTCCAATATCAATACCACTCAGGTAGTATTTTATCGGAGCGATATCAGACTTGTTATGGCTTGTACCTATAGTGTAGACACTTTTTTGATTCCACCCCACTCCGCTTGCATTTAGTTGTTATGAAAAGATATGTGTATCGTACTGAGACCGAACTGGGAGCGTACCCAGAGCAGCATTATAATGTCAATAGAGAACGAATAGGTACCAGCATGATATCAGCACTGTAATGTGAACACAACAAGATTATATCGAATCGGCAGCGTAGTGATATCGTACCAGGAGCGGAGCGTTAATGTAAATCGGGCCTAAAAGTGAAAAAATTATATTTTTATGTGACTTTATAGGTACATCATAAGTTGTCAACAGAAATTTTCTTTTTTGTTATGCAAATTCTAAAAATAATTGTAATTTTAATTTTAACATTATAATTTTTTTTTTTAAACGCAAATTCAAAAATTTTCAATCTAAATGTCAGTCAACACACTAACGTTTATTTGTTATTTAAAATTTGAATAAAATTTGCCAAATTAATTAATTAAATTTATGACGTCATGTAAACTTGTATTTCAAATGTATATTTAAAAAAAAATAGCTTTCACAAAGCTTCATACTTATTCTAATTATAAATCCATTAAAAATTCTTTTTTTGTCTTAATTTATGGCCAGGGACCTCTTGTCATACGTACATATTGTGGTTCATCCATAAAAGGAAGTTGGACAGTTAGGTTCAACAGACAGCTGTACCTATAACTTACCTATACGTATGCCTATAAAAGTGTACATTTGTATAGTGAATATGTAAGTATTATTTACCAACAGTGGTAACAGCGGGTTCGTATATTTCGTACTGCACAATAATTTTATTGTGTATTTGTTAAAATTTATTTTTATAATTAAGTCGAATGTATTTATTTGGTTGGAATATTTAATTATGTATTGTTGTATTCCTTAACGTTAAAAATTTAAATATAAATAAAGTCATTGTTTTATAGAAACAACAGAGTACTTGGGGTACTACCGCATTGTACGAGGAGGTCTTTAAAAGACAATCGGACAATAAGATGTTTAAATATTAATGTTCAATCGAAATAATTATTATAAAAGTTTTCTAGCGATTCGCAACTACTTATATAGTTGATTTCAATTTAGGTGTATCCTGGTCTGAATTAAATCGTCGCCTTCCAGGCATAAGGTCGTATCTCATCTTTAGGAGAGCGGCAGAAAAACAAGAACTACTGTTACATTTTGTTTTATAAATTTAAACCTAAGGTATCAATGTATTTGCAGGCTAAAGCCGGTTCTACACGATGCTACGAACGTTTCTTCCAACGTTCGATCGAACGTTTGGTGCAAGTACGTTCGACAGTTGGTGCTGCGAATGTTCCGGCTACACGGTGAATCGAATGTTTGATCCAATACATAATTATGATGATGTGTTGGTACAAACGTTTATTCAGTGGACGAGGATGTCATCCGTCTAATGTTATCTCTAATGTTATACATTGATGTTGTCTCTCTTCATATGAACGAGTCGTGCAGCCGTTGAGTCGAACCAACGAACATTGTCCTTCAAACGTTGGAAGCATCCCTTTGACTCGGTGCAAGAATACCGACATCGGCCGAAACATGGCCAAATGCGAACGTTCGACACTCGCTATTGGACGCTCGTGGGTTCGAACAACGGCCACACGATGCGCTGAAGCATCGAACGTCCAATGTTGGAAGGTGTTCGTAGCATCGTGTAGAACCGGCTTTATATTCTTCAAGTATCTATATTCGTTTATGATTTACAAATCAAAATATAACAGTAGTGCTTGTTTTCCTGCTCTCCTAAAAAAAATCACTAGAAATGAGATACGACCTTATGCCTGGAAGGCAACGATATATATTATGGAGCAGGGGCCGGTAAGCTTTGTTTTGGAAAAGACCAGATCGTAAAAATTTTAAACTTGGCCGAGGTAGATAACTCTACATTTCTTATCCGGATAAACTCCTGGACTTATTACCGAAATATGGCAGGAAGGCTGTCATTGAGAAACGATTTTGATGCCCATCGTGAAGATCATCGTGGAGCTATGCGAATGATCGATGTACTGGCAAGCAACAAACCAACCCTCGGTACGAGATCGCTCCAAAAACACTATTGGTTCGAGTTACAGAACTGAAATATATGCAGACAATATATCGGTACCTACATTTCGGGCATAACTCTGTCATTCTTTCAACGATTTTAGATATTTTTTCCTAGAAAATAATTCAGTTGACACTAGCTTTACTGATACGGCATAAAAAATTACGTAAAAACCTGAACTTTTTAAAGAGATATCAGTACTAAAAAGATTGACTTCAGTCTATTTAATTGCTGACTCCCTTACATTTCTAGAATGCAGCGAAACCCTGTAGTGAGCACCTGCATCATTAGAGCCGTTACCCTGAAACGCCGTTACTTGTTACCTATCGGCACTTTTATTTGATGGTAATATGAATTCGACGTCGGTATAATTTCGCTGTCAGATATTGGAATGTTTCTCTTTGCTAACAGGCAAAATAATCTGACATTATTTACATATAATAATAAGAATCTACAGTCTATTACTGTCATACTTGTAATAATATACAAATAAGTATATAAATATGTAAAAGTATGTATGAATGTAATCTAGATTCATAGGAAGACTTGTGTTTTTACCACAATATAAAATTATTGTTGACTTACTGATGCAAACCAGTAGTAAAGTACTATATTAATACAATATTGTACAAAAAAATTCAGACACAGTAACAAAAATCAAGCCCGATGAGAGCCGTTAAGAATTACTCATTTTCTAACCTATTTTTTCTCGTGAACATATTTGAACTTTATAATATACTCGAAATAAATCATAATGAAAATTTCCTATAAGTACGGCCGCTATTACACTCTCATAGATATATGTCAAAGTTTTATTTAATTAAAAGAAATATTATAGTGTAATAAGTCAACTTTTATAATATAATATTTCTGTAACCATGGTTAAAGATACTTCTTAATATTTGATCATAGATTTGATCAAAGATCTTTGACATATATCTATGACAATGTAATAGCGGCCTAAGGAAAATTATTAACTTAAATCCGGGTGTTTACAATATCGTTAAATCAATAACCACAATTACAAGAGTCCTTGTAAAACACATCAATTTTTACTATGCTGGAAACGTTGGGAATCGTTAATTATCCTAGAAATTAAAAATTTATTTCTTTTAAGCAGTTATATTATTTTAGTTTTGATGTAAATACCGGTAAATATTGCTTGTTCAAAAACTGAAGTCATTCGATGCATTCGATGAGTCTGTTATGGCCAAGGTCCTTTTAGTATGTAAAGTAAGAGAGATAAACAATAGCTGCTTTTACTAGGGATGATCGATATTCATCGATGGTAGAAAAACATCGATGTTTAGCCGGAAAACATCGATGTAAAAACATCCTTGTTATGTCCTCGATAACATCGACATATCGATGTTACGAGAATAATATCGAAACATCGATATTACTCTAAGCTATCAGTATTTAAAAAATCCTGTAGCTGTTTTAAAACAAGATCCATTACTTTTATAGCAAGTTCTAGAATCCACTTATCTAAGCTTGAAAAAAATTGCCATTAAATATTTGTGTTGCACAACAACTTCAACAGCTTCAGAGAGACTTTTTTCAAAAGCTGGGTAGCATTTGTATCAACAAAGGAACAAATTAAAAGGGAAACTTCTAACAAAGTTACTTATTTTGCAAAGTGTACCAAATAAATACTGGGCAATGTTAATTTTTAATAAATAAAATAATAGATTATAATGATTGTTTATTTTGCTACATACATAAACATCGATATTTTTCTTTCGATATATGTATATCATATATCGATACTCTTGAATCGATGTTAACATCGATGTTTTTCTAATATCGATCATCCCTAGCTTTTACTCTTTTGACTCATTTTAAAACTGCCACAAGTTAACGTACAAAAGCAACAATTCTAAATTTTTTTTTGAATAAGCCCTAACTCTTTATTTTTATTTTGTTTTAACAACTGGTTTAATGATAGGTACTATTCTGATAGTTTTATCCACTAATGTATTTTTAAAGCATGAATTCATAAGTACAATAACAGCATTACGTGTTTCAAAATGAATAGAACTTGAACTGCTGCAGTACAAAATCACTAACAATATTCTCAGTGTTTGGACTTCTATAGTAACTTTACTTCTACTATGTGACTCAGTACTATATAGCTACATTAATACTACGCTACTTTCAATTGTTTGTTAAACGAAGCAAATAACAAGCAAATAATAGATTAAAAATATGTTGATGACATGACATTGCATATAATAATTTTACGTAAATAGATTTACTTTTAACTATACTTAAGTATACTTTAGTTAAGAATACTTAAGCACATATGCGAGCTAAAAGTATAGGTATATAAGAATTTAATTTTTCTATAATTTTTTTTTCTTTTCTGAAAGGAAACGAAACATTATAATTAAATATTTAATAATAATTATTTTAATAGCAAGAAATTTATAAGATGAAAACGAAAGAAAAGGAACTGCGTGACAATAAAGAATACATTTTTAAACTGTAACATCTGTGTTGAGAATTTATTTAAATTATTTGTAATATTTTAAATAAACTGTTATTAAAAACATTTCGTTGAAAATAATTTCGACTTAATTTTGGCTTATGGAGGATCTTATTTTAACCAAGGAGGATCAGCCAAATAGCCGAGTGTGCTAAGTCACCGATAGGCTAGGGTTCAACCCTCGAAACTGGTTATGTTGATTTTTTTGTACTTTAATATTTGTAAATGAATCGGCATAGTTTCTTTAAGGTAGTTGGTCCGAAAAACGGTTTTTCAAAGGATTTTAACGAAACTTCGCTACTCATTTATTTAATTCAATACCGATAATACAAACTTATACCGAAAAAAAATTGACGGCAGCAATTTTGAGAAAAACGGTTTCAAAGTTTTGTAATTTTAACACGGGCTCTTATGGAAAGTTGGCATATTTACACAATTTTTTTGAATAAAATGAAAACATGTCATAGGAATTTGATAAAAATTTAATATGTTATAAAATACAAAATTACAAACCATATTTTTAATAACAAATAGAAATTACTGACCGCGCCATTTTTGAAATATAATTTATAAACATCATTTTACAACGTTTTTGCAACGCTTTTTCAACAATGCTTTTATGTTGCTACAACATAAGAGAGCAGCAAATATAATAACTGAAGAATATTAATACATTATTTAATTTTTGATAAAAGAAAATTTTTTCCCTAAGTTCTACTTTTGTACCTGACTATCTCGCACCAAATACCTTAAGATTCGGTCTCTCAAATATTTTTTTATATTGTGTAGAAGAAACACTAGAAAATACAATAATCTCTAAATTTGACGTTTCTTTGTAAACGGATTTTAGATTCCATTATTATTTATGTGTTCTGTATTAGAACATTTATGGAAAATTTATATAAGTGTACTTCTGAGCATGCGTAAAAAATACCATTTATCAGACGTTTTCATTAAAACTAATATTTATCAGTTCGCTTCGAGCTTTTATTTTAACTACTGTATTTTATGCAGTACTACATCTCAGAAAACTGACGAAACATTTCAAATACACACTGTATAGACACTTAATTAATTAATTCACAAAAAAATAGATAAGTACCTACTCACCTTTTCAATATAATGAATAAATAATAAATTAACTTTTTAATGATAACAACTATTCCAATCTTAATTTACATGGTGCTTTTTTTTACTCTTTACGTTTTATTATTAAAAAAAATACATCAAATCACTTTCAAATACATTTTAAAATATTCCGTTTTACTTAAAAAACGAAATAAATAAAAATTAGGGTATTGTACTACAATTTCCTTGAAAACTAAATCAAAATATTATATACTTTTTTACAATGTGTCGCGGTTTTGTTTTGTTTGCATTTCATGGAAATACGATTTTTATGATATTAATTCAATTCATTTTTTTTATTTCTTTTTTATTTTTTGTAAAAATTTTAATAATTTTTCTTTGAAATGGAATAATAATTATATATCAACAATGGATTTGAATTAAATATTATTATAATGTTAAATAAAATTCAAGGATCCAGAGGTACCTAAGATCAACGATTCCTCTAATCGAATAATAGAGTTTTTAATGCAAGAATATATTATCAAATATTTTTTCATAAAGATTTGCCTATACAGTCGTCAGACTTAAGGGTACTAAATTCTGAAAATCAATGAATACATTAACCTTAATTTGTTAACCAATTTAAAAAAAAAAATCTTGTATACCGTCCTAACAAGATTCGAAAACATAGTTTCGAGAAAAATGCATATTGTAAAAATTTCAAATCGTGTGTATGACGATTTTGTGTGTTTTTATCTATCATTAACGCCATCTGTGCGTTTAAAATTTAACAACCAAGCTGAGAGACGGCTTGAAATTGTTTCACAAATCGGATTCAAAACTATTTTAGAATATTTCCGCAGTCGTACCTATAACTTTTTGGATATCATTCTAGAATTGTTAATATAAAATCGGAAAAGTTTTAGTCATGTAAGTCCTTAATGGAATATCAAATTAACTCCATACATCAATTTCAAACGATGTTTAAAATATTTTATAAGAAAAATTATATAAATTTTTTCAGATTTACATACTAAAGATATTTTTTTCAATCGCGTGTATACCTACCCAAATATTTTAATCATAACTCTATGTAAAGTGCGTAAAAGAGGATTTAATAATTTATCAAAAACACTGTGTGTTGCGTGTATTGTAATAATATCTTACGAATAAAATCCAAAAATTGATTTGTCAAATCTGAAAAGGAAATTTTTCAAACTAACTAAAACTAACAGTGGGATATCTTACAGTTACTGTTTCGTAAAATTTAAATTCAATCGCATAATCGTTACGTTAAATTAAGTAGATTTATATAAATTTATAATAATTGCGTAAGCTTTATATTTGTTAGAACATTATAAATAATTATCTCTCAGGTTTATAATTTCAAAACGCTTTATGATGATGTTCAAGATCTTGTCTTATTGGGTGCTTTTCTTATAAAATTCAAGCATATATGGGAATTAATCAAAAACGTTGGTTCGTGTGCCGGACTTATAACTCGAATTTATAAGGGACAGTGTAAAGAGAAAGACATAATTGTATATTAAAGAAATGAATATTAAAAACGTTTAAACATAGTGAAGATGGGTTATTGTGATAAGAAATAACTCTAAGTATTCAGTTACTGAAGAATTCAGCTTCCAAAAAATATCTATAGGTATTTATGGTGAAAAATTTTTAATTTTGTCTAATTTTCACCTAAATATGGAAAATTAAGTGAAAAATTAGACAAAATTAAACATTTTTCACCGTAATTTTAATGAATTTTCACAAAGTATCTACAATTAATTAAATCTAATTGAAATACTAAAAATTATAACAGATTACCAGAAAATAAATTTATAAAAATATAAAATAATATTCTATGCAAAATAAAATATCTTTTTAGGTTCCTAGGCACAACGTTAAGTAAGATATGAAAATTGTTAGGAGGCCGGGACCTGACATGCGGGTTGAATTCGGTCCGCATGTCTGCTCTAAATAAATTTTAATAAATATGATTAATGTGTTTTGAATTATTTCCTAATTGTATTTTTCTTTGTTACAGATATCTAAATGCACAGCGCGAAGCAAAACTATTGAGAAATTCAGTTCTTCCAAGGTAAGTTCAAATGATGGGTATTAATAGCTTTCACAAATAAAATGTATTAAATACGATATACTTTGCGTAAATTTTGAAAATTAGTTTATGGTGCTTATGGTACAAAATTTTTTATTAAAATATATACTTCTTAATAAAAATAGACAAGCCATAAATAAGACTTAACATTTTACGTAATTAATTGTATAGATAAGTTAACTTTATAAAAATCCCTAACGGTGTTAAAGTTTAACTTTATAAAAATGGTGAAATATTTAATTTTTCAGTTTTTACAATTATTATATATTCACCCAACAAACTTGCATGAATCCTTTTTCCGTAGTCATTTTGCATACTTGTTCTTCTGGGATTTTCCCGTTCCTCAACCGACTTCTATTTCTCTTTTGTCTTGATTCACAAATATTCTTACGTAAAACAGACTTTTAATTTAGTTCAATGATGATTAAATGAATCGAAAACTAGCTCATAATAATACTTTACAATATAAGTTCGGTAAGTTGCTTTTACTGATCGAGAAAATGTTGCGAAAACGAGACCCGCAGAGTCGAGTTTTTGCAATTTTCGCGATCAATAAAGGCACTTAACGTATCGTGTATTGTATAATATTTTTTGCAGATCGATTTAAAATAATTAAAGAATAAAAATTTAGTAAATAAAAAATAAAATTCAGATAATATAGGTGAGATTTATATTTCTATGTGATCACATAGAATGCCATGATTAAATATTATAAATATTTATAGCAACTATAATGCGAATTTTTGTAGTGACAATTGACAACTGTCTTTGTAAATAAAAAACTAAAGGTCAATATTTAATTGGCGTGAATATGTTTTTGATTTTTCTATTAAAAAAATTGAGGAAAATAGTTTGTTAAACTATAATGTTAGTGAGAATAATGAAATTGATGAAGCATTTTAATTTTGGCTGCAAATTTATTCTCGTAAAATGAAAGGAAGATTATGAAAACCACAGAAAATTTTAATGACTGAACAACTTTTTGAAATGTCAATAAAATATGAAGACTAATGGCAACAATAATAATAATAATTTGCAAACTAGTGAAAATTCTTATATTAATCGATTAGTTTTCCTAATTGTTAAAATTGTACTTTTAATTTCAACATAAATAAATAATTACAATCATTTTTGAGCTAGTTTCACTTACCGCACTCCTATTTACTTACCGCAATGTTATTTTTTGGTTACCATGGATATGAACAAACGTTCAGGAAATATAACTTACCAGCATTGTCAACAGCATCGGTAAATGCATGGAAATACACGATCGTGCAAAAAAATATATTTCAATTAACAAACTTAGTATTTCACCATAATGATTTAATATTTTGTCAACGAATTAAAACTACAATTTTCTAGCCTTGATCTTACTTATTGTGGTTTAATATTGGTTTTACCGCTTCGTGAAGGTAAAAACAAATCTTACTTATTACTAATTAATACATTATACAATGTTAGAAAACTAGAAATTTCGAATAAAAATGAACCTTTTTAGTATTCTACTTATAATACCTAAGACTTCGCTGTTTACCACATTTTTGAAAATCGATATTCAACAATATATTTTGATTTCTAGCATAGATTTTATATTAAATGAAACAACAAAGTATTGGGAGTAGGTGATACACATGTTGACATATGTTCTGATTGACCTCCTCTTATTATTTTTTCAGTGGCATATTATTATTCTAAATATGTAAATTATTTCTACACTATTTCTCGTATTCAAATTTTTGTAAAAGTAACTTCGATACAAAAGCCATAGGCTACCGAATTCTATTAAATCTTTCATTTAAATCATAGGTATTCGCAATGATTTAGACGACCTAGACAATAAATAAAAATTCAATCCATAAATTTCTTTTGATCAAATAGCAAGGTACCGTTTAAAATTTTAACAAGGTGTAAATTTCACACCTTATAAAAATATCTAAGATATTAAATTCATAATTTTTATTATGTGAAATATAATTGAATTTTTTTTGGAAAAAATATTATAAAAAACTTATATAAAGTTACTTTTTACAATGTTGAAAAAACCATAAAGTTCTTGTTAACTGTAAATATTTTTTATATTGCAAAAATATTGTTTGTTTATAATTAATTCGTTATATCGAATTACTATTAAAAAATATAACACTGTATTTAATTAAATTTGAATTCCGCGCCGGTTAATACTTTTGCATGTTTACCTACCTGTAATCGTAAATCTTCCTTTATTGTTAATTATTTGAAATGCATAAAAGCATTACCAGCTCCTTTTACTTTTTCTCGACTCCCTTACCGACAACTACAGGTCCTTTCTTCAAGTCGGGGGCCTGATCACACGAAGTGAAGACTTAAAACAGCGTAGTGTAATCGCAACAAGGACAAAAAGCATAGTCTACAGTTACTTTTTAAAAATCCATATTCGCACTTACAGATACTGCTTTTAAAAAATCCGTATCCGCAATTGCAGACATCTTAAAATATCATATCCAGGGAAAAACTTAAATGATTCTAATTAGATTGGCTATGATACTGGAAATAAAATTATAAAAGCATGACTCCCAAAAATACCTGGTAGAATTTTAAACTCGATTTAACAAACAAAATATATCGAATGTCAAATCATTTAAACATAGCTATATCGATCTAAATTTTATATCGATTGATTCAAGTGGCCTCATGATATTTAGTTTCACAGTCATATAAAAATTTTACCGTAAACCGCCTACTATAATCGAACCTTATTTGTCGACACAATCAGTTAGATAGAATATTTGTACCCATTCTATTTAAATACACCTTTAAATTCACCTTAACAAGAATAAATTTGCCCCTAAAAATCAAATGTGTAGTTGACCACTGACCAAAACGTTTTTACGTTTGTTTATTGAAAACTGATTGTAAATACATAATTTTAGAACTGTAACCATATATTCTGCGCAACTTTGAGTCAATATTATTCCCGTTGACGCATGTACGGGTAATGATTATATAATTTTATGAAACTAATAAACATTTTTTTTAAACAAAATTACTATCAAAAATACCGTTTACTTAAATAGATACACGTACTTATTACATACAAATTGGCCATCCGCAGTTTACATGCATCGTATTAAGTGGATACATACATGCATGCATTTAAAGCGTAGGTCTAGGTACCTATTAAAAAAATATGTAATCAGCTACGAATAAAAAAAAATACAAAATTAAATTAGAGAATCATTAAAAAATTATGTTTTATTGGCAATAAACGTATTATAAATGAAATGTATGCAGTTGTGCACGATCTTAGATGAAATTGATTGCTATAGACTTGTTAAGGGATTATAGTATAAGTTCTGTTAAATTTTTAAAATAATCAAAAATCTTTTTATTTACCTACTAGATAATATTTATTTTTAATGTCCCGTATCGAAATTGACAAAACAAAACACTTAAACAAACACTTCACAGTGCCCGCTCCAAGGGCGGGCAACCCGAGTATTTACCTAGGGCGGCAAATTTTAAAGGCGGTAATTTGGTAAATTTTTGTAAAAAAGGATGGCAATTTTACAAGTGGCGAGTAAAAAAAGGAGATTTGCCCGGGGCGGAAAACTGAAAGGGCGGTAATTTTGTAAAAAAGGGGCGATTTTACAGCTGACGAGCAAAAAAAGAAAAGGTAGCCGGTATAAAAAAAAGAAAAGAGGGCACGATTTTTTCACACCTAGCGACCAAAAAAAAAAACGTTACGCTGCGCGGCGTAAACGCTAGAGCCGGCGCTCCACTTCAGTATTTGTCCGTCTATCACAGGCGATGTTTTCTGAGACCATTCGACGCAAAAATTTAAAATTTAGCACACGGATAGAGTTTGGTGATCCGATTATAGATGTTAATTTAAATTTCGATTCTGGTAATTAATTTCGGAGGATGATCTGAAAAGTAGAAAAATAATTTTTCCCTAAGAGGATTGAATAGGCAAAGAAAAGCTTACTAAAACACTCTTATTCTGGAACAAAAATCTTAAAAATTGCTCTTCCCAGCCTTTATTACCTGAAGGATCGCTTACAATTAAAAGAATCTTATAATCAGAAAAATTAGAAATATAGATTGTTGAACGAAAATTATCAGAATTTAATATTTATCTAATTTCCTTGGTACATAAAAAGAAAACTTGATGACTAGTTTTGCTTTGATGATTTTGTTAGTTAATAATTATATATGTATGTTTGGCTGAGCGAGTGTTTTAGCAGATTTTTCTAAAATGACTTCTAACAATCAAAGAAGAAGGAATAGTTGACAAATCTACACACGGAAAATATATTACAATTTCTCCATCTGAATTAACAACTCAAATGTATTTCAATCAGCAATTGATATGAGATAATTGTAAAATTATTATTCAAATGGAAAAGTCACTTTTAGGTTAGTTGTAATTCTTTTGGTTTGGTTAGTTGTAATTTTCCCAACTTAATCATTATACTTTCCCATTATACTTTTCCCAAACATAATCATTATACTTTATTTGCAGGCTTCAAATGGACCAATTTAAATTACCAGATGGGTCACTAGCTCTTAATGATATGTTCTCCTTAAAACGATTTCATTACACTATATAGTTAGGCCATACATTATATATTAGTTTCGATAATACATTGGAAATTTTGATCATTGTTAATCGACTGAAAGGTGACTAGGCGGGTTTTAATATCGTGAACGCGATCTTCTAAATATTTTGTAGGTACTAAAACAATTGTGCGTTGTATACTTGGACAAAATATTTTACACCTCTAAAAGGCGCACCAGTAAATAAATGACGCATCGGCAATTATAGGACATTGATATTTTGAATAAAAACTATTCCAGTTAATTTGAAATTTTTTAACCTAAGTTCCCAAATATTTTACTAATTTATCATAGGTGATGCAGGATTAAAAGTAATAATTCAACGTATAATAAATTGTTTCTTTATTTTTTGTTTTTTCCAAAAATTTTTCGGTATCTTTTATACCTTCTTCAATGACTACAAATACAAGTAATTATCTTCCAGTTAATTTTCCCAGAAGATATTCATTAAATATTTAATAGTCTTTTTTTTCTATCAATTAGAACCATTTATAAACAAAATTATTTATAATTTCCTCACGTGATAGTTATCTATATCCAGAAGTTACCACTCTTTGCAATACATAGGAAAATAGGTCCCCACGTACAAAATCTAATGACATGCAAACGCATTTTAATTTTAAAAAAAAGTTGTAAAGACAGATGCACTGTAATTACGTAATTATTATCATAATACTCATGTTAACATAATTAATTAATAGGAGGAATGTCATCAAAACATGCAACATTTTGGATAAATATGTCAGACGACAACGTAAAACCACATTGTTAAAATATTGGGTTAACTACGCGATTATATGCTACGACCAAATAAAACTTATGGGCTTAACTTTGTATCCATATATTTTCTTAGAATAAATGACCATTATATCTACAAGTTCACCAAAAAAAAAAATGTTTGCTTTAATTAATAAAAAAAGAAATACTTCATATTATTTCCCCCCCCCCCTCCCTCTTCACACACTTTACACACCTGTCCATTCGATACATTGTTTGTCAAAAGTTTAAAGACACAAAATTAAAGAAAATAAACAAAATAAATACATTGCGAGAGGTGCTGCAGAAGGTGATCTGCTGATCTGATTGACGAATGATTCAGAATGAAGGAATTTTGCCAATTTTCGTTATACCTACATAAACATTTTTCCATTTTAATCGGCCAACTATGAACAATATTGCTAAAAATTCTTAGAAAAATTCATTTTTGTTGGCATTTTTGTTGTTTTTTTTTTTTTTGTGTTCACGGTGATATGTTGTAGTTGCTTCGTTTCGCGTCTGTTTGTCTGTTTTAACGTGAATTTTCAAGTTTCATTGACTCTTGTAAATAATCGCCGGGTTTAAATTGTTTATAAATGGTTAATTCGCGAATAACTATGCAGATATAAATCATTGAATGTTTTGATATATTTTCAGGTCATTACTCATTATTATCATTAAATTTAAATTATCTATTTAAAATTTTTTGAAAAATTCGTAGAAGTTCTTGATATTTTAATGTGAGATATTTATCATTTTTTTTCTTTTCATTAGAAATTCATGTTAAGTAAATATTTTTCCTTTCTGAATTTCTTGGGTGGCTGCAATTAAATTTGGCTATTATTTAGTTCGTAAAAATTTTTAATTTTTATGGTTTATTTCAGTAGTTGCCAAAGTGTGGCCCGCACTGCTAGATCGTCTGCAATTTCGAATTTGCAAATATTTTTCTATTGAATTGTATCAAATTTATACACAAGATATCTTGTTATTACACAAATTTTATATGATAATGGTGTTCAATCGGTTTTACTATACAGGTTATTTTTCTTACATTTCTTCTCAAAATTGTAATTTATTTTTCGCATGTAATTATTCTTTTTAGGGATGTAAGTGATGTAACGGTACCGATTCCGATACCGACGATTATCGGCCGATATAATCGGCAAGCTGATATATCGGTATCACAGATTAGAATACCGCCGATATTATACAGTTTGAAAAGCGAAAAACTGAAAAGTTTTCAACCGCAAGCCTCATACAAAGTGATTTGTGTAACCGATTATCTGTAAATAATTTGAAAAAACTGAACTTTTTTAACAAAAATCTACCAAATTAAACTTTAATTATTAGGTATGAGACAGAGTAAGTTCAAAAATTTAAACTTTACCGCATCGATGCAGCATCATGACGTTTCTGATACGTCTAATACTGCATGATGCGATGCTGATGCTCTCTTGAAATTTGATGCACATTAGATATTTTTGAATGGGATATTGGCATCATGATGCATGTAGCATAATAGACACAGCATGATGGACTATAGATAATATAGTAATACAGTCCTTGTATAGGTATATTATCTTTGAATTTCAACTTGAACTTACTTGAAATTGAAAATATTGAAATTATTTGAATAAAAAATATTACATACCTATTTTGAGATTTTAGCTTAAACAATTTTAATGAAAGGTAAATACATTAATATTTTTCAACAGTTTCTTTTTCGGAATTATTCCTGTTGGTGTTAATACCTACATAATATAGCAAGTAGTTATAATTCTACATTATACACATGACAAGCATCTTGGACACGCATCACCAAATTTCTTGATGCATTGTTTTGACGCATCAAATGCAAAAATGAACTTTTGATTTTTCGTTGTGATGCGTCTGATGCGTTTTTGAACTTTTGACTCTGCCTCATGCAAGCAGTGATGCATTTTTGAAGTTAGCCACATTTTTCGGATCAAACAACATCGTGTTTTGTGTATACAAGCAGATAGACAGATAATATATGTGAGTTGTATGTTTTATCAAAATATCTATTCGTTCTTATTCAGATTAATCACATCAAGTACGATATATCTGCATACACAAAACACGAATGTTGTTTGATCCGAAAAATGTCCGATACCTATTAATTACTGACTTTATGTATCGGTTTATTGCTTTGTGTAATAAATATTTTCTTTGAATTTTGATTTGACATTTTTTTACACTTCCCATAAGTTCGGCTCTGTTGAATAATATATAGGTAAGTTTTATGCATATAAACGCCAACGAGGTACATATAATTTGATTTATTATCTGCTAGGGCATCGATATCGGTATCGGTATCGCGGATTATTTAGTGCAATAATCGGTATCGGTATCCTATCGGCAAAATTAAGTATCGTTACATCCCATATTCTATTGCTTTTACAATTCAAAGTTTGGGAAAAATTGAAAAGAATAGTATCGGAAACCTATGAGCAGCTTTACAATTCAGGTTTCTTATATCAAAATTACCGATTTTAGGTTTTTTAAAAAATGCTGTACGTAATGACGTCATAAAATTTCATTTCTACAAATTCAGTTAACAGTAACGACAATTAGTTGAGTTATTGAACTCTAAATAATTTGCGTGCGAAAAATCTTTACTTTTGGTAGTATAGAAGATCGACCAAAATTCGCTCTGCCATTGACCGGTCGATTTACCAATAAATACCACATTTATATAAAGTTTGTTCACCCAAACTACGGAGCTTAAGTAAACAAACACATTTCTAACCGTATCACGCAATTTTTTCGGAACTTGAACGTAATATTCTTTGTTGATCGTCTGACCCCTAGGATTAAATATTGTGTTGTAGTGTTGTACAATTTGTTCATATATTAAAACCTAACATTACCAAATAGGTGAGGTAATTTTATCTAACATACAATTTTCAAAAAATTCTAAATGTACGTTTATGACAATCCCGTTATATTTAATTAAAATTAATTAGAATGCTAATGAAAAAATTATTGTAATACAGAAGTAAGATTTGATTGGCTATATCCGTTCATACGTATCTACGTTAGGCTGATAATAAATAGTTTTTTTTTCTCTGATGAGCACAATTTGATGAACGTTTCCTTTTAAAAATTCTTTGAATTTCAATCAAAAGAAAGCAAAAATGTTTTTAATTACTATTATTATGAATTTTTAAACACTTAACATATCCGAAATATGTTTTGAAAGATGTTAAAAGATTTTTTGAAACATGTTTTAACTGTTTTCGGAACATATTTAGAATATAAAGATTAATTATAGCAAAAATTTTGCTTACAGTCAAACATAATGTTCAAAAAAAAAACCTACAGAATATTAGAAGAAAATCGAGGAGTTGCTATGTCTATTAAGGATTCGAAACACTTAAATAAGATAAATGAAGAATTGACTTTTTCATAGAAAATTTAAAATAATTCTTTTGACTACAAACAAGACTCAAATATTTTTGAAGTACTAACTAATCATAATTAAAAGTCCAAAAACATTAATCAAAAATAGAATAAAACCATAAACCACATAATATAAAATAATAGATATTTTTCTATTGGTTAGGTGCGCAATAGGTAAGGTGATATGCACCGTTGTAATACTTGTAATATGATTTTGGTGAAGGAATGATTATTGATAGCTAAGTGGTATGGTAATGTTGACGACGCATCTTCCCCGGTTGGTTTCAAACTCGCGATCCACAAGACAAGAGCTGAGTTGCTAACTACTAAATCAATTCGGGGTCTATAATAGATATTTTTTCCGTAGAATGTAGATGAAATATCAATAGAATACCGAAGTTAGCTTTAATTTTCTTACTTATTTATTTCGTTTTATTTTCGAACTTTACTTTGCTTCAATAATTCGAACTTTCATGATTTCAGAATTCCTCTACTAGCACCAAAATGGATATTTTTTTGCCTTCTTAGTAAAAAATATAAGTGATGCGTTGCGTCTATGGTCTTAATAAATAAAACTGAAAAACACACTTTCGGCTATTATTATTTAGAAAGAGAACAAACAAAAATCGTGAAACAAAAATTTAAATGGGGTGTGTGTGAAAGGACGAACCACAAAAAGAGAGTAAAAGTGTTTTTACATATTAGGAGAATATGATGAAACTGAAAATCATCTTTTGCAAATATACTACAACGGGTGAAACCGTTTGTTTATATCGCGGCCCCGGAGCTATGTACAGCGGTGCGGTGCGGTGCGGGGCAACGGCCTAGCGGCATTCAGTTTTGTTTAACATTTAATAAAATGTCATTAGACAAGAATGAAACAAAAACATTTAATAAGTTGGTATTGTCTTTTGTTATTTTCTAAAAAGTTATTTTATTTATGTAGGCAACTGGGTTACTTAAGTAACATAAAATGTCTTACAGAAGAAATTTAATGCTAGTAACAGTTGTTTTGTTATAAAATCACATTTAACAGCACTGTTTGTGTCTGGGTTACAAATATACTCGTACACATAAATATAAGAAATATACACACATTAAAAATAAAGTGGGATACCCATTTTTGTCGTTAAAAAAATAAATAAAAATTGCTTAAGCTTTCGTTGGTCTTATATTGTACAACCCACGATGACTATATTCGCTACCATCAACAAATCACGCCAGCCTCGGGTTTTGACTATAAAAATTATTGTATTGTAGTCAATTTTTAATGCAACCTTCTGGAATGAGAGAATCTTGTGCTATTAAATTATACAATTTGCCACTTTTAAAAATATTTATTATGACCTAAATTATTTTGGCCTTGGACAAACGAAATGTGTTTAACGATTTCAGAATATTCTGTTAATTTATTGCGAGTCTCAGTCCTAAATAAATATTGTGAATTACCGGCGTTCCCACCATTTTCTTACAAATACAATGTAAACTCCATATAGTGAAACTCATAGATTGAGCATTTTTTGCATTTTTTGAGAGTTTTCGTTAAATGCAGAGTAGTAAAAAAAAGGAAATTTTTAAAAACATATGATTTTAGTTATTTTAATTCTATAAATATGTACAAAGTTTTACAAATAATGTAATATTTCACAAATAATGCCTTTTTTACTAACATTATTACGTAGAGTTTGTTATATTTGCTTGACGTTTTCTCTGTCCCATTATTTTTGTATTTTCTTATTATACTTTACTCCTGTTTTGGGACAATAGTGTACTCATGTTTTTTAATAACACTGCGTGACACGATTTCGGTACCCAGAAAACTGATTGCTGTTATAGTTTTCTGTTAGCTAGAGTATATTGGCAGTGTTTGTCTTTTGTTTCAATCACGTTTTGGTTTTAAGGCACACACCGATACCTTTTTTGAAGGATCCTTATTGCGACCATATTAGTACACTACTGCTTCGATAGAGAGAAAGAAAAATGCGTATGTATTGGTCACACGGAACTTTTAGTGAACAATTTGTTAAATCCGTACTGAAAGATGGGTTGCCGGATGTCATTGAAAATTCATTTTCTTTATTCCCATTTCTCTATTTTCCTTCAAATCTTGGAGCTGTAAGTGATGAACAAAGGGAGCGGTTTCACCAGGCTTGAAGGACGGTTTAAAAAAGGCTTAAAGAACGGTTTCAAGGTCGTTGGAATGCAGCTATGTTAGGGGATTACTGTTGGTGTTTGAAGCGAGAAGATACTTCCAAACGAAGTTAAATATTTTTTATTTTTTTGAGTACAATATGTAGGTACTCTTCACTGTATATTTTATATTTTAATGTGTGCAAATATTTTAATGATAAGTTTTGTTGTCGATTTTACTCGAATTATAGTTTAAATAAATTACAATAATTTGTCATTTGAAAAAAAGTGCGCTTATATTCTTATTGAGCAATATGTATGAATGAATAAAAAGGGAAAATTAAAGTGGGTACTTAATTTTTTTTTTTGTAACGCAGTGTAATTTCGCTGCATCCAGTGTTTGTTGTAGGCTAAGGATCATTCGCTTTGTCCTTTTCTTCCGTTTCTATACTTCTTCTCATTTTTTCTCACTAAATCAAGAATTTTTTCATCAGTTAGTAATGCTGCTGTAGTCAGATTCCGTTCTGTTTCTACGTACATTTGTATATCGCACACAGCTACATTTCTTAGAAATTTCGCTATCTTAGATAGCGTTTACCGCCTCTTCGAAAGCCGTCTAAATAATGACGTGTCATTTCGCTATTAAGAGGGAGTGTTACGCTACAGAGAATGTCTCAGAGGTTAGGTAACAAGGTAAACCAACTAAATTTAACTAACCGCTACGTTTAGGAAGTTTTTCATTAAAGCATAGAGAAAAACATTGATGTGTATTGTAAGGCCGACCTTGGTTCGGGTAATCTAGGAAGTCTAGATCCGTCACAGGTTGTGGGTTTTCTACGCCCACGCGATGTTCTCCTTACGTTTCGTCTCTGTAGGTCGCTATGGGTTCGTGTGTTTCGGTGATACAACGTGTACGATCGCGTGTATTGGTGAATCGATAAATAAAACACTCGCGTTGATTCATTCAGATTCGATTTGTAACAATAACGGAGTAATACAAAAATGTTAATTATATGCAAACCGCTTGTGAGGGAAAGGGGACCCGATTATCTCACGAAATTGTTACTTGAAAAGTTAAAATGCGAATAATAATATATTTGCTCAAGTTCGTCATAAAATTTCTTATTTTTGTTTATTTAGAATGTTCCATGATCTTCTATTTGAGTCAAAAATATAATTTCTTATATAAGAGATTGAGATACCTAATTCCCTTAAGTACATAACATTATTTCTTAGAACTACCCCTGATGTAGTCCCTTTTGACCAACCAAATGTGTTGTTCAATCATCTTTGTTACATTTATCTATCTTCTCACTCTTAGTAATAGAATATATTGTAATTCCCTTTGCTAAGATTTTTATGCAATTGACATAACCTGAATGTTTAAACTATTGTCTAATCTTTTTCAAAAGTGACACTTGTTAATTTTCTTGGTTTGATCTTCAAGATTTTCATTTATAGGAAAAACTTCACATTGAAATTCTTTGATATTACCCAGCGCCTGCCACATGCGGCGTTACAGTATTCATTATCGATCACGCAACGTAATCGATCACACACCGCAATCAAAAGTACTATAACGAAATTATTTATACGAAAGTCAGCCTTAAATTCAAATCACATTCCTCAATTTTTACCGATGTGTGTACGATTTAACCATAAAAAAGTCTACTTGTATAAAACAGTTTACGGCAACTGCGGCAGTATGCTAAACGCCTACATCATATTTTTTACCAAAGCTAATTGTCACACTTGGTAATTGTGTGTCAGGCCGGCAACCATAGCAAAATAGTGATTTGTTTCAACAATCTATATATTATATGCATAATATTTTAATGATATACAATTATTATAGTTGATACCTATATCTGGAAGTTAATTTCAAAAATGAGTTTATTCAAATTTTTTTAGATACGATATAACATATTAGCAGCATGTTTTAGGTCATGTGCTACAGACGTTTTTAAAACAAACCTCTATAAGTTTAAGCGTTGTAATTTGCATAAAAATATGCAAAAATTTATTATTATTAAACCTACTACAAAAAATCTTACGTACGTATTGTATGTTTCATTTCAATATAGCAACCAATTTTTTACTTTTAAAAAATTACATATAAATTACATTTTTGAAGCTATTATTTTTTTAAGTATGCCATTTGTATTTTTAAATAGCTGTAATTCTTGTTGACCTCCGTCAAAAAAACAAGCAATAATTTAATAAATCGTAAATCATTTAAAAATAAAAGATCTTCATTATGGCGTAAAACTCTTTATTTTTATCTTAAATTTCATACTGTGGTCTGTGGTCTTAATCTTATATAGAAAAATAATATCTCTAATTCCAGTTTTTTAATATTTTAAAAAGACTAGTTTGGAAACAAAATTAAAAATTTTATAATTTTGTGCATTGTTTTTCCTATAAGTTAAACATTTCTCAAATTTGTAAACAATTTTCTATTAAAGGTATAAATAAGAAGAAACTAATTTAAAAATTACTACCAAATTTATTAAGTGATGATTAAAATTAGCTCAAACAGATGTTCAGGAAACGAAAAAATGGCTATGAGCATTCAAACAAACGAATGAAACATATTTCTGTAGAAAAAGAAAAACTGTTTTATAATATGATATGTTAGAATGACTCCGTAGGTTTGAGTCAAAATATTTATTAGAATCCTAGTGATCTATTCAATAATTTCAAATGACCCAGCTGAATTTCATAAATATATACAATATAAAAAAATTTATTCGAAAATATTATTGTCGTAGCTAACGTTAAAAATTGCTTTTTCAATTATATTATCTGCTATCAATTGTTTGTTAGTTTTTACAGAAATGAATAATGAATTTTACTTTACGTTTAATTTTTCTGAAATATTTGAAACTTTGAAGACCCATAATTGAGAAACGAAATCGAATTTTAAAATTCGTGTTCCTTATCTACGTCAATTGTATTTCTAATACCGATACCGAAGTTCTTTATTCCATTTTAAATTCTAAGTGTTGAAAATAATGGATATTTTACTTGACTATGTGTCCCTATAAAGTTATCGGTGACACAGCCACATATAAATTTTATTTTATTAAAGTTCATAAGAAATCTTCGAAATATTTACACATTGTAACTATTTATTAAAATGCCAAAATTATACTCTTAAAACTCACCCAACTTTTCACTTCATTTGCTCGATCAAAAGTTAATAATGTTAAGGGGAGGTTTACTTGAGGGTCCTTAAAAATTATGTATTTATCTGGAATTTTTTTCTCAAGAACGAAAGTAAATATCAATTTCAAATTTAGTACACATATTTATTAAGTATTAAACTGTACAAAAAAATTTTCAAGGAAAAATATAAGAAATTGTCCATTTTATAGGCAGTGCACTGTGACGATCCGAAAATCCGATGCCTTGTTTGTTGACATCATAGCGCCGGTAATAAACCACTGAAATCCAAAAACAAAAAAATTTATAAAATATGTGAAGAGTACCGGCACCTATACCTATAATATCAATAAATTACTGAAAAAAAAGTACCCCTATCGCAGCATCCTGCATAACATAGTGAATTTCCATTTATAAAAGTACGTTTTTCTCGGAAACTAGTTGATATAGAGTAATTGTAAATAAAAAAAAACCTTCTTTATGTGATTTTTTCGCCTCATTCCGCCAAATTTTTTTCACGAAAAATGTCCAAAAACCGTAAACGTTTTCACGAAATTTCTTAAAAATAAGATGTTTCGTTCTTGAGTTATCGTGCGGACACTTAGTAAACATATTATATATAAATGTGTCCGCACGATAACTCAAGAACGAAACATCTTATTTTTAATAAATTTCGTGAAAATATTTACGCCTTGTTTGTTGACATCATAGCGCCGGTAATAAACCACTGAAATCCAAAAACAAAAAAATTTATAAAATATGTGAAGAGTACCGGCACCTATACCTATAATATCAATAAATTACTGAAAAAAAAGTACCCCTATCGCAGCATCCTGCATAACATAGTGAATTTCCATTTATAAAAGTACGTTTTTCTCGGAAACTAGTTGATATAGAGTAATTGTAAATAAAAAAAACCTTCTTTATGTGATTTTTTCGCCTCATTCCGCCAAATTTTTTTCACGAAAAATGTCCAAAAAACCGTAAACGTTTTCACGAAATTTCTTAAAAATAAGATGTTTCGTTCTTGAGTTATCGTGCGGACACTTAGTAAACATATTATATATAAATGTGTCCGCACGATAACTCAAGAACGAAACATCTTATTTTTAATAAATTTCGTGAAAATATTTACGCCTTGTTTGTTGACATCATAGCGCCGGTAATAAACCACTGAAATCCAAAAACAAAAAAAATTTATAAAATATGTGAAGAGTACCGGCACCTATACCTATAATATCAATAAATTACTGAAAAAAAAGTACCCCTATCGCAGCATCCTGCATAACATAGTGAATTTCCATTTATAAAAGTACGTTTTTCTCGGAAACTAGTTGATATAGAGTAATTGTAAATAAAAAAAACCTTCTTTATGTGATTTTTTCGCCTCATTCCGCCAAATTTTTTTCACGAAAAATGTCCAAAAACCGTAAACGTTTTCACGAAATTTCTTAAAAATAAGATGTTTCGTTCTTGAGTTATCGTGCGGACACTTAGTAAACATATTATATATAAATGTGTCCGCACGATAACTCAAGAACGAAACATCTTATTTTTAATAAATTTCGTGAAAATATTTACGGTTTTTTGGACATTTTTCGTGAAAAAAAATTTGGCGGAATGAGTCGGAAAATTCACATAGAGAAGGTTTTTTTATTTACAATTACTCTATATTAACTAGTTTCCGAGAAAAACGTACTTTTGTAAATCGATTTTTTGATCAAATCTCAAGTAAACCTTCCCTTAAATTACTTTCAGCAAAATCACTTTGGGAACATATTCTACACATAATCAACTACAAAAATTTCTGCAAAAAAATCGATTTTTTTAACGACGCTCAAGTAAACCTCCCCTTAAGTTAGGTTTTTCAATGCTCATTATCATTTTTTTACCACAATTCACAAGTTAAATTCAAATCTAATTTCATACGACATTCTAGTAAATTTCATCTTGACTCTTAATATGTATGTATTCAGGACAGGGTAACCGGAGTTGCAGCCCTTGGAAAAGGCAGCCCTTGGAGTTAGAGGGCTTGGCAAAAATTATAACGACTTTTTTTTTGCTCGTCAATTATATGTTTAGAGCAAAAATTTGTAAAGAATGTGATTATTCCCGGCGCACAAATTAGAAAAATTTTCCACTTTCATTAACGTTTCACACATGTCCAACTAATTTCTTCAATTCTACAACGATTGAAATAACCGATAACAATTTCATTCAAAAAACATACATGTGGATACTCTTAACAATTAAAACACAGCTACTCGTACATACATAACATTAATTAAAACAGATCAAAGATCCAAAAGTAAAAAGAGAAAAGGCGATATTTTTAAGGTTACTGACTGCTAAGGTCACTTGAATAATTAACTAAAAAACATTACATTGAAATATTAAACTTGAAAGATAATAATGAAACGCAACCAACAGTTAATTATTTGCACACAACCCATTCTTTGGTCGGGGCTGATCCATCTGACAAGGAAAGGTATCCAACTGTATCTCTCAAAAATTTTTAAAACTCTGGTGGATTGTAGATCTTACTAAAAGTAATCACGAGCCATATCAATTTTCTTATATATCTTGGAAATGGTAAGAGCGTTGGTAGGGAAACTATATATATTTGTAAATGGCACTTTAAGATCTTTATTATGATACCAAAATTAAAGTTATAAAATCATTGGGGTTTCGTTTCCCACCCCCAGCCCCTAATTTCATCAGGTATATTTTGGTAAAAGAGGAGGCTGAATTTTAACTTTTTGATTTAATAGTGGGCAAAAATATGGTAAAAATATCTCGTAGTTTAGTAATGAATAGTACAGGCTTCCGATATACTTTAAAGTATATAGTTTAGAAAGAAAAATACACTGCACCCCCCGCATGGTTTACTGATATCTATACAAATCTTATTTATTTATTTACTCATTTATTTATTTTTATTTATCTATACAATTTTTAATATTTTCATCTCTGGATATCTATGGATTTCGATTCTGGAAACAACTCACCACAGTATTTTTGGATAATGTATGTAATTCTAAAAATGAGTATGATATTGATTTACATCGCCGTAACAATATTCTCCAGCTTACAATCAGTTTTCGTCGCCTCGTTTTCAAAATTTGTTCAAGTGTGGATGGTATACAAGTGGATATATTGACCAACAACTAGAAAGATTTGAAAATTCTGTAACATATTGCTTTTTCAAAGAAGAAAAAGAAGCACCATATATGTGCATTATATATGTGGTAACTCCGCTTTTATAAGATGTGCTTGGTGTGGGAAATATTTTTGTTTTGAACATTTTCATGAACAATATCATTATTGTGCAGACTGCAAACCTTAAAATATTGAAAATTGTATCGATAAATAAAAATAAATAAATAAGTAAATAAATAAATAAGATTTGTATTGATATCAGTAAAGCATGTGGGGGGAGTGTATTTTTTCTTTCTAAACTATGTACTTTAAAGTATATCTTAAGTATGTAACAATTCATTACTGAAATACGAGATTTTTTTGACCATATTTTTGCTAATTATTAAATCAAAAAAGTAAAATTTTTCTCAAGTTAATATTAGCAAAGGGTGTATTTATGCAAAAAGAAATAAACTGCTGTGATGTGAAATATATTAATCAAAAATTCTTTTATTTACACATAACAGTCTCCTCTTTTACCAAAATATACCTGATAAAATTAGGAGTTGGGGGTGGGGGATGAAACCCCAGTGATTTTATACCTTTTATTTTGGTAAAGATCTTAAAGTGCCATTTACAAATATATATATATATATATATATATATATATATATATATATATATATATATATATATATATATATATATATATATATATATATATAGTTTCCCTACCAAAGATCTTACCATTTCCAAGATATTTAAGGAAATTTAAAAAAACTCAAATTTTCAGGGGTGAATTTCACCCGCTTAAACCTCTTATGGGCACGAACGAAATATGGCTCGTAATTACTTTCAGTAAGATCTACAATCCACCAAAGTTTCAAAAATTTTTGAGAGATACAGTTGGATACCTTTCCTTGTTAGCGTGTGTATGTGCACATGGTCGGTAATCGAACAAGCTCGGAGAGGCCCGGGTACTTACATCGAGCTCTCGTACTCCGAGTGAATGAGTGTAGGTGTTATAAGTGCTCATCAATTATAAAATCAATTAAATAATAATTATTTAAGGTTGATTATTAAACGCAATACCTCTGCAAGTGCACATACGTACAAGTAAATAAACTGGTACACTGTAATTTACAAAAATATTCGTTCGGGTATACGTTTATAGTAAAGAATAGTGATCTTGTTTATATAAGCATTACTATCATTATTAATCGCTACAAGCCGCTACATTTAAGCACATAGAAATAGTACTTAATTTAAAGTAATTTTCCGTGTGTGACTAATAGTAATAGCGACTACTAATGATTAGCATTATTAAGCCTGTGTAAACAAAGTGTAAATTTCGATGCTTATTCTGGAGATTTTTCGAATTGTTAACATATGATGTAGAAGATCGGTGAACTAAAAATTTAAATTTTCATGAAATATTCGTTAATTTTTGCGTTGAACGAAATCATTTTGTTCGAATATTGACATATAAGTTTGATTAGCATATAAGAAAGTAATAATTTGGGGTACATTTGGAATAAATTTTAAAAAATAAATGGATCAGGTAATTTTTGAGTAAGCACTAATTTTAAAAATATTATTTCGAAAAAATCATGTTTAAAATTTCGGCAGGTGACTATAAACTCTCAAGAAGTTAAATTATTTTATTGCTTACAACAAATACCACCCTATGTTCACTCCAATTGTATTTAAATTTGTTACGTGTTTTACAAGCGACCGTTTCGTTTTGCATTTATATAGATAAGTAGATACCATGCTGCGAACAATAATGCTCATTATTGCCGTACTTGAAAAGTCATCTCATTTAAATATTGTCAAACCATACATTGATTTCTACATTAGCCAGAAATGTTCACGCTACCAAACGCGTTTTATACTCAGACGCTAAAACATATGAAGGATCTCGAATATCGCTTTGAAAATTTGACGGGATATTTTTCTAATATTCTGTGGAAAAAAATTTGAATTCTTTTTTCGTTCTAAGTGAATTTCTATCCTTAATAAGTATTATTCCTTTTAATTATTACACCTTAATATATTCTTCAGATACTATTAAAATAATTTTTGGCTAATTCCCAAATTTTTGCCAACCTATAAAGCTGTCAATTTTTCTCTTTTTTTTTTGATTGATTCAGTATTAATACACATAAAAATAACGATAAATGTTTATGCACATATTTAATTTTCATTAAAAAATATTATAAACAATTTTTTTATTTAAAGGAAAGCGTTTTATGTGATGGCGCTTTTTACTATTCCTCTTAGAAATTATATTATTTGGTAATAAATAAATATTGTAATTAAATTAAATTCTTTGTCTTTCTTTCTAGTATTCCCCTTTGCCCAAATTTAATAAAAAAAAATGAAAATGGGTTATTACTTACCAAACGCAATCTTAATATATTAAATTTTGATATTTTTTAACGAAAATTAGACGTGTCCGAAAATTTTTATGTACTTTTTCACTTGTTTTACTTGCAAATCAATCAAGAAAAAGAGAAAACTATACGGAATTTCGTTGGCACAAAGTTTGGGAAATTGCCGAATTTTTTATAATGATTGATAACGAGGTGAATATTTTTTACACTGTCGTGTCCTCTACTACTAATATATATTAAATCATAATTTTTGTTAATATTATTACACTGCGTGGGCATGAAGCATCCGTAAATTAAAAAAAAAAAAAGAAACAGATTAGTTATATGTATATGGTCGACTAATTGCAAATTCCATACACACATACAAGCATACATATATCTATACGGAAACATTTAAGTCAATGCCACACTATAATGCCGCTGTCGATACACTCCCGATCCAGTCTCACTCTGGTAAAATCTTGTATCGATACAAGTTATAACAAGTCTGATATCACTCCGACAGGTTTCGGTATTGGACCGCAGCTGGACCGCGGTTGGAACCGTAATTAGATCGTAGCGATGATACGAATACACACATTGTTTGTTCTATAAGAATATTTCATCGTACTGAGAGCATACCGGGAGCAACACTATAGTGTGGGATAGGCCTTATCCCATATACAAATATTAATGTAATTTAAAATTTTTCACACATCGTATAATTTCTTCGATATTGTTAAGTATGCTCAATACATTTATCGTTGTTTATACACGGATGTTAAAAATATGCTCACTTTACGATTAATATCATATACATATATACGTACTCAATAAATTTCATTACGTGGGTTAGTTAATAATAATTACACTAAAAAGTAATAAATAAGACAAATGTAATTTGTAGCTAATAAAAAAATCTCTTACTCCGCCTCTTGTTTTCGAGTATATCCATTTATCTGCGAATTTGAAAAAGTTTAAAAAGGAAATATAGGTATTCGTTTTTGAACATTAAGCAAATTTGGGTTGCGTTTTTTCTTCCATATTTCAGTTAAACTCTCTAGTATCAATTTTACAAAATATCAGATGATTTAAGTTTTACAAAAATTTGCGCCCGTTTTTACCAAGTGCCCTGGAACGCCTGCTCCACTTACTTCATTGTAGTTACGCCTCTGTACCGATAAGGTGGTTATCAACAGTAACTTAAGAAATCGAAGCAAATGTCCAACCCGAAACAATTTGTCTAGATATTGAAACAAGGTACTTACAACCGGAATAAACCCAGGAAAATCGGGACATATAAACATGCCAGTTCGATAAATAAGGACGTAGCCTAAGGAAGATCACTAAGGGAGCGTCCATAAACTACAAAGTTCCATTTTGACGGTTTTTGAACCCCTCCATGTAGACTTATGAGGACTTTTGTCTTGACCAATCCCCCCATCCCCATAGTGACGCGTAGTTTTTTTCTTACTAATTCCAAAAAACATTCAATTAAAATAATAGCGTTTTTACTATAAAATATGAAAAATTAAGGCACTTTTTTTATTAATTCTGCAAAATATTTCCTCAAAAATCACGTTTCCTTATAGTAAAAACTTTAATGTAAAAGACTGTGTGACCACATTGTTTGGGGAAGTTTTATCAAATTTAAAAATATCCAAAATATTAACCACCTTATTAGTAATTCAGGATTATTCATGAATTTTCACATTCAAATTTATGTTTGTTTAATCATTCCAAATAAAACTACGTAGCTCGATTCCACAGAATATTCAGAAACCAGCCTCGTATCTCTATACTAGCTTTCTTAATGTGGACAATAGCTTACGTCACAAATGACCTAATTTCTGTCCCACTCCAAACGCACAACATGTTACAACATAAATCTCGTATCAATGTATGCGTGATGTACGCGTGTGTTTGTATCAACGTCACACTCTGTTTGTATGCTTGTTTCGGTACCTGCATATTACTATATATGTATATATTCGCTTATTGTTGAAACTGGTTGATAATAATCGATCTGAACACGGCTATAGTTGTTGTGTGACTGACACACTTAAGCGGTATCGAACCACTCACTGGCACACTGCTGTCCACAATTTTTTTACACACACGCTTAGGGCTTGTTCGACTCTAACTACCCCCTCCCCCTGTCTAGTGCAGCGCTGCCCCCCCCCCCCCCTCCGCCCAAATAGACTGCGTAATTTATGGATTTTTTTTATAAGTTGTTGCTTGATATCAGTTCCTTTAAGAAAAATAACTGATATATCCACAAATTGAAAAAGAAGAAACACACTCTGTCAATGATGACATTGACTCTTCAATATCCATAGATGATCAAACAGATAATCTACCGATGATGATAAACTGACGGACCAATAACAATAACGAATACAAAACAAATGAAAAAAAAAACAACACATAAGTACATTAAATGCACACAATGGCAATTCTTTCTTTCTTATACATGTCACTTTAGATTAAAAATAATTAACCTTGGCGACAAACAGTACATCCACAATACGCCACCACAAGACTTGGCTGCTATATTAAATATTTAATATCTGTATGGTACGTATGAATAGAGCCGTAGGCTCATTCTTATCCATCAATAATGCGCATCTATCAGGTTTGAAGCAAAAAAGAAGAGTAAAAGAGCTGAAGAAAACAATTAATATTTATTAGCAAAGATATACAAATATGAGACAAAAATGAGTAGTACAATATTAAAAGTGACAATGACAAAATATTGTAATAAAAATTGTCAATTGACTAATCTTACGATTATTTAATTAGTAATGTAGGTATTTCTTTATTTATAATACTTAATTCATTTTTGATAAATGTGTTGGGTAACACATAAAACTACACCTACCAAGAGGACTTCCTCGTACTCGTAACATCCTTATATAAATCAGAGAAATATCCTCAACTGACTGACCTAACCGCCAACTTATCTCAAAATTTGTGGAACGAATAATAAATTAAATATCACATGTCACTAAAGAACAATATGACGTACCTTAAATATATAGGTAGCATCAAACCATAATATTTAAGGTTATGAAAGACAAAAGATTCAACAACGCTGTTGGATGACTCAAGCACGCATGCGTTCTACAAAAATCGTGTTATAAAGTAACGCGTTTCGGGCTGTCACCAATTTTTGGTCCATGTTCTATCGAAACTACGTTTTGCGAGTTTTACGTTATGTGAAGGTTGATTGTATATTTGAATAGTATGCTACTTAGCAAGAAGCGTAAGTTTTATCTTTGTTGCCTCAGATATCGTTTGAGAATCCGAGCCACAAAAATAAATTCATCGGCCGAGTATGAGTAAATTATTCGTTCAATCGACAAAAATGTTAAATAAATAAATTGAAAAAAATGAATAAAAAATAAAAAAAATTCATCGAAAATGCAATTTTAATAAAAATGAACAGTAACGTAAAAGCCCCTATACCGGAACGCGTTCAATACCCGAACAATTTTAATATTTATCATTTTTTTTTTCAGAAATACCTATCTAACTTCATTAATATATAAAATATCAAAACTGTTCGGGCATTAAACGCGTTCCGGTATAGGTGCTTTTACCCTAGGTGTCTATAAAAAAAATATTTTTTTAGAAAAAAACTGTTTACTATTAGTTAGCTGTAAACGATTAGGTACTAAGTTTCTAGGAAGGTAAGTAAATTGCTTACATTCCTAGGAAAGTAAGTGTTGTTAACGCCACAAGTTATCTGCTATGTAAAAGCCAACTTACCATTTAAGAGGTCGAAAAAATATTATTTGCAACTTTGAGTTAAAATGTCAACTTTATATAGTTACGTATAATAGTGTCAAAATGGGTTAATTTTCCCACGGATGAAAAAAGATATCTACCTACTAAAAAATATCACAGGTGAAAAAATGTAGGTAAACAATATTAATTTCGACAGTAGCGTTACAATACAAACCGTAGCTATATCTCAAACACATATGTTAAAATAATGTTTTAACTGCAAATATATATGTAACAGTTGTTAGACAACTGTTTCAACTCGGGAAAAAAATACCTAACTTCTTAGCCAATATATTAATTAATCATAAAAAAAAATTTTCGAATGCAAATCAAGAAACACAATAGTTATCGAATATTCCCGGCGTTTCCACCATTATATACCTATATTCAATACGAAGGATTAATCGTAGCTATCAATTTTTTTTAACGTTTTCAAGAAAAATTTTCTATTTCTTAGTAACATACTTTATCCACTAATTTAAATTACTGTTGATAATAACAGTAACAGACGTAATTATCCTTATTTCATCAATTTTATACAATTATTTTTATTCTAATATTTATTCCATCATTCGTACAAAAAGCTAGGTTTTACTTTCACAAATCAACAATTACAAATCACTGCTTTGCATATAATATGGTGAAAATTTTACAAGTAAATTAATAAATAGTAAGTTGAATAAGGTAGGTATTAACAGTGAAAGAACAAAGTAAATATATATCAACTGAAGGAACTCATAAAATAAACCTAATATATTATAAACCTAGAATATTGCATGCCAGTATTTCATGTTGAATGCATACATTAAATTCAATAATAAAGTCAATGTTTAGTGCATATTGTAACAAAACGATAATGTAATAAAATGTATTAAATTCACCACCTCAATTTTTTTTCCCACATTCAACTTACATTTGTTTGTAATTTGTCAATCAGCTCGGTAATAAAATCGATTGATGAAAATTCAGTTGAAGAAGTTTAAACTGTTATAAAAATAGTGTTTTTGGATAATAAGCAATCGAATTATAAAATGCATTAATTGACACTACAAATTGAACTAGTTAAGGGGGTATTTCACTCTAAAGTCTAATACTGTTAATATTTTTACCATCCGTTTACCCACCATCTATTTACTGGTATTTTAAGAACACAAAAATTTCATACAGCAAAAGAAAATTCAAGGACTATTATGGCGATTTAAAAATGGTCATTGAAAGTTCTAGTCAACAAAATTTTGGAATTTGTGTTCATATAAAATAAAAAAGGAAAAAGATTCTGATTTAGAAAAGTTCTTGTCATTACAGAAAATTTAAAAATGGTGGCCGTTTGAGGAAATCATTTGACGTTTTTTTTTTTCAACGTTTTTTATTTTTTTAAAATAGTAAAAATGAAAATTTCGGCATATCCGTAGCTCCTACCATAGAATAACATATGTTGAAGGTATATTTGCCAAATTCGAAATCGATTGCATAGACAGAACTCATGTCAACCAGCTTGAAAATAGTTTCCAAAAAAATGCTTTTAAAATTTTGAAGTAAAATTATTTTAATACTTGAACCTTTCGTATGAAAATGGCTATAATTTTTTAAATTATAAAAATTTTTAAATTTTCTTCCATTTTTAAAGGTATATGCTTTTAGGAAATAAAACCAAAACAAATTGAGTTTTTCACAATTCTAGAATAGAATACTACAATAAAAAAATTACAACGGTTATTCATTTATTACCCTAACAAAAATTTTGAGTCGGTTTTCTGTATACAAAAATCGAACTGTATGAACTTGATATTGTAAAGCCAAATTAAAAACTCGAAAAGTAAACGCTAAAAATATAATTTCGGAATAAAATTACTTATAAGAAAAAGAAAATATTTTACAGTGTAGTTTACGGTATCTGGGCCTTTTCAATTTAATTTTCATTCTGTACACAAGAAATACGATTTAAGAACATGCAATCCCAGTTTTATATTACCACCCTAAGTATATATGTACTTAGGTATATCTGTTTGTGCATGTCAGTGTGCCTGCATGTCCACACGGATGTGCTTTAAAAATGATAATTAATTAATGGGTTTGTTACAACTATGTACAATGTAACTAACTAACATAGTAGTTGTTGTTATCAGCACAAATAAATTTGTCAAAAGGCAATAAAATTTATTAACGAGACATGTTGGCACTAGGTATAACCATGGTATAACCTCAGTACATACATACAAATTGAAATTAAAATCCGTTATAATATGTGTACATATATTCATTTGTAATTAGAAATATATTTGATTGCTATCGTTGTTATATTGGTTTTAATAATGTTAATTATGTTCGCCTAGTCAATGTCGATTCATTCGATGCAATTCTGATCGCCTAATAGTTGGTAAGTTTGTGTGTGGTTTACCAAAATAATAAAAGAAAAAAAAGGGAGTGGGGATCAAAAACTGAGTAAAAATTTGTTTTGTCAAAAAGAAATTAAGTTTTAAGGACGTTAAGTCCATACAGTTCGTACTGTGAGTAAAAAATTGGCGAATTTTGTAAGCTGACTTTATTTCATTTTTACCAGAGGTTCTTTGATGATTTTCTTTGAATTCATTTATTTCACGAATTAATAATTTTTTTTCAATTAAATTTTTCAAAAAAGAGATAAATCGTTTTAAATAGATTTACCTCTATACTATGAAAAATTTTCGATTTCTAGCATCATCTTTCATTAAAATACAGCAAAAATACTCTATTTCTCACATCAAGTGCATATTTTGCCTGTATTGTTAATGCATTTTTTTCCATTATTTTCATGATGGGTTTTCCTAATCAAAATGAAACTTCAAAGGAATTTTTTATTCTAAATTCTATTCGAATTTGCAAGTTTCAACTGGTTTTCATCATTTTGATTCAATAGCAACTTAATTACTTATACCTATGTAAGTTTTTAGTTTTTTAACACACTCCAATTTTCTCTCTCATACAGTTAATTTAGAATAAAGACGCTTGTAAATTTACAAGTCTGTTCGCTTGAGTTATCTCTTCAACTGCCCAATCGATTTCAAGAATTGTTTCATTGAACGCCGGAGCCCGAAAGAAACCAAAATAAATGGCTTGTCAGATCTTAAAATCAGATAATGCTGAAATATTACTAAGATCCCGAAAAAATGTATGTGTCTAGTATTTATTTTTAAATTATGACTTTCGGTATCACCCACGATATTCCTTTTTTTCTCGAATAGTAGAATTAGCACACTTGTCAATAAACTCTTATTTAGTTTGGTTCATTGCGCACATCAAAATGATACAAAATAAAATAGTTGTGCGTGCCAGTCAACAACTAATATTCCATAATATAGGTTCGGATACTTCTAAATTTTTTCCAACACTTGAATTTATTAAACGTATGAATTTTTAAGAAAAGGTAATATCGAAAGAATGAACGTAAAATGACCAATCTTTACCCATCTCCTTTAACATTTGTTCTCATAATTTTCACTTATTCTAAATATCATATTCTGATATGCAGAATCCCTAAGTAATTTTTAATTAAATGATGGCAAGAACAGAAATAATACAAATCAAGTAGATTTAAAGTAAATTGTGTAATAAAATCTAAGCGTAATTTTAATTAGACACACGGTATAAATCATAAAAATAAATGAAATCTAAATGAATCGTTTAAAAAGCGAAATTTTACACTTTTTTTTCTTTACTTAACCTTTATTATCTTTTAAAGTGAATTATTTTACCTTATATTAACTATACAGGTACATACTATGTGTATATAGTCAAGTTACAAATGCATAAACTACCGTACGACATAAATGCAATTACAGATTCCGCTCAAAATAGGGAATAGTAAACAAGTCACTTTCCCTATTTTAAGCGTAACATACAGGATGAACTAAATATCTATGTATATGCATATACATATATTTACTAGGTCACTGATATACCGTAACCAAAAGCTAAGACATGCTGCGATGCCCAGTTCTCCAAATATTTCTAGTTTATTTTCTCACGTTAAATGTTTTCTTAATAACCCCTGTCATATTAAAAATACAGTTTATTTAGTTATATAAAATAAGTACATAACTTAACTACATACATTGAGTAATTAACTTTTTCTATTTAAAATAACAACTGTACACAATAAATACATATAATAAATTGATAACAATTATTATTATTATTAATAAGAAAATACGTTTGTATGTTCCGAATGAGACCATTTTAAGAATATTCTTTGCTAATGTTTAAGTACAGAACAAAACGTAAATACGTACAGATACATATTGTGGAGTGAATGTCAAGTAAGCTATTAAATTTTAATTTATCACCACTTCATAATGTCCCAACGGTCCCAACAACACATTCACAAGCATTATATGCATGTATGCCTACTACCTGATACTATTAAATAATCAAATCATGGATATGTTTATATATGCATAATTATATAGAATTATAGACAATTGTAGGGTTTTGGACGTTTTAAACATTTCATTTCAAACTCATAAGTAAATGTACAAATTGCAAAATTTTTAATTTTTCTGAATAAATGATTAAAAAGTTCATGAACACTTTATTATTTGTCACACCATTTATACTAATATTTTTTATTTTTTTGACAATATTTTTATTACTTTTTAATATAAACATGTTTGAATGTGTGTGTTTGTTTACAATATTTCCTTATTTTAGGTTTGCTTATTTTAAGAGAACGGTGTATTGTATACGTAATAGTAGGCCATGTCTACAGAAGTCATTTAATGGTTAGTAAGTAATGTTAGTTATGATTTATTTTGTGATACTGTTAAGTTAGTTAGTAGTTTTATATTATTGTTACAATTGTAGTTGTAAAGTAGATCCTTACTTACTTTCTAACGTAACCTTTCATGTCTTTTAAAATAAGTATCAATTTTTTCCAACTAAATTTTATATTTATTTCCGTAAAATTTTACTTGTTTCGTTACAATTATTAATAAAATGTGTGTAAAATAAACTACTTCTCCGCCTTTGTTTTATATTAAACCTAAATCCGATCTGTAATGTTTGAATGCATCAGTAAATTGGCCAGAAATGATACTCAGAAGCGTCTAAACCCCTGATACGAATTTTAAAAAAATAGTTTCTACTTTAAAGGTTAAAAATGCACTAAAAATAATTTTTAAAAAATATATGCATATAATCAGCTCAAATTTTCAAGAATTTTCTACAAGTAGCAAAAGATTCGGTCTCAATAAAAATTAGATTTTTGAAATACTTTTTTTTTTTTAAAGCTATAAAACTCTTTAGACTGATATTTAGGTCGAACTTTATAAAATTTATCAGTATTTAATATTCCGCTGTAGAGGCCCCAAGCTTAAAATTTTGGTGAATTGTTATTATTCAAATGAACAAAAGTCATCTTTTAAGATGACTTTTGACAATAATATTTTCAAATTAATTTTTTTACGTTATAATATTAATAGATTTGAGCGTTATTTTATGGTATTCCATATTTGTAAATAATAAACAAATATTTTACTTCGCAAAAATACCACTGTTATTTTGAAACTGTGAAATATTGTTTCGAACCGTCAGCTCATTTTCAAACAGAATAAAAATTACATTCGATGCATGCCTTATATACTCTATTTTTATCCTGTTTGAAAATGAACTGACGGTTCGAAACAATATTGTCACAGTTTCAAAATAAAAGTGGTATTTTTGCGAAGTAAAATATTTGTTTATTATTTATACGTTATACTTTAGTTGCGCAATTCTCGTGGGAAATTATCAAATGGGTCACTAGTTTTAATGCGAATGTATAAGGTACACATTTTAATATATAATTAATAACGTCAGTAATATTATGTTAAGACAGAGGCGTAACTAAAATGGCAGTCGCTTCAGGGAACATGACAAAAAAAGGAAAATAGGAAAAAATATAGGCGCAAGAAGCAAAATTTTTTTTATTGGGGAGTCTTTTTTTCTCGGTTCTGTCACTTGCAAAGAAGAGAATTCAGAATTTTTTTTACTTGTCGTGGGTCTTTGAACATTTTTGAAAGGGGTAACAGAAAATAAAGAAATGAAATTTCGTTTCGTTTTGTTGATCAGCTGCATTTTTGGAGAAAAATGGGCAAATTAACTTTTGAGATTGGGGCGCTTGAATCAAAATTCGCTGCAGGGTACAAAAATGATAGTTATGTCGCTGTGCTAAGATATTAAAAAGGTTTTTCAATATTTTATCCAACTACTATTGTATTTACATCGAAAGATGGTGAAAAAATCCATCCTTAGTATGAAATTCCAACCATCAATACAGACTAACTGACAAATAGTTTTAAATGCCTTTTTTGTGTAAGCAACAATACTTTTTTACAATATCTTGTACGAAATAATTAACCCTTTTAAACAAACCATATGGAAAATTTTTTTATCTCAAAATGCCGGACTTTTTACTGTCAAGTAATAAGTACAATAGATAAGGTTACAAAAAAAAGAAAAAGAAAAAAAATCAAAGATTCCAACATCAAAAAAGTGAACCTTAGGAATTTACAAAATATAAATTATACTAAACTATGTTGATAAAATTTGACATTATTTAGAATTATACCGTATTTCGGAAAATCTGTCACAGATGGCGGCACCTCTACCAGTGAATATGTACGTATCGCAGCATTTTGAGCCGCCATATTGCAGGACGAGTTAACTCGTCTTAATCATTTAAAGAGTTAAGAGAAACTGACACATTTATGTCAATAAACACTTTCGCAATTTTAGTTAAACATCTGTTATATATTAATATCATTAAGTAGGTACAATAGTTATTAAATTATTTATTTTAATAGGTTAATTTATTTGTTGTAAAATGAAATGAATTATGATTAAACTGAAAATATTATTAAATCACTTATTAAAATCATACCTTAAGGGGTGTGGTTCATTTTAAGACATTTACGCTTAAACCGCACGTACAAAAAATTATACATATATTTTTCATTATTATTATTATTACATTAACTTTATGTCTTGTTTGAGTATAATAAAACTTGTCAAACGTGTCACAAATATCGACGTATTTCATTTTCAAAATGAAATTAGTTCAAAATTATTGACGGGTATTTTGTCCGACGTTAAGGTTTGTCTGACAGCTCCTGGATTTATTAGGTATTTATCATTTTGTTCAACTATATTAGTCTTATTAATATGGGAATTATGTATATGTAAATACCAAATCAGTAATGTTACTGATACTTTGAAAATATAAATGATACTTTTGAATATTATTTTGTCATAGTTATTTCTCAATTTTTATGTTTGATACAAATATTTTTAAAAAGTATAAAATTATTTTTAAAAAAATTAAATGTTTTAATTTATACCTACATAATACTTAATAAAAAAAAAAAAAAAAAAAAAAAAAAAAAAAAAAAAAAACTAGGCAAAAGAGCAATTGAAGATATTTGATATGTTCAGTTTTTTTAATTAAAAATATTCACTTTCATTCGGAAACGTTTCGAAATTAGTGTGAATTTTTGGTTTTATATATCAAAACGTATTGATTACCAATTGAAAGTTTCATCACTATTTCCAAATTTTGTAAAACCAACTAAATATTTCTGATTTAAAGTATGGGCGACCACCTTCTCAGAATAGTGGGATACTTTCAAAGGGATAAACGATATGCATAATCTTAAGTATGAGTACTTTCTCACATTTTTGTAAGAGTTTACTCAACTTTTTTTTTTTTAAATGTGAGCATTGTGATACTTGACTCAAGTAAAAAAGTATATGTTGTTATATACTTACACACACACATACAAATCATAAGATTTTAAAGAAATAAAATTATTCAAAAAAAATTTTTTATTACTCTTATTGGAAGAGGCTTTTGTAAAAGATAACACAAAAATATGATAATTCTATTGTCCAGTTTATTTATGACAGCAAGGCTTACCAGCGTTTATCCGTGATTTGTATGTGTGTGTGTACATAACAACCTATTCTTTTTTACTTGAATAAAGTCTCACAATGCTCACATTTAAAAAAAAAAAAAAGTTGAGGAAACTCTTACAAAAATGTGAGAAAGTACTCATACTTAAGATTATGCATATCGTTCAAATATCTCAAAGTTGTAGCTCCAAGGCCTGTAACGGTCGGTAGGGGCTCGGGAAAAGTAAAAACTTCTTTCTCATCGCTTATTTTTTCGGGGAAGAATTTTTAAGACATGTGCTATATTCCCGGGGCACTGGCCGGGACCCTGGCGCCTGGCCGCACAGCTGAAAGAAATAAAATACATAAAATGGAAGATTGGCTATTTTTCAGAAAGCATATTAGATAATTTTAAGATCGGTCTCTATATAGGGTGTGAAGTATATAAATCTCGCTACGAAAACAGTGGGTATATATTTGCCAATAAATTTAAACCAAAACTGTTTCTTTAAAAAAAAAAAATGTTACTAAATATGGGTCAAAAAAGGGGCCTTTAAAAATTCTTTTTAATCCATCCTCAACTACCTCATCTTTGTGAGATAAATTTTCTGTTTTTAAAAAAAAAAGCATCTGGGAAACATGTTTACGACCTAAACATATTTACAGAATTTTATTGAATTTTAGTCAATAAAATTATTTTGTACCTTTGATGTTAAGAAGGTATTTATGCATAATTTAGACAGGGCCCTTAGAAAAATTTTCAAACATCATGTAGCCAGCTAATTTGCGATTTTCTTAAATTGTTAATACCGAAAAACTTCCCGTGATTTTAGTGTCTACAGCTACAAGGAGCAATGAGTCACCTCTCAAAAGGACGAGAGTTATTTTTTACATCCTGTATATTAATTGTTATTTCTTTTCTGTTACCATCTGTTCTCTTGTGCGCCATAGAAAAGTTTATGGCAATGATCACACACAGCACTGATTGCCGACTCTTTAAACATTTACAAATTTTAAAATTACTTGTACATTTATATGAATTTTAAAAGTGCTTACCTATAAATATAAAAACTCAATTCAAATTCGACAGAAATTTCACGATTGTGGATAGTTTATCGATTTGCTATGTCAGTATTAAGCATATATAATCTACGCTGTCATCTAAATATTACAAGAGAATCAGCTTAATGAAAACGAAGATGAATACTTGACAACCTGGACAAATATCTATAATATACACTAAGATGCACCAAGGTTAACAGTACGTTATACATGAAAATATTTAATAACCAACTCTAGATTCAATTTTTTCTTTCTTAAATTAATCCTATCATCACCTGCTTACTAAACAAGATTAAAATATAAGTGATATCAAATATCCAGCTATCCAAGGTAAAATTTAATGTGTGAAACGCATCACCACAGATAAACGCGTCTATACCACAAATTTTTTTTTAAAAAAAAGGGAAATTTCCCATTAAGATTTCAATACCCATTGCTATAAAAAAAAAAAAAAAAAAAAAAAAAAAACAATATCAAATATCATTTCAAATGCAACGATTGACATGTCATCTGTTGCCTTGAAATTGTATTTTTAATTCTAAAATAGAATAAAATCAATTTCGCTTGATTCGTTTGTTTTTTTTTTTCGATAAAGGAAATTAAATGTCAAGAAATTTTTGCATGAATGTCAATTATGAATGTATCGACAGGTAACTAACTGATTTGTGCACTAGTAGGTATTTCTATATATAGAATTAAGTAGAAGTTACATACGGTGTATTTACGGATTACTAGGGACACAAATAAATTTTCATGTAAGAAAAAGTGACTTATTTTACATTTCTGCTTTTGGATCGATATTAGGCATAAGAGAATTTGATTTAAGCCAACATTTTGCAATAATTAAAAATTTAAAAGGAGATAGTGTAGTGAAAGATATTTGCATACGATTCAAAAAATCAAAATAGAAAAACAGAAGAATAATTAATAAAAAACAAAAGAAATAATGCAGTTCATACATGTTGTAACCAGTTGGACAGAAATATCTGATGCCTTCAACTGTTTTATTTTTTATTTAATTTTTTTGTTTTCCTATGTTTCATGTTGTTTCTATCTTTTTAGATTGCCCTTTATGCAGTCGGGTTTTTGGATTTATTTTTCTTACACTAGCTATGCCAGGCGGTTTTACCCGTGCAAAATTAATTGTCAGTGAAATTTTCAATCAAACATTCCGACATTCATACAAAAGTACTTCCTATAATACGCTGTCTTACTCGTCAAACAATCTGAAATTCTTGAATAATTTTCTGACTAAAAATTTTATTTATCAATACTTAATAATAATCATTGAAAGAAAAACAGCTGAAACGCGTTAATACATTGAATAAATATCTCTGTTTCTTTCTCGTAAACGTAAATAGGCTAAGATAAAGATACGATCGTTTTTAAATCGAAAATTATAGTTTACTTCAAAAATTAAATTTATTCATCTGATTATTTGTGTAAGTAATTGTTTAATTTTAAATATATATTGATGTGTTTGCAATTTTTCTCGCATTAAAACTTTGATGTCCTTTGTCCTTAGTAACTTGAGATACATTGTAAACATTGAGAAACTATATATAGATAGATTGTATCAAGTTACTACTCATTTTTTTAAACAAAGCGTCATTTACAAACCTAATTGAAAATTGAAGAAAAAAATGTACTCTAATAGGGAAAAATGTGCTAAACATCTCGTTTAGTACAAGTTAAATAATTGTTTATGTACCAACGTATTAAATTAAATTTTAATTTAATACGAATTGATATAGATATAGATAGATTTACAGGCATATGTGTATAAGTGAAAGAGTAGTATCATCTTGGAATTACAATTTCTGACGATCGGAATTAATAAATAATTAATTAATTCGCTATTAGTAATTATATCACTTGAAAAGAATACTAATTTTCAATTATGTATTCATAAAGTTGACGACGTTAATCATAGTTATTTTATCACTTTTAATCTAATACGTTTTTACTTTATTTGTAAAATTAAAATGCAATATTCATTTATGTCTCGATAGCACTAGAAAATTGGAATCACTGATTGTGTTTGTTTTCACATGGGAAAATATAATAAAAATACCACCCAGTAGTTATAATAAAAGTACTTTTCGTAATTCCAAGTTCCAAGATTAGAGTGTTTAGTGATTGATAGCAAAGAGTTAAGTTGTGCTCTCAGTCCTTAGGGAGTAGTATTGGAAAGTCAAAATTATAAAACAACACCCTAATTTTATTACCTAAAAATGTTATCATCTGAGGGGGAATGTGAAGGAAATAAATGAAGACATGAGTGGATGAAGGTGTTATGTAACATTTTTTTAAAAATTAATTTTTTGTCAAATTGTGAAATATTCTATGCTGAAGTATCATATATTAAAATTTGGTTTCATTGGGTCCAATAGTTTTGTAGAAATTCAATAATAGGCATGTGCTGTTGCATGGGAAGTGTATGTAAAGAAAAACTTTTAAACGTGTCTACTGTAAAATTATAAAAAAATGTTACATAACACCTTCATTCACTCATGTCTTCAAATATACATGTACATATAACCCAAACACTAGTATCGATCTATATGGTCTTTTAACCAAGATATACAGAGCTTTTGATGGGAATATGTATGAAGTTTATGGAAGTTTTTATTATGAAAATTCTAGAGAATGTTGTTATACTTCAATAAATAATGATGTTAAAATTCTAAAATTTTGCATATACACAGTGAAAAAATTTGTGTTAAAATTAACACATTTCACATGTCCAGAACGATCCACTCAATTTTTTGTGTTATTTTAACATAAAGCATATGTGTCAAATCTATACACAAAATTTGTGTCAATGATTTAACACACAAAAGGACATACATTTTGTGTTAATTTTTCAGATTTATCAGAGTTAGTTGTTAAACTTTTTTATTCAATATTTTAATTCTATTGAAGCTTAAGATATTTGAAAGTCGTCAAAAATTATAACGATTTTGTTCATATATTATTATAAATGAGACTCAAAGAACGCAAAGTAAGTCAGTTCTTTGTTAAAATTCATTTACATGTAGGTTAATATTTTTATTGTGTTAAATCGAAATTTGTGTTAATATTTTCATTTAACACAAACACGAAATGTTACATTAATGGAGATGTGTGTTACTTATTTAACACAAAAATTTTAACTAGTTTTTTTTTACGCAGAACACAAATTTTTTTACTGTGTAGTAGGCAGATAAATCTCTAGACGTGTAGGTATATATAATGTCTAGAATTTTAGAAATGATCAGCTTCGAAAAAAGGGATTGTTAACTTAAAATTTACTGGCAATATTTGTCAACGCCGCATTAAATAAAACGTGACGATAAATTTAAAATTAAAATGAGCTTACATAATTTAAAAAATGGCACTTCAGCACAAAAAAATTTTCAATATTTTTATGAAATTTTATCTACGATAACTATTTAAATTGCTTATTTACTATACAAAATACTATCTAGGTAAGCTATTATGTTTTACATACAGCTGTGTGAAATTTTGTATTTTACATACGACTGTGTGTAAAGAATCCCAGCTTACCACACTTTTTATTGTTCATTATACTGTATATATTGTACAAAATTTAAAGTCCAGTACCAGATTTATATTATTTATTGCGAATTTCATATTAATCATAGGTCAAGTATAGTATGTAACTCGATTGTAAGACATATTACACACTTGCCGCTACGCGAATCTTGTGTAACTTTTTCGCTCGTCTGTAATCTGCAATTTATACCCTCGTTTACGTAATATATTATTTTTAGACAGTAGACAAAAATAAAATTGTTAAACACCAAACTTCTTTAAGTGACACTATCCAAATTATTTTGTGTCTTAACCTGATTTCCCCTAACCTGTTTTAAATATTCCTGTTTTAAAATATTACTTTCAAATTATTTATAATCAAAATAAAATAAAAAACTCATAGTCATCCAACACATCCATAAAACACAATCAACGAACAAAGAATATCTGGGCGAAAAGAAAAGGGGGGAGGGTAGGCGAGAGAGAGAGACGAGTGTAAATAATAAATCACACTTTCATAATACTATATGTATGCTGTAGTTAAAATGCATTTCATCCGTATACATATAAGTAAGGTAGGAACATTATTTACAAAATCAAAATTTACATATTTTTAAAACAATAGGTTTTTTTTGATTAATCGTATTTACTTACCCATAAGAACAACACTCACTACAACTCACTCCTCGTTATTCATGATCCCCCATAGTTTATGACGGATCCACCCAATTAGCCATTAGTTCATATCTACATAATATTTTAAGCAATGATTTCAATTTTGTGGTTTTGATTCTTAGAAAAATTTGATATTAACATACAAATAATTCCCCAACTTGAAAATCTTTATCTTTTTAATTGTTTTCTGGAAATTATCAAAGGTAAATTATTGCTTTTGTTTAACCTATGATTTTATAAGAACAGTACTTGAGAATCTTTAATGATTTATTAAATACCAAACAGTATGATCGGTTAACAATTTTTTATAAAAAATAAATTATCGATTTCCAGAACTAACATAGGCGATTTTAGGATCTTTATTTTGGGTAAGCCTAAATCTTTTTGTTATAAACACGTAACTTATATGTATATGTATAATTTTTCTTGAAGCTATCCATTCTTTACTACATAAGTTTAAAACTGAAAAAACAGTTTGAGAAAACATTTACAAACCATTTCAGTGGATGGAATACCACTTAGAAGGCTGTATATAGTGCACCAGTTTAAGTATTTAGTTAGGGCCGAGCAGCAGGCCATGAAAAGAAATGGCAGGCTCGGGATGTAAACCGCATTTTTTTTAAAAATTCCTCCCAAAAATAAAGGTGAGCAGAAAAAATTCTTTAAATTTTTTATCGGGCCCTCTATCGATAGCTACGACCCCCCTGCTCAAACCCGGACCCCAGGGCTAGCCCACCCTTTCGTCGTGTCTGCCGAGTAGCACAGAAAAATGAATCACACTTATTATATCAAATAAATATAGATCCCAACTAGACGAAAATTTTCAGTTGTTGGTAAAACCGAAAGCGTAAACTCATTTAAGGGATATTTTTGGCTCTACACAAAAATTTTAGGAGTATACAAATTTTTTGACCCCAAATTCGGATTAGGCATCGAAAAATACATAGAAATACCATAGTCTGTCATCTAGATCACGGCCTTGGTTTTTTCTTGTGGGGTGTCTTATTGTTACTTACCCTGAATTTGTTTTTTTAAGACACCTTCCACCGATTTGATCTTCCTGTAATACCTACATCTACCTATGATAATTATATTGCAGCCAAAAAACGTAAATTTTTTTGATAGATGTCACTCTTAAGGGGATGGTAAAAAAAATGTAGCCTCAAAAATTAATTGTTTTTTATACGTATAATAAATGACATTATAATAAAAAGCTATTTTATATTAATGTCCTGTGTCAATTTCATCTAATTATCTTCAATAGTATTGAAGGAAACAATTTTAAAATTAAATGTTGTCACCCCCATATCTTTGACAATATAGAGGATAGAACTCTAATAGCTATATTCTGAAACATTACTTACCAATTCACCATCAGTAACATTCACATAAAGGAATAGCCGAAGAAGCCGCTGGCCCAAACATCCATATGCTTACCTGGCTAGACTCTCTGATAAAAATTGTTAATTTTTATAAAATTTTCGAAGCCTTGGTGTAAAAGTCTTTCTCCTTTTTAGTTCTCCCAATTATCCACCATTATGATAACAGGGTGCGTAAAAATATTTGGTCTGGGGTGCCAAGTTATGTTGCACCGGCCCTAGATCTTTCACGGATTCATTGAAATATTTACACGAATGCCGCGCAAAACGGTACGCCAAGAAAGGTTTGTCTCTTTCTATGTTACTATAAGTGAAGCGTATGGAGGGTGTTCAAAATGTACACATATTTAGATATACACATAAAGGCAATAAAGGTAAAGCCGCTACTACACGATGCTACGAACACCTTCCAACATTCGACGTTGGATGGTTCATAGCATCGTGTAGCCGTTGTTCGAACCTACGAGTGTCCAATGTCGAGCGTCAAACGTTCGCATTTGGTCGTGTCCCGTTCGATGTCGGTATTCTTGCATCGAGTCAAAGGGATGCTTCGAACGTTTGAAGGTCAATGTTGGTTGCGTTGGTTGGTTCGACTCAGCAGCTGCACGACTCGTTCATGTGAAGAGAGACAACATCAGTGTATAACATTAGAGATAACATCAGACAGATAACAGCGTCGTCCACTGAGTACCAACACATCATCATTCGTATTGGATCAAACATTCGATTCACCGTGTAGCAGACACATTCGTCGCACCAACTATCGAACTTAATTGCCTCAAACGTTCGATCGAACGTTGGAAGGAACGTTCGTAGCATCGTGTAGAACCCGCTTAACATAAATGGAATAAATATAAAAAATACAGTAAAAAAAGTTTTGTACATACCAGATCCGTAATGATAAATGCACATGTAACCATATCACTTTTTTCAAGTTAAAAATATTTTTTGATATCGTTTCTGAGAAAAAGCATCGTGAAAAACACACATATTCTGTTCAAAACTAAATATGTATATTTAATTATCTAATATATTAATTTATTATTTTGTATAAAAAATAGATAAACACATGACAATTTGAAGATTTGAAAATAATATGTACATATGTGACTAAAAGCCTATCAATTAATGTTTAAATAAATCAGAATATACATATGACATATCTTACATGAGCATACATAAATTATGTACGTATTACTTTTATTTAAAGGAGTCTCCACATTCTCGCCGATGTTGGACGAGGTTCCTCGTCAAGTTCCTCGCTGAGGTTGGCTCAGCCATATGAATAGCATTAAAACACCAACCGCGAGTCACAACGAAATGACCCTCTACATTCTCGTTTCGTCCAACCTCGGCGAGAATGTGAAGACTCCCTAAGTTGCATTATAATGATATCATTTTTGTAAGTCAAAATTTTGAATTAAAATATCTAAAGGAACAACTGTACACAGTACACGGAGAGAAAATTTCTATAAAAATTACTGTGCTCATACTACAATCGACGTGTAACAGGCGAACATATCCAATTTTTGTACGGTAAAACTTTCCTCTCCGTGTACATTTTAGCAAAAAAAAAAAAAAAACTTGTGATAAGGTAAACAAATAACGTTCTATCTCTTTCTCTGTATTCAGTTTGTGAGGGAACCTTATTGTGAAGCAAACGTGTACTCCCTTTCCGTTTAGTTTTCAATAAAATTGTTTACCTTATTTAATTTTATCAAATTTATGTATATACTCGATCTACTGCTCTTGATAAGAAATTTTATATTAATATAATGCTTACAATTTTTATATACACTTACCTTCTACCTACGTGTTCAACCTTGTTACATTTTAAAACTCCACAGCCATACCGTATAACACGTACTCAAGTTCTTCATCATAAACACATTTAACTGTTTATATTATGGCAGCGCAGCGCAATGCAACGTAGCGCTATGCTGGGTGCATATAAGTGTATGTTTATTGCCCCTGACATATTGCAAAATATTATACACATATTGAATCTTAAAAGCATAAAAATAGCAAACCGTGTACGTAAATAAGTAACATTATATGATCATATTACATTATTATGTGTACAAACATATACATGATTACAGACAATACCAACGTCATATGATAATAATTTATTGATATTTTGTTGGTAAACTTGCAAATGTCTAAACATCAAGTCTATATACATACATAATTGTGAAGAGTTGCATTTCAAAAACTAATCCATCTATCATACAATTTGGAGATTAGGCCCGATTTACATTAACGCTCCGCTCTCGATACGCTCCCACTCCACTCTCGCTCCGATATAATCTTGTTGTGTTCACATTACAGTGCTGATAACATGCTGGTATCTATTCGTTCTCCATTCACATTAAAATGCCGCTCTGGGTACACTCCCAGTTCGGTCTCAGTTCGATACAAACATCTTTTCATAACAACTGAATGCAAGCGGAGTGGAGTGGAATCAAAAAAGTGTTTACACTATAGGTACAAGCCATAACAAGTCTGATATCACTCCAATAAAATATTACCTGAGTGGTATTGATACTGGAGTGGCATTGGAGTGGGAGCGAACTGTGACTGATATCGGACCGATATCAGAGCGATGATGTGAATACACTCATTGTTTACTGTGTAAGAATATTTTATCGAACCGGGAACGGAGTGACATCCTATCGAGGGCGGAGCGTTAATAATTTATTGTTTCTAAAATTTTTTATTTTAATATAATTTTTTTGTTTATTTAGTCTAATTCATCGGTCGACAATCCGCGGCTCCAGGGCCGTATACAGCCTTTTTAATGCATAACTGTGTGTTAAAAATAAAGTCAAAAATCAGTTGAATAGTAAGAGTCTGTCGTCTTGTTTAAAAATAAAGTAACTTCATATTCATCAAATTTAGAGAAATTGTTTTTACTACATATAGTATATATTTTTATCAAATTTGCGAATGAATAATTTACGAAAGCTTAAAAAATTTTCGAATTTTGTCTCCATTGTTGTAAAGAGCAAAAAAGAGAAAGCGAACTTTCAAAAAAAAATAAGTTTTGTAACCGGGGAAAGTTATACAAAAATGGGAAAGCTTCTCGAATTGGCATAAAGTATATCTAAATATAGAAAATAAGAAAATATCTCGACAGATTTTTTTTAGATAAAAATGTTTCAAAATTACACTACATCTGCTGAAAGTTAGAATCTTGATTTTGCGCCCTGCAACCTGCAGATCTCTCAACTAAAATCAAAAAGGAAAATGTTTATTGTTAAGATACATAAATACGCTTTGCATGATGAAGAGAAACAAGAAAAAAATTAAAAACTGAGGACAATTTTGAAAGAAATCACACCGGCTTGAATATTTGCTGAGCTACACTTCGCGGCGCTCCAAAAAACACGTTTTGAGAAAATCGAAATTAAAGTCATTTATTTAGGTACTTATATGAACTATGTAGAAACATCTACTCTTCGAATTCAAGTCTAAAAATGTTGGAGCATATTACTGTCAATGTTAAACTAACTTCTTAAGAAAAAAATGTTGAAAAATTTCATTATACTTAACTTTCCCCCCTTAAGTATGAACTATTAAAAAAAAAAGTACCGTCAACGGAGCTATTTGAAAACGCTGGGGCTATTTGGAACAAAAAAAAAGAGAAAAATTTAAGCTCTTATATCTGTTTGATTTCTGAACGATTCATAACGTTAATGCGTCTTTAATAGGGGATGTTCTTGAAGAGTTTAAATTTTCTTTAAAACTCTTCTTTAAGAGTTTAAAACTTATTTTTTTTTTCGTTCCAAATAGCCCCACTGTTTTCAAATAGTCCCGTTTGACGGTGTTAATTTAATTTCAAAAGGATTTGCACTTTACAGTTATTTATTTTTTACTTCAATATTTAAAATCATTTTCAAAAATTTTGATTATACTGTGACATAACATGTTCTTGAATTCAAACTCCTTATAATGTAACCTATGATGTCTATTTCTATTTATAAAAGAACATTAACACCGTTCATAACACATAAGTTAGTTAACATTATTGTCAGTGGCGGTTATTCCAGGCATGCGGGGTAGGCGCCGCCTACCCCAGCTATTTCTAAAAAACTGAAATAAATTCATAACAAGAACGTAACATTGTTTACAAAATAATTTAAATACACAATTTCAATAAGATTTACTTTGATAATATTGCACATTATTACATATATTGCATATTAGAATATACATAATTATAAAATGCATAAATATTGTAATATTGTCCGTAGAACGTACATATACCCATTATATACACGATATATACGATATATACTATACTACTATAGCATATCTATAGCCACTTTATCCAGCTATACATACAACAATATTATTCTACATGCACACTGCACAGTTACCATACCTACGATACCTACCATGGTAGGCTCTCTGAGCAGAGCATATCCGTGTGTACTGAACCTGTATATGTTTGTATATATTATGTAGCTGTATTAGTTGTTTATAAACCCTGTTGGTACTTTCACATAGTAGGCGATTTTTTCGGTGACTACCGTACATACGATTACAGCCGAACTAATCAAAACTTAATTTGTGTTCTAGTCATATCACGTTTTAGGGTATTTAGCATGCTTCTTGTATACCTCTTGTAAATTTATCGTTGCTGTTCCGTTGCGGTTTGATTGTTATTTTATTATTAACTGTCTTTTTTTAAAATGACATACTACAATAAAGTATTAAAAAACATTTTTTTAAAGGAATATTGAGGAAAATAATTTTTTTGAGTAGGTATATTGAAGATAATTTAACTTATGCATATTTAATCCCATAAAAATATTATCGGTTTTTTACTTTTGCTGTGAAAAAAAAAGTTAGAACCGATATTTTATATTTTTTTAAATAAATTTGTGTTTTCTACAATTTTAATTTGTTACCTAAAGTAATTTAACTCGAAGAATTGTCAACTAGCAAAAATACGACAGCGAAGCAGAAATATTTTTGACAATAAATATTTTTTATATTATATAAACATAAATTTATTACAACAAATACAAATCTCTCGTGTAATATTAAGTGAAAAAATATGATTTTTTCGAGTGATAGATCATTGCTAATTTATCCTTATTTTAAGGGTTGATAATTCAGAAATAGCATTTGTACATCAGTTTTAATAAAGTTTTTTTTGAATATTCTAGGTTAAATTGTTGTTTGATATCAAAAAAGCTTTTCTCTTGTCTATTCTCTGTGAACAAAATTGTATGGGCAACTGCTAGGTGCGAAAATTTTCCCAATGTTGCCAAAAAACATGAATGGAGTCACGCTCATATGCAAGCATGTATTTCATTGAATGTATTTGGTTTTGTAATAATTGATGCAGTAAAGAAAATATTTATTTCTTCAAAGCATAACAAAAAATCACTAAGGGTCTCATGAAACGCTTAACTGATGCTGTATATTTTTTGGCTATGCAAGATCTTGTATTTCGTTGACCTGACGAATTCTCAGAATTATCAAATTCAGGAATTTACATACTATTTGTAAATTTACTATTTTGATATGATGAAAAATTAAACTTTCATTTAGTTTACTGCATTTACCTTACTTGTTTGATAATGGTCATTTAGAAAACTCACATTCGTTTTCTAGGAACATTCTAAGAATACGATGAAAGATGAAAGATGAAAGCAGTTTAAGTTAATTTATATTGAACAAAGCTTTCCTGAAATATTACAGTTAAAATCTAACGTGCTGAGTAAAATTAATTTTTTTTTTTTATTTCTTAATTATTCGTTTATTAATTTTTTTTTTAAATTTCTACATGCAGTTAGTCCTTTTTATCCATCTTTGTGTTCAATGTATTTTCGCAGAAAAGTGTAAATTTAGAGCAGGGGTGGCCAACCCAAATGATCTTGCGGGCCACTTTGGAAGCACATCATAACTCCACGGGCTGCATATAAAATTATATGTTCCCATAATATATTACGTATTTTTTTTTTTTTTTTTTTTTTTTGATACATTGGTTTTCACTACCATGGTCTTTATAAAATAAATATATTTTGTATAAGTGTGATGAATCTCACGGCCCGCGGGTTGGCCACTCCTGATAGAGTAGGAATTATTTACGTACAATACTTTACGATATTTTTTAGTAAAAGAGTATTTGTTAGTATTAGACTTTACGATATTTAGTAAAAATTCGAAAATATCATTCCGCTTTCTCTTTAGTACTTCTTTACACACTAAGTAACATTTGAAATTAAAAGTATAAAACACTAAGTGTGGTTTATCTTTTCTGAAAGCGCATACCCAATCTTAAAGCTCACGAGCCGCCACTGATTATTGTTGTACATTAATCAAATTTTATTTGTAATGACATTTGATGAAAAAGGATAGGTGTAATATTTATTTATAATGGTTTGCGTGTCGACATTTTTGCTAAAAGTTCAACAGTTCAGAGGGCAAAAAATTTATATTGTATAGATGTATGTATATTATACGCTTTGTATAGAGTCAAGGCATTCAAATAATTTACAGAAATGTGGAAAACGTTATATTACAGTCATGCATGCATAAGTAAACGTGTGTATCGTAATATGTCAAGTTTTATGGGTGTTTCGCTCTTCACCATTTTATGATTTTGTGTATATCATTTCGGCCGTACCGGATCTATCCTATTATTCTACTTCGAATGGTCTGTAACAACCACTAATGGGGCACAACAGATCATTAATATTAATTAATTAAAACATACACACATTAGTTTCAAATTTATTTCTTCAATTCAACATAAATTTATTAATATTCAGGATTACAATGAGAAATTGACTGACACTCTATATTTCGATTTAATTGTACATCATTTAGAAATCTATTAAAATTTTTTCGTTAATTGAACAAAATTCATTTATTAAATTAATAACATTTTGAAGAAATATTTTGTCAAAACTATCGTTTTGACAATATAATTCTATGGAAAAAAATGTTATTTTAACGTCATTTGAAAACCTATAAATAGGACCACCACTTTTATCTCGCTTTCAAAATGAATTTCCTCAGTTTATATTATAATTCTTCGGTTTAACTTCTCTCAGTTTTATCATAATTCTTACACAACTGTTCAATGTATCATGCCCCCACCTCCGTTTCCGCTTTTGTCCGTTCTGAGAAAATCATACTCATTCCCACCATAGGGTCAAAGGGACCTTTAAAACTCACGGCCTCATCTCTATATAACTACGTATTTCTGGCATAATTCCCATCTCTGGTATAATGTTATAGACCGGAAGTAGGCCTATCCCGCCGTCGTATACTGTTTGGGTAAAGCAGCTCAGACAAGTAGTTACACTAAGCACTAAAAGCCTTATCATTACTCCTGTTTCACCGCCGATATTGACAGCTTGTTACACTTTTGTTATGAATTCAAACAGTGCATATACCTTTTAAGTGGTTAAAGGCTTAAAGCGTTGAAACAATTATACCCCCCCCCCTTTCAAATAAAATTGAGCATAAGTTATCGTTAAAAAATTAAATATTCCTTATATTCAAAACAAATCAATCTTCTATTCTTTTCTGAAAACAAACTGCAAAATTTACGCATTTGCAACAATGAAAGAGATCAAGTTAAGAAAACGGGAATTCCTTAAATTCCCAAAAATGATGATTAATGCTTAAATTTAAGTGAAATAGATTACAACAAGAAGTATGTAAATAGTAAACACTCTTCCTTTGGCTATTAAACGCATGCAGTATAATAGCTTATACCAGAAAATATATGCAAATAATCTTTAAATAAAAAATTAAAAGTCAATCCATGACCTTTTAGAAGAGACAATATTAATTGAACATTACTTAAAATTATCAAAACCAATAAAATTTTACTTTATTCCTTGGAATAATATTTTTCTTTTTTTTCTCGTATTTCAATTAACTAATTGATACAGACACAATTTTATCAATAAATTATTGTGCAATATACCCCAGTTACATGAATGTTAGTAAGTATATATTTAGATAAATTTTATACATTATGTGGTGTCATTTAAAATAAACAAATTAAACAATTCATTATTACTTAACATAGGTCATTTGCAACAAATGATTATGAATTAACAACATTAACCTTAAATATATTTAAATGTACACACGTATAGGTACCTATATTGCAAAAAGTTTGCACAATATCGAAGAAATTTTTTCAATAAGTTTATCAGTTATGAATAAAACACAGTAAAACTACTTCGGCACACAACGAGATATGTCTTCCCAGACACATAGTACCTAGAACAAAATTCGAACTATAAAACACATCTAAATAATAGACGACCACTAGATGGCAAAACTAATTGTATAGATGTGTATTAACCAGCGCTTCCAACATTATTATATCACTTACAAAAGTTCTGTTTATTTTTGGGTGCATTGAACAGTTTTGGTTGGTCTGGTAATTTGTATTAGTGCATTGAAAGGTAAAGGTATGGCATGATAACTTTTATTAAGTGATATATTTTCACCCGTTTCTTTAAAAATCACAACCACTTGGATAAAAAACCAATCTGCTGGCCAACACTAAATGATTCTGAAGTCTTGTAAGCTTATTGTTGTTAATAAGTATTGCGTTCATTAAATTATCCAAAAGATTACAAGTTTAGATTCTGCACAGTTTCTTAGCTGATTTATATCAAATAACTAAGCAGGAGAATGCACTTAAACGAGCGAAAATGAAAGGAATTTTTTAATCTCTAAATAGGAGAACTTTTCTAAAATTGATCATTTTAATAGAAGGAGATAATAAAAAGATTTGTTTCGATATTAGGTATATAATAATCAAGATGAAACTACTTCGGCACAAAATGAGATATATGTGTGTAGATTTGTTTATTTATACGACGTTGCTAGAAGCCAGAAATTCTATTTCGAGAGCATTTTACTTTCAGAGACTATAGAACACACGAGAAGGACTTCAAAAATCACTTTAAAAATTTGGGAATATATATTTTTTGAGATATTCTAATAACAGTGAGAAATATAAATTTTTTGAAACTGATAAATCGTTAAATTCAGTCAACACTGTAAGTAACCAAAAATAACATATATATAGTCGAAACTGTAAGTAGTAAGTAGAACGCTTTAGCAAAACCGTGATAGGTGCATATACTACCCTATTTACAACTTCGGTTGGTACGAGGTACTAGGGATGATAAAATTCAATGCTATACTGGAAAAAACTCATTGAATGATTTCTTTCAATAACGTTAAAAATTCATCGCGATAAATTTTATCACAGAAACTTGACTCGAAATATTTTTTAAGGCAGCGTGCGAAGTATATGGTGGGGACAATTGCAGCGTGAGTAGTGGAGAAAACAAGCATTAATACGGGCTCATATGGGTTTATAGTATGATAAAAAATATTAAATAAAAATATTTACATTGATTCACTTTAATTATAAACGCAGTTGCAACTAATATGTCATTCCTTATTTTTCTGTCAACAGTATTAACGTCTACACGTCAATCCATAAATACAGAATTAAAAATATTTGACCTTTGTCTTATGACTGTACATTAAACTAAATGACTTATGCCAGCATTTCTTAATTCTCGAATTTCCCTGACGTACTTCACCGGCACCAGCAACTTTTTCCTCTGCATAGTCCGAGGTTGGAAGGAAATACTCTATTCATAATTATATCCATATTAACGTCGAAAATTGTATAATTACTTTTTTAATATAACTGTTATACTTCATCCAGTATTTTATTGTTCAAACTGAACAAATCAAATTGTTCAAATTGATTTATAAAAAAAAATTAATTGTAAATAGCAAACATTTGTATTCAGATTTTACGGTTTGCTTAAAAATATTTTAAATTTATTCATTTCCACGGTTACCATTATTTATATTCGTTAATGAGCCCGGAAAAATGTATATTATAGATGTCGTTGCCATCACGCACCCAGCCTATACTGCAATTAAACTTCGATAATCCAAATTATGGAATGTTTTTTATTATTCCATTACTGGTGTTGTTTTCCTGCAAAAATACCTTTAGGTTCAAATATGGGTTGAACTGATTTACCTGAGAAGATAGATCGGTTTTGAAATTTACTGTACACAATATGATACATTTCTCATGTGCAAACGTATCGTATCTATGTAGTAAGGTATATATTTTTCCACATATACCTACCTTATGTATTTATGTATCTTTAATTCAATAATATCATAAATTTTATTTTAAAATATACGGGCACATGTAAACTTAAACTTCAAGCCCGTATATGAATATATTATTTATCTCGGTATACTACACAACCAACATAAGTAATATATAGTTAAGTAATAACTTATAATATATTACCTAAATGTATGCATGTATAATTATTTATTTATCTCTCCCTGTATATTATTGCAAAATTAAACAAAAATCGCCATTAAAAATATATAATTTCTTTTGTAAAAGCACATAATTATTGATATATTATCTTAAATATATATTTATAGAAATTCCCCGTTAATCATATAATATTCACTAGTGATTATTTATTATCATAACTTGATTGCTGGCGCCTGTGGATTCGGTCACATGTAAATTTTTGTTTTCCTGGTACATTTCCGTAGGCACGGAGTCACTTAAAGAAGACGTTTCTTTGGCACTTCATATTATTTATCAAGGAGTGTATTATTTATAGTCTTTTTAATTTCCAATTTCTCAAACGTTTTAAATGTATTTTGCTCGAAAATACATTTTTCAAAATATCGGAGCTAAAATAAATGCTTAGTTATTTGATTTTGTTTTTAATTTAAAAAATTTCAAAAAAAGTCTCACCTTCTTTCTTATAGCACAACTCTATAGAATCGATTTCTTATTTTATTAGAGGAAACTAGGCCAACGTACCCCACAGTTTGAAAAGTGGAAATAAAACTTACAACGTGAGTAACAATAATCAGATTAATTCTTTAGTGCAAAGAACAGACAAAATGAAATATTTTTTATGAAATTAAAAAAAAATTATTAGCAAAATTAGCATCTCAATAAATGGAAGATGAGGCACATTTGGTGAATCTATCAGTCTATCGTGCCGCAATAAAAGCTTTTACTTTGCTTTTTCCTTTTCTCTTCTACTTTTTTCCGTATTTCCTGCAATTATACTTAAATGGAGTCGAGTGTTCATGCAACCGAAATATGTAAGACATCGAATCCAATATGATTTTGACTTCCTATCTATCTTACTTGCATTGTATAGGTTATGTAATTTATTTTTTAGTTAAAATTTGATTAATTCAATTTTAAATACAAACTACAATTACATATTAATTTAAAATTTATGATAAACATTTTGATGCATCCAAACTTAAATAAAAATCAGTTTATCTTCGTAAAAACAAACAAAAATTTGCACACTTTTGCTTAAGGGGGGGGTAAGGTTTTTAAACTTTTTTTTTGCATTTTTTTTTTAATTTTTTTTCTGAATGTACAACATGTCGAGCGTGTTGTATCAAAATTTCAAGTAAATCCGAGCAAAACTAATGAAGATACAGCGTTTCAAGCGGACGGCCCTCATGCTCGATTTTTATACCTGCCTGGTAGCTGCACGACGCGCCTACCTGGTAAGTATAAAATTTACTTTAATTTTATACTTATAAATCTTATACAAAACAAATACTTACTATAATTACTCGCGTAAGTATAGTTACTTACTATAATTACCCGCATAACTTAGTTTTTTTGTTTTTGAGTATAAAAAACTTTAAATCCATTTTCTCGCAAACAACATTTTTGAAGTTCGTGAACATCATAACTCAAAATCTACTTCACCAATTTTGTTGAAATTTTGTACACTGTTTCTACACATAAATCAACAGGTAATGAGGTCGAGTTTTTTTTTTTTTTTTAATAATTTTTTCCAGTTTATAATAACAAATTAACCGAAATTTTTAGCAAAAATTGCGTTTTTCACTTCAAAATGCTGCCAAAAATAAAAAAATCGAAAAAATACAAAAAACTCTTCCTGACTCCCTAGGGAAACATATCGCCTTTTAAACGCATTTCGATTTTTTTGTCTCGGATATTCCGGTACCTAGTTATGATGTTCACCGCAAAACAACTTTTTTTCGAGGCGCCTCCGGAAATTCGCTGTCACGGACTTATTTATCGATATTTGTAATTGATAATTTTTTCAAAGATACTTCAAATGTTGTACTATAACGTGTATATGAAATAAATAAGCCAACATTATTCATATCTCTAAAAAAAAATCATGAAAATATGCCTTTTTTTCGCTTTTAAAACCTTACCCCCCCCCTTAAGTAGCAACGCGATCATACGCGGATAGTATGAATGTTTGCTACAGTGGGGTCTAGTGTCGAATTCGAACGTGTTCTGAGTTTCCCGTATTTTAAGCAAGCCATAAAAATGTTTTTACTCATAGCCAGAAATTCAAAAATAACTGAGGATTCTAGACCAGCCAGTTGTTTTTGAAAATCAGCGACCGAACATTGTCAGGAATTTTTTGTATTCCTGAACTAATATAAGGGCGTTGTCACACTAGCGATTTCTAACAAGACGATTGGTAAACACTGTCGTTGCGTGTGCATAGCGAGCTCGTCGCGACACAGCGTTCTCATAGTATTGTTCTGTAGCGAATCTTAGTAGACTCGCTAAATTTTTGATAGCGCCCTTCACTTTACGGCGTAACTTTGAGAACGTTCACTTATTGTCACCTTGGAAACACGCTCACAAACCGCCCATATAATAACGTTCTAACATATTTTTATATATAGTGCTAATTATAGCTAATATAAAATTAAATGTGACTATAGAAGTTGATTGCTTCTGTGTGTTATACTTAACATATTAGAATTTTTAGGTCCAGTTCAGATTCTGGTACAGAATTAACATGCATATGTGTGCGTAACACAGACATTGTTATAAAACTACCTTTCTCGGTAAGGAGTCTCAAACCTTTTTCATTCCAAATATTTTTTTAAATTTTATTTTTGAGTTCTATAGAGAGCTAGATGCATCTTTATTGAAAATAGTGTAGGTATATAATTTTATTGTCAAATATTTAAAAAAATTAAATTGTTTTAATTTCACAAAATTAATTAAATGGTACATTTAGGAAGCTAAATGTATCCTAATTGAAAATAGTATATACAATATAGGTTTTAATTTGGGAATGAATTATACAGTATAGGATTTTTTTCTGGTTTAAAAAAAAATACTTATCACAGTGCATAATGAGAATGAAATATAAAAAAAAGAAATTTGGACATTAATTTGCCGTAATGTTGGCTATTGATTGTTTCTAAGCCACTTGTTATCACCTTACAGAATTATATAAATCAGTGGTGCCCAAACTTTTTGGTTCGCCACTCACCTTTGCACTTAAAGAATATAAAAGACCCCCGAAATATGTAGAAATTAGTAGAAAATGTGTAGAAAATGAATATGTGATCTATCATCAATTGTTTCTGTGACTCCCTAAACAATTTTTGCAACCCCTCTAGGGATCGCGACTCCCACTTCGGGAATTGGATTTTACAGAATTTGAACTGGACCCACCCGAATTTTTTATATTAAAAAAAATCTATTTTTCTGCATTAAATTCATGGTCATTCTATGTTTTGTAACTTTTTTTTTTTTAAAAAATCACCTACCTACAAACGAAATTTCGTAATTGGTCTCACCATAATCGTAAAAGAAAACAAAAGTCATAATTGTTTCCAACATAAAAATAATAAAACCACCAGCTGCTGGTAGGCACAATGCCACCATTTGCTATACATTATATTGTATTGTGTCTGACAATAACAAAAACTAATAACTATAAAATATTTCAAATATTATATGGCCATAAAAAATATCATATATATTGGTATTAGCTATATAATATTGGTAGGTATGGATGGTATCGTGGTTTTCTATATAATTGTTACGCAGTGCGCAGTGATAATTTTAATGCTTATAATGTGGATTTAGTGTGTGTCTTCAATTTATTAAGATTATTATTGTAACAACATGTTCCTTCATATAATTGCATTGCCGAACCAAAAAGTCTATAAACGATATTTATGTGGTACATGTTTTTACAATAATGGGAATATAAATGGTGGACTAGTCAATTCAAAATATGTTTGCTCATTGTAAATTTAATAATGGTGGTACTAATGTAGTAGTAATAATTTGCTGAGGAGAGAAATCATCCTCAGAAATTATAACTGACAATGAGACCAAAAGTAAACAATACGGCCTTCTTATATTGATTTGTGGCAGACCAGCGGAGAGGTCGAGCGTACTTAGGCACTGAGACTTTCCGACTGCTAGGTCGAGGATTCAAATTCCGTAGCCGGCTATACTCATGAAGGTTTTCTGCAGTTTCCCTTTACGATTCCAAGTGAATGTCATGTCATAGCATTATTAGTTTTAATACTAGGGCTAATAAAGTTTGTGTTACGGACGTGACAAAAAAGTGCCTTTTTGTAGCGTCCGTAACACATCTCTAGCATGAAAACTAATAATGTTATGTATTTTATATTCAGTGCAAATATTGTGTACACATTTGTCTATCTGCTTAGTATAGAAAATCTATAAGAAAAAACATTTCCTTATAAGAAGGCGTGTAAAGTGCGTGAAAATGTCATGTCCGTAACAAAAGAATGGCTGTATATGTATCAGTTTGAATATTTTTAGGTAATTAATTTTACCTGTCAGTAGATAACAAGTCGGGAGTGAACTAACCTACGACCCTTTTTCAAGATAAAATTAAAATCTGACTGCGGGAGCGAACTAGTATGCACCCTTTTGACGGCAGGGTGTATGTTTGAAAAGAATGACTGTATATTAATATCAAAAATTTTGTACAATTCTACCTATTATATGTCCGAGTATGTATTAAAATAGGTGCGACTTGTTGTTATATTCTTTTAGGGTGTGTTTATTGTTATAGTGATGCGCTTCCACCATATAACATAATACTATTATGGATTATCGTTTTTATTTGGTCGTTAAAAATAAATGTATTTTGTATTACGTTGTGTCGTAAATCCGCAATAAATAACAAATTTTATTAACCTACCAATAATTTTTGTTCTTACCAATAATAACAATAATACAGAGCGTTTAAAAAACTTGTACAGTCCAAAAACATACTTTTACATCTAATACCAAGAAAGCGAATGAATGCGAAGAAAAAATTTTTTGAACGCTTTGTACTTGATGCGACTATAACGTATATTTTGTATTTTATTTAAAATGGATTTTAATACCTTCAAAATATTATGATTCCACCAATGGCAGCCCGTAAAGAATTTATTTTAAAATATATTCTCACTAGCACCATTTTGATAATATGGTCATTTATTTAATAGCTTAGTCTAAATATATGAAAATTTTAATTAACCATTTAACCATTTTAATTAACCAAATAAAAAGGCCTAAATTCGTATTCACTAGGTATAAAATTGTAAAATCCAATTAATTAACTTTTTTGTAATTTTAAATATTATGTAGGCATATTTTAAAAGGCATATTTTTTTGCATTACAGTCACAGTTTGGGTCCGTCCACACGCTCAAGCTTTACCACCGACTTACTTGTGCAAACCAGGTTTGTGCAGGTAAACATGTACGTATGGACGGGAAAATACGTACATGTTTACTTGCACAAACCGGGTTTGCGCAAGTAAGTCGGTTGTAAAGCTTGAGCGTGTGGACGGACCCTTAACAAATTATTTGATCAAGTTAAAACACTTTTTCACTGGTTGTTTTGTACACCATAAAATAAAAAGCCTTGCAAAAAAAGAGTTCAAAATTTTCAACGACTTTGTTTTCTCATAAGAGAAGTAAACGTTTTCCTCAATAACGTACTAGATTTATTTAATTTAAAGTTTATTGAAACACAATTTCAATAATATATTATATGATCTATTTTTTGTGCATTCTTTTACAGATTTTTCGAAAAAGCCCTTAAGAAATTTTATCTTCACCCTTATCACCAAAAGGAGAATTTGGAAAAGCCCATGAACATTGTCAAGTGTAAATTGCATCAATATTATAGGATTGAAAAATTCTAGAACAATCAATTAATTTAGTTTTAGAAAAAAGTTTTACGACAAAACAACTTTTGTCCTCACAAAAATTATCCATCAGAATAAAATAACCTTACATACTGTTACATCTTATCCATTTAAAAAGAAAAAAAAAAAACTTATTATACCGAACACTATTTGTGCAAGTTCGACTCGCACTTCATCGATATTTTTATTACTTTTACATTTTATGTTAAAAGTTAAAGCCATAATTATTAGCCAGGCTGAATATTTTTATTAATTTTGTTTGGATACTTAGATTCTGAAAAGATAAACATAACTACAGGAGCAGTAATTTTGCTAAGATATAATGATTGAACTAATATCAAACTGGATCAGCTATTACTCGAACCTAGAATCTTTATGATAACCGATCAAACGCCTTGCCAACCTCTGTCGTCAAGTGCCAATCCATTCTGATAACCTATACATATTTCACTTTCTTAAATGGGAAATTGAATTAACATATTTTTTAACCTGTGTTAATAACCGAAATGATCGATGCACAACAATTTTAAATAAAAAAATTGAATTAATTGATTCGTTTTTAATCATTATTATCTTTGTGCTTGTGAATATTATCAAGTATGGCGAGCTTTTATTCATATTTAAATATACATTAATGAAATCACACAAAGTTGAAACTTTAAACACACAATGTAGGTACTTTGGTATGACCAAACAAATATATTAATTAAAAATCACAAAATGAAAAAGTATCAAACTAGATTGAGCTAAGATTCGAACTTAGAATCTTTTGATAGTCAGTCAAGTGCCGTATCAGCTAGCCCAAATTTCGGAAATACTCTGCTGGTCTTAAATTAAGAAATTATCTGTTATAGCGTAGGTGGAATTTATTTGAATCGTACACTTTGTGCCAAGTCTGTGAAATTTGGTATAGTCTTAGGTATGGTCTTGAGGTTTTAGGAAACCATCGCAAGCAACCAGTTCGCGGCCTCTGGTGACCTGTTTGCTATAAACCAAATATAGCCACCACACTGAGAAAAAATTACGGAAATTTTTACGGAGCTTTCTGGTAATGTGGGCATAAGTGACAGGCAAAGGGAAAATTACGAAGCTGTATAGGAAAAATTACGGAGCTGTATAGGAAAAATTCTTAAGCTGTACAGGAAAAATTGCAGAAAAGCTCCGTAATTTTTCCTATACAGTTCCGTAATTTTCCCGTTGCCTGTCACTTATTCCCGCATTACCAGAAAGCTCCGTAAAAATTACCGTAATTTTTTCTCAGTGCAGCTCTAGGTATTGATATTTTTAATAGATGGGCTTTTATTAGACATAACATATGATTCAGTAATATAATACCATAATATCAGGATAAAACTTATCTGGATAAAACTTATTTTTATTTTTACAATTACAGTTTCATCTGTTGCGTATCAAAAATAATGTTTCGAACAAAAGTTACGTATTTCGTCTCGCAGAATCCGAATATGCAATAAAAAATGGGGGTTTCTGCAAGATTTCAAAGTTGCCCCCCGACCCGCCGACAGGGGCAGGGGAACTTGGGAATCCTAACCTTAAAATACTTGGGTAAACATCAAGGAAGCTGATGTTTACCCAAGGCTTGAAGTCTCTTGAATCTATATCAAATCTTTAATCTGTCCGAATCGCCTGATATCCCTGGTTACACTAAATTAATGAGGTTGGGAATAGAATGACAGAACCAAAGAATGGGTACGCTACTGAACTAACCTTCCAGATGCAAGCCATGGATGTTTATTGATACTTAATTGTGGCTGCTTTGTCTCATGCACAGGCCGATGTAAATGTTATCGAGCTGGGATCCGCTGCAGCCCATTGTCCATCCAAGTGTCAAGAGGATTGCACAAACAACTTACATAACACATGAGATAATAAGTATCATGCCATGTTACAAAGCCGTAATTTATGTCAGATTCTATCGTATTTATGTCAACCATTCATATTTCTTTATGTTTTATAATTAATAAATTACATAGAATTAATAAAATAATTGTTTCTTTACCTTGCGTTGTACTGTCTAATCTGTCATATTAAAATACATAATGATCATGAAATTGATTCTGAAATACAAATTAGAACTAATTGTAAGAAATGTATTACTCGCATCCTAGAACCCTTAAAAAGTGGTATTAGTCAATGCCGTCCAAATTGGATTTATATAGCAAACAGACCACCACACCTAAGACTATACTAAATTTCAAAGACTTGGCACAAAGTGCACTATTCTAATGGTTTTTCAATAATTACTGCTCCGCTATTATATATTGTAAGAAAATAGGAACTTTTAACCAAAAATAGGATTTCGTGCACTTTTGACACTTTATACTACAATTCATCCTTTATGCCACGTTCAAATGTTAGCAATTTTGACGCATAATTAATTATGTGTATTACTATCGTCAATATAATAGAAGCGTGTGCACATAGCTTCTTAAATATCTATTTAAATACATATTTCTAAAACAGGTTATTAAGTATATACTTACTTATATTGAATATCTTGGATACGTATGAATTGTTAGTTTACGTTAGTTCCATTTGTGTAATACGCTTCATCAGTTTGACAAATTGACCATCAGATTACAAGCGGTGCACTTAGTGAGTGGTTCGATTAAATACAATATATTATTAAAGAGTCTACGTTGATGATTATTATTGATTTTTTTTAACTTATTCTAAAGCAACTCGTTGGATCTATATAGCAACTAAAAATTAGATCATTAATAAAATAAATTTATTCAAACATAAATACGTATGTATAACAAAGACATTTAAATGGTTCATTAATTACTTAGATATTTAGATATTTGAAACATGAATGAGGAGGAACTAATAATAATATTCAATTGCTGATTAATTAAAGATAATTTCAAATAATTTTAAGTCTGATGGATATCTGAAAAATAAGACGAGATGTAGGTATATTGAATGATTATAATATTAAGAGCGAAACTGTGGGTTATAATGTTAGTACAATAATAATATATTTGTATCCCTTTCCTACAAAAGATTGTTTTTTCTTCTTTTCTTCGTTCTTCTTACTAGACCGGTTTCGAACACTTTGGTGATCCTCTTCAGTAGTTTTTTCGCTGAAATAAAAAAGTTATTAATTGTGTACCTAAAATATAAGATACACCAAGACTTCGCTTTGCGTCGTTTCGTTTTGCGTTTTTTCGAAGTTGCGCGCTGCTGAATTAGTACTAATTTTCACTGTGCGTCGTTAAATTTTCCAAGTTGCGTTGTTTTGGATTCGGGTCTTTAATTTTTTTTCGAAAATTTTTGAAATTTCCTTTTTTTCTAACAGATGGTACGACTTTGTTGTAATATGGTGGATACGTATCTGTTGATGTTGTAATAAAGATTGATAATAGATGGCAACTACTTTAAGCGTGTTGGTATAAAACTAAAATAAATGTGTATTACGAAATTAATTAAACAGACAGTAATTAATTTTTACTTTGTTTTTATAAGTTAATTGATTATTTTATTTTGTTTTAATTGAATTTGTTTTTTTTGTTTTTTTTTTTTTTGTTTTTTGTATGTATGTAATATAATTTTATATTATTTTTGTTTTTTAAATGATTACTTTGATCAATTTTCTTTTTAAAAAGTAGTATTTTCGTAACCCTGAAGCCTATCTTCGATCTTCACATGGTTTGCTATAGAAAATCATAATTCACTATGCGTCGTTTCAATTTGCGTCGTGTTTTTTTGGAACGTAACCACGACGCAAATTGAGGTATTGGTGTATATTAAGAGCCTAAAAGAGAAAGAAAAATTATGTTCCTAAAAAAAAAAAAAGAAAATAGATAATGTACCTAAAAAGAGAAAATGAGTTAAGTACCTAAAAGAAAGGAGAAAATTAAGTACCTAAAAAAAAAGAGAAATAGATTATGTACCTAAAAGAAAAAAGAAAAATAAGTACCTAAACAAGAAAAGAGACGAGAGATTATGTATCTAAAAAAGAAGAGAAAATCAATTAAGTAGGTACCTAAAAGCATAAAGAGAGAGAAAAGAGAAAATTAAGTGCCTAAAAATTTTTCAGTACGTGTTAAACACGCATTAAATCAAAATTTCATAGTAGTACAGTAACTGAAGCATTTGGCTACCAATTTTTTCGGATGGGATGGATTGGCTTGAAATTTGAACTGTAGCTAGGGAGTAGCCCAAGAAACAAAAGTTATATAATGCCGATGTGTGCTTTCACCCTAGGGGTGGAAGGCACCCCTTCTAGGGGTTGGAAATTTTTTTATGAAAAATAGACCGTTCGATAGAGGGACAAATTCTAAGCAAAAAATATTCTATAAGAATTTTTTGTACAATCAATACTTTTTGAGATATTGGCGCCTAAATGTGGTCGTTTTTAGCCCAAAAAATGCATGTTTTTGAGGGATATTTCGCAAATATCTTAAAAACTACAAGTTTTACATAGAAAATGGTTATGAGCAAAAATAAAGAAAATCAAGTAACAAAGAGCTTGCATTCTTTTTTATTTTTGTAGGTAGAACACAACCTAAGTTATGACTCCTTGAAGTTAAAATCGATTTTGACGATAGCTAAAATCGAAACTTTCAATGCCATTTGGAGGAAAAATGAGAGGTTTTCCGAAAAAAACTCATATTACACCTTTTAAAGTACTTGAATAGACCTTTATTTTGAGCTGTGGTAAAAGCCATTAGTATAAAAATTAACGGAGTTACATTCAAAGCAAAATGGTTGTCTTGATTTTTGAGAAAAAGAATTGGTATCAAAATTAATTACTTGACGGCAAACATTGAAACTAAGCGTAATCCGTCGCCAGTTTACTTTATTCATATATAAACAATGGGTTCTGGGAGTTTGAACGGATTTAGAAGTTTAAATTCGAAAAAATGACTGATATACTCTTGAAAAAAAAAATTAATTTTAAAAAAAATCATAGTTTTTTTCAAAATATTTAAAAAACTAACAAATTTATGAAAAAAAATTATAGAATGAAAATTGTAGGTCTTTTCTTGCTGAAAAATTTGCTTTTTTGTTCATTTTTGTACGTCCAAATTTGACTGAGTTATAATCGTTAGAAGCTCAAAACAGAACGCGAAGACTATCTTTCCTAAGCCCTTTAAATTTACAAATCTAAAAATTGAAGGACTCAAAGAAATTGTAAATCATAAGACTTATAGTGCTTAAAATTTCCTATCAAATGGTTTTTTAAGCGAATTGATAACTTAAAAATTAAAAAAGTTATAGTAAGAAAACCAATTGCATTTTTTCGGTAAAATTTTTGGAGCAGGTAAATTACCATCATCTTTGTGTATTTTTTGTATTTTTTTTAATAATTTAGTTAAAAAATTTTAAAAATAAATTCAATAGAATGAAAAAAAAATTAATTATATCAACATGTAATGTATAATTCACATGCTATTTTTCCATACATATAATTTTTATGCAATTTTTCCATAAAGGGTAGGATTTTTTATAAGGGGTAGTTCTTCTATCAGGGTTTTTGGGAGATTAAAAAGTTACAATATAATCATACATTTAAAAACTTTTAAAAAGTTACAATTCATCATATGTACACCAGTATATAATATCTCAAGCCGTTAATAATCGTTTTCTTCTTTATTTTATTATAAGGGGTGGTTTATTTTGTAACGGTTGCAGGTTTTTAATGAGTGATAAGTGTTCTAATGAAAAATAAAAGAGATATAATACATTGTGAATGCACCAAAAGGTTACTTTAGGCTGCTAAAACTTTTTTCCTATTTTTTCGGAAACAAAGGGGTAGTTTTTAAGAATTTTTTGGGTAGAAAAGTAACTGAATTTCATAAATTATATTAAAAAACTTGAAAGGAATTTTATCCAACATATTTGAACATAAATTGAATCTTTAAAATACGTAAATTTGGACTTTTCGTATTTTTGTCATACAAGGGTAGTTTTTACCCCTAATTATCAAAAAGCACACATCAAGACAATATAACTTTTGAAGTGTAGGGTCAGATGAGCTGGTATACAAATTTTCAGGAAAATCCATTCAATCCGAAAAAATTGGGAGCTTTTACATTATTTTGTCTTTCAGTGACTGTACTATAGTCTAGTAGTAGGTAAACGTTTTTCACAATTTTCGGAATCAAATATTTCTTACAATTAGTAAGAGCTTAAAAAATTTCAACAATAGTATTAAAAAAAAACTGTTTTCTAAATTGCGTTAGATTTGACAGTGACTATTACAAAGATGTCAAGTGCGGCTAGACCACCTGTGCAATAACAGAAATCATGAATTCATAAAGATTTCCTTGCTTAGAACTACGAAGTCTTAAAGAAGAAAGTAGATATATCAAAGAGGTATTTGCACGCCCTACACCTTAGAGTCATTTAAGTGTAGTTCTTAGCGGTTTTAAGTGTTAGTTCTATTTATTATTATGTCAAAAGGGGGATTAGGTGATTTATTTAGATAATTGGATAGGATAAAGTTTTGGAAAAAAATCACCAACACTTACTGATATAAAATAAGTATTTATTTGCGACGTTTCGAAAACATTGAATTTTCATCATCAGGCAAGAATTTTCTTTACAAAATTACAAAATTTGAGTATATGCAAAATTTAGTACTTACATGTGTTCAGGGTTGTCATAATTAAACAAAAAATGATTACACATGAAATAAAAATTGATAAAAATTCATTAAACTACCTAAGAACTACCTAAGAACATGGTTTCGTTAAACTATCTAAAAACTACCTAAGAACATGGTTTGAAAACCATAATAAGACGTAAAAGCATGTGAAAGAATTAAAAAAAAATTGCAGCCTTTTTGATAAATTATGCTAAATATTCTTAATGTAACAGTTTGAATGACAATCAAAGCATAACTTTAACTATTAAATCACTAATATGTAATAATTTTATTAAATATCACTGACTATGTGTCTAATGCATTGCATTAAATGTATGCTGCTATCACATCCATTTATAAGATCGATTTAGAGGAAAACAAAGTAATCTGATATTGATTTTTCTGTGCCGTGACATTTAATAACAAGTCTACCCATACCTCCTCTACACAATGTTAATAGTCTCTATATATGCATAGATATAGCTGAAGACATTAAAAATGTTTGCAATATGTGTCATGAAATTAACTGTTACGTGTAACATTATAAAAGTACACAGTGTCTCAAGTTAGTTTTGTTACTAAATTAAACTAAATGCAACGAGGTCTAAACTTAATCAGAAATGTATCAGAAATTGAAAATTGCAAAAAGAAAAATTGGAATTATCTTAAAGCATCCAACAGTGGTATAGTAGATGTACCTAAAACAAACATGATTTACCAAAAAAAAACCGGGAGATCCTGGGTTCGATTCCCAGCCGATCCAATTTGATAACTTTTTCAATCACACTGTGATTTTTAATTTACATTTGGATTTTGGTCATACTAACCAAAGAAATCGAGTGCTTAAAATTTCAGTTTAGCTGAACGATAAGTGAACATATAAATACAGCGTGTGTTTAAATGCAAACAAAAGTTTGTCATACGTAGTAATGTTTCACAAGCACTCGATAATTTTTGAAATCGAAAAAAAAAAATTTAATAAAAGTCGCATATGCGATTTTTTTAAGTTTTCACAAACGAATTGTAGAATTAAAAATGAGAAGCAATACTTTTAACAGTGTATAATACTAGACGTAAAATAATCACGACTAGCAACAAAAATATTAATAAAAGTCTTATAGCAAGCGGGCGGTTTTTTGAAATTTTTTCAAAAAAAGGTAAAATCTATACTAGGTATTATGGGCGCAAGCTAAAAAGAACTTTTTTATCTACATCTGCATTTATCTTTGTCTATCATATTAATAAATAGAAGTTTACTCACTCACTCATATAAAAACATAATTACTTGGTTTGGTTGATAACTATGGAAATAATACAATTTGTAGAAAATTAAATTTTCTTTTAGGTGTATATAATGACGACTGATATAGCTAACGTTTACAATTACGTCTCCATGGTTACAACTGTGGCTTAGTAAAACGAAGTCGTAGCCTCAAATTTTAACGCCTTTAAAACCAAAATATACTATTCAGTCCTCAATGCTTTCACCATGTATTGTATATTCATTAGGGATGTTTTGGATATGAAATTTCGGATACGGATACGGATACGGATAGTTACAAATATTTTTTTTCGGTTTCAGTTTCAGTTACGGATATGTAAAAATATCGGATAATGTTTCGGATACGGTTACGGTTACGGATAATTCCTTTCAGTGAATTTATTTTTTAGAAAAAAAGGGGAAAGCTTTAACCCAAACGTGAACGTCAGAAACGAATCAACGGAAATCTATAAAGAGAAATATATTCATCAAAACTTGCTTCGTTTTAAACTCAGTTTTCCAACGGCATTTGTCTGTTATTATCCGAAAAAAATCCGAAACTTTTATTTTCGGATACGGTTTCGGTTTCGGATATCCGGCAGTTTCAGTTACGGTTACGGATATCCATAACATCCCTAATATTCATGAACTTATAGTATCGCAGGCTTTACTCATCCTGTATTGGATATTGGTTTCGAATTGATTCAATAGTGCCTAGGAGCTATTTTAATAAAACACAAGGCATTACATTAGCCAGGTAGATACATATATTATTACTTATACAATATATCTATGTAAGATGACCTGATGTTATTGAATTTTATAGGATGGTGTAACTACATGAGGCATAAAGTTAAAATCACATGTATTTTATTAAATCTATATACCAGTATATGAATGTTTTGCTTATAAATCTTGTGTTTGTATCTTCAACTAAAATCAAATAAATGGTATCAATGGTTAACAAAAAAATTTTATCATCTTTCACACGGAATACTTATATACTTTCTTAGAGTGTTCTGCGAAACTATAATTTTTTACCACAAAAACGTGTATTTAAATAACTCGACAAATATAAATCCACACTTTTACTTCCCGGAGTGAAAGTTCCCGAACATCCATATCATTATCTCATAAGTGATAACCCTCTTTTACACTTTGAATTTTTAAACCATCAAACTATAAACAATTAGCAGAACTTTTCTTTTCTTTAATCTAAATATTAATTAATTAATAAAATAGTTATTTATAATCTTTTTTTGTCACTTTTTGCTAAAAAGAGATTCTTCAGTTACTAGCTAGCTATTGAATAGTTAAGTCATCGTCACGTTACTTAACCATGACTTAACTTCTCGAAAGCTGGCTAATACCTAATTGAAAAATCTCTTTTTAGCGAAAATTGACAAAGAAAATTATTCTCATATTTTTTAATGTGGATTTGCTGGACAAAGTAAATCTTTCAAGTGTTAATTATATATTAGTCAATAATAATGTTCCCGGCATGGGATTCAACGTGATTTAAGAGTTGTAACTGAAAAAATAAATTAATTCATTCATTTTCTTCCAGTGAGATCTTACGTGTAAAAATTATGGTATTTTTAGTTATGAACATTCCAAGAGCACATTTTACATACAGAATCTAAATGTTATCTTTTGCGTTTTTGCTCCAAATTTTTATTATTTTTTTTCGTATAGCTATCTAAATACCTTTTTTCTAATCTTTTTTACAGATAGAATCTACATGTTATCTTTTGCGTTTTTGCTCCAAATTTTTATTATTTTTTTTCGTATAGCTATCTAAATACCTTTTTTCTAACCTTTTGAAAAATTTTACTCGGAATATAAACAAATTACGTAATAAGCATCTAATTAAGTATGAATTCAAATATCAATAATATCTAACGTCATAAAAAAAGAACTTGATAGGTACTTGCGGAAGCTGTTAGCATTTTATTTTATACCAAAATTTGTACCAAACGGAAACTTGCAGCACAAACACTTTATCGATTTTGTCATTTTCCAGTGCTGCCACCATCGTTATTCTTTTATTGTAACTTGGGCTTCAAGTAATGAATTAACTGTGAAACAAATCTAGCAAAAATTCACCGTTTTACTGAGCCTTAACAACGAAAAAATTTTTAAAAAACTTTTGTAACTTGGTTTTTTAACAGGACACATTCAATATATAAACATAACCTTACTTTAATTACATTGATTTGTTTTTAATTTGTATTATTTTTTTGTTTCAGGTAAGATTTCCTCCACCATCAATGCGAGTACGGTGACATCTTTCGTCGTACGCACATAATAATATCAGTAAGAAATAATATAATATATGTAATAATATACTAATAACAAAACTAAATATGAACATATTGCATGTAAATTTAATTATAATTATTTTCATATATACAGAATATAAAATAAGAAATAAATAAGAATTTAAGAAAAAAGCATTTACTTACAACAAATGTATGGGTATGGATAACGGTGATTTAGTGAAATTGTCATTATTATTATTGTTATTATTATTCATACGCTATTATTTATTTACTTTCATTTGTTATTTTACTTTTTAACATAAATTTACAAGCATTCGGCGTCAGTTAGAATAATTTTGCCTGGTGGTAATGAGATACGCAATGATCATCTGTTAAAACATTTAAATAATAAATGTGCATTTAGAAAACGCTGATAACGCCGTTGTAGGAATTCCCCGTCCCGTTTTATTTTTTTGAAACCTGCTAGGAGTTGGGACCAGTAACTAATGAGGGACGAGTAAGGTAACTGAGGGTAATAAGGCCTAGCTAAGGGGTGAAAATACTGTAAATAATCAACTTTTTTATTAATAAATCGACTCCAAAAGTGTCAATCAACCAACAAAAAAATTTAAGTTGGGAATTAAAATGTTGAATTAGAAAATATTTAACATTTTTGAAAATTCTATTGTTAGGCCTTATTTTACTATGGTAGGATATTAAGGCTTATTATTAAAAAATCAACCAGAAATGATAGAAAACAACAAAAACTAAAATTCTAAACAGTATTTGGTAAGAATCTTCATCATTATCATCAGAATCCAAGAAATAGACCATGCGCTAGCAGCTTCTTTTAATACGTTTAATTGATATCTGACCTGAATGAACGTTTGCTTCAGATATTGATACCACACATGATGAACACGGCTTTGGTTAGTTGGCGTTTCATCCTTAATTATCAGGGATCATTTCCATTGGAATTTCGGACAATATTGAGGGTGTCAAACACATAAACATTTATGAATAATAGCCAAAAAATAAAGACCAATAAAGAAGACCATTCCTTTCAATGCTTACAGAATTTATTTTGGTTGAGAGTTGTATTCTTAAGGGGAATTTTCGGAGACAAAGTTATTGCAAATTGAAATTTCTACAAATTATACCTACCCACTGTGACGCCGAGTCGATTGTCAATTAGAATTTTTCAGTGGTGATAAGAAAGATAAGGTCCTTATTTGGTTCAAATCCCGGTAAGGTCCGGGATTTGATTCTTGTAGCCGGCTACCTTTGTGAATATTTTTCTATAGTTTCCCTTCATAATTGCTGATTAATACCAGCATAGTTCCACTAAGACGACGGCTACAGATAGATATACACATTTTCCAAATCCTAGAGCCCTACCATTTCTAAAATAATGATGTAGGTGGTGTGCATTGTAGACAGGGAGTTAATATTAATACTATTTATCTAAAAAAAATATTCTTCGTCATTTTTACTCCATCTGCGCAATTTATTTGTGATGTTAGTTTTATTAAAATATAAATAGGTATCATTTTTCTGTTCTAAATTTTATAATTATTGATCATTTCATGCAATTGAAGAATAAATTTAATGATTACTAGTTACAGATTTATCCGATGAGATATAATTTTATTCTCAACAAGTGTATTTCGATTAAATTACTGGTCATTTAAATGTTTATAGATAGATGAAAATAGAAATAAATTCATTATAAAATTTAAGTGTGTGGGTTTATTTCAGAGAAATGTACATAAATATAAACTAGAGGTATATTTAAATGATGTTTTAAAAATTATTAACGGTAGGTAACTAAAAAGATATATTTGAAACACTTTCGAATTGAACAACACTTTCAATAAATTAATTGAAGACTTTATCCAGATGTGTATTTCTTGACTTAAATAGATAAATACAGTGTAAACTCTATATAACGAACTTCTATTTAACGAAAAACTCCTTAAAACGTAGAAATTACAAAGGTTTGTTTGGTTTACATTATCATTCGTATATTGAAACACTCTTTATAAAGTAATAGCTACTCTCAGTAGCGAAAAATATGTCATTTTTTAAGCCAAAAAAATTTTATTTCACTGACTTTCAAACAAAATAGTGATACAGAGTCGTAAATATTTCGTACGCACAAAGGGATTCTTAGAAATCCGTTTATTTGTTTGTTGTAATTGCCTAGCACATGTTTTTGCCTACTGTACTTCCGTACTACTGTCTTATTGCTGTCTTTACGTTATCATATTCTTAGTTTCTTTCAAACTTTTTACTGTAAACATGGCGAGTAAAAAAAAGAGTTTGTGTATTGACGAAAAAGTATCATTTAATTCAGTCAAAATTAAAACCACTTACTAAATTCGTAAGCTGTATTCGTAAAATTATATTGTTTTCTTTTACTCTCCATATAACGAAAACTCTTTATAACGTAATAAAATACCCGGTCCCTTCAATTTCGTTATACAGAGTTTCCACTGTATAGTCAAACTAATAGAAATATTTGCAGATATCATTCTTGATTAAAGCGAAGATGGTTAAAAATTTATATGGTTTCTAGATTGACCAAAGATTAAATATTGTTTTGTGGTGGGAATCGACTCATTCCAAATTATTAGAATGCTTAAATGAAAAAGTTTTATAGAAATGAAAATTCGCTGCGACCCTAAAAAATCATTTAAATATACAGTAGGCATATAGCTACCTTTCTCTCTTAACCTCGCATCTCAAAAATTACAACACAAAAAACATATTAAATATTTTATGTATGTTACACTTTTTGTAATTGTAACAGAAAAAGTGTAACATACATAAATATTAAAATTATAGTGAGAAACATACAGTATTTGGTATGTTTTTTGTGCTTTCTGAAAGTTGTTTAGTTAAACCGACGTAATAACTATGCCCTTTTAATATAATATAATATAGGTATACCGGTTTTATAAATGCAATAGAAATCCTTAATAATGCCAAGTTTGTCTAGGAAGAACACAAAATTTCTTTGGTCTAACTCTACGTTTTTTACTGTCACATTTCGTTTCACTCTTTTTGAAAAATACTATCGGTTAAAAAAAATCTTTTCATCTTTTATTGTTTAATAAGCTGTGACATAGGTAGGTACAGTCGACACTATGAAAATGTTACAACACGGGACTAAAATCACAGTTTCATAGTGAGATAAAAAAAATATGTAGACGCCAGTAACTAGTTTACTGCTATGTACCTGTACTACGATAAGAACAAAAGAAACATTCTGCGTGTACTTACATGCAGCGTTTGATTGTGTTTGCCACACTAGAGTGGTGAACGTAATATTGGTTGTAACACTTTGGTAGTGCACAGTTTCATAGTGGCTACTGTAATGACTAGCTCCTGTGTCAACTTTTCTTGGAAAAGAAACCTTTTTTTGGAAAATAAGCGAAAACTCTCGTATATTCTAATATTATAAATGCGAAAGTGAGTTTGTTTGTTTGTTTGTTATATTTGACTGGCTTTCAAGCCTAAACAGCTTAATTAATTAATTTAAAATTTTGCACAGACGTATTTTGCGGAACAAAGACGGTTATTTCTAAGGTTATTTATAAAGCTACTTTTCATTTTGAGAAAATATTTAATTCCCATGCGAAAATGCACTATCTAATCTTATACTATTAAACGAGCAATCTTTTCATTTGTTACTATGGTTCATTTCAGTTAAATTTAACCATGCTTCGTAACTTTGAATTTAAATAATTTCCGTTTTCTTGGCTTTATCTCTTTTATTATTGCATTTATGTAAATTTTAAATTTGCAGTTTATTTTTAGAAAAGAATAGAAGATCGATTTGTTTCGAATATAAAAATTATTTAATTTTTTAACGAAAACTCATGATCGATTTTATTTGAAAAGAGGTATAATTAAATGTATTTTTTGCATGATGGTGTATTTTCATGCATTTATCGATGCTGTTGACAATGTTGGTAAGTTACATTTCCTGAACGTTTGCTTATATCCATGGAAACCAAAAAATAAGAATGCACTAAGTAAAATAGGTGCCTAGTAAGTGAATAGGAGTGCGGTAAGTGAAATTAGCTCAAAAATGATTGTAATTATTTATTTATATTGAAATTAAAAGTACAATTTGAACAATTAGGGAAATAGTGTTCTCAATAGTGACGCGATGAAAATACACTTTATACGATTTGACTAGATGTCATAATTTCAAAAGCCACGCGAGCGAAGCCGCGGGTAAAAGCTAGTACTTATATAATAACAATATATAAGCACCTATCTGTTAAAAAGTTTATCTACGACAACTATGAAATTGTTTATTTGTTATAAAATATACTATATATTTAAGTAAACTGTGTTTTAAGCCTTCGGGCCACGATGTTTGCTTTCGTGATAATTCGCTTGATTGAAGTTCTAATGACAATTCTGTGTACTAGGTTGCTGGATAGTGATGTCAGAAATAGTTCCACGGCATACGAGCGAAACAACATTTTTACAACCGGCTAACGTTCTCATCCAAAAACTAATCGGTCAATTTTTTTTGAACTAAACTAACCTAGAAATTTTTTAGATGAAAATTATGGTGGCTAGAACACCAGTTATTTGGGAACTTGTGAAGTAACACATTCCAATCAAAGGTATTTGCAACCGCCATTTTATAAGTATTAAAATGCTAAACTTCAAAAATATAAGTTAATTTTTTCCGTTGCTATGAGAATTTCCGAAATCGCCTTTATATTCGCTTGTCTAAAGGTATTTCTCCTCTTAATCCATTCCGGAGAATAAAGAGCACACAGATGATGAAACTTGAAAATATGAAAGTCTGTATTACATTATTCTGCACATCGTTACTACGATTAAGTATGTGCATACAAAAATTTCCAATAATTATTGTTTTCGATTGAAAACAACTACACTACACAAACAACCAACAGAATCGAAACTGTATATTATTTTAATCATAGCACAGATTTAGTACTTACGTTAATACTAGTCAAGATTTGTTACGTACTTATGTTGCAACGTAAGGTACTTGATACTGCTGAGCGCTCGTTATTAGCTAATGATTTATAAATACTCATCAGTCTTTCTGGCAATCATGTGATAGTTTGTTGATGCACATCAGTGAGTTTCGCTATGGCTCATTAGTTCATTTATTTAGTTATGGTTTATATGATTTTACACCGCGCACTGCTCTCTGCTCCACTACTCGTATAATCGACTACATGATGTTACACGAAACAGAAAAAAACAAAATAAAAGCGAAAAAAGAAAACAAGAAATAATCGCAGTCTGACGCGCGTTCAATTAAAAATATTTTTCAGTAATCACAAATTAAAATGTACTAAAGATATTGACGAATTTTTTTTAAAACTGCTTATATTTGGAAAATTTAAAATGGAAGCAGGTAAAAAGAAGTTGCTGTGGGAATGATTTATTGTGGAATAATCAGACGTTTCTTTATAGAATATTGGCAGTAAATAAGTTTATCTGAATTTCTCAGGCAGCCTCCAACTAGTGTTAAATTGTAACTTTCGTAATATCAGTAATAAACTCAATCTCAATCAATAGAATAGTCAGTATGATTTGGCATGATCTCAAAAAGTCTCAAAAATAATTTAAACCGAAAATTTAATAATTACTGCTTATCCGCTTAAGGAGAGGTTTACTTCCTTAAGCAGACAAGTCCTTACGTCGTTAAAAAAAATCGATTTTTGCCGAAATTGATAGCTAATTATGTGTAGAATATATTCCCAAAGTGATTTTGCTGAAAGTAATTTAAGAGAAGGTTTACTTGAGATTTGATCAAAAAATCGATTTTTTTTGCAGAAATTGATAGCAAATTATGTGTACAATATGTTCCCAAAGTGATTTTACTGAAAATAATTGTAAAAAAAGATTTTTGCACATTAACCGAATCCCCAGCTTTCTATAAAAAAAAGAAAAAAAAAACGTAGTTCCCGCAATAATAAGTATTAAACATAAGATTTGAAAATACGTTTCTTTATAGGTATATATTTTATAATATTTCGGAACCACATTTTTGGAACTGGTGGTCACGATAACTCAAAAACTATTCGATGGATCATTTTTTTATTTTAAAGGTAATTTAATTCTCGGGCAAGTTCGATACATTTTCAATATTCTTTTTTTTTTTTTTTTTTTGATTTACTTTAAAGTGCGAAAAATAAGACAAAAATTATAATCCAAAGTTCACATATCCACCATTTTTTTTTTCAGCAATTTTTTGATATTATAGGTATAGGTGCCGGTACTGTTCATGTATTTTATAAATCTTTTTTGTTTTTGGATGTCAGTGGTTTATTACCGGCGCTATGATGTCAACCAACAAGGCATCGAATTTTCGGATCGTCACACTGCACTATCTATAAAATGGACAATTTTTTCTATTTTTCCTTGGAAATTTTTTTTTTTGTATAGTTTAGTACTTAATATGTGTACAAAATTTGAAATTGATATTTACTTCCATTCTTGAGAAAAAAATTCCAGAAAAATAGGGGAAGGTAGGGCAATGTGGCCACCCTAAGGTTTGAATTGATATATTTTCTAAACGGTTTTAATTAATTGATATTTCTTGACATAATACAATTGCAAATTTAATAAAGTCTTTATTTTATAATATACATACGGTTTACATATTCACAGTAATAAAAAATTATCAATTATTTCGTAAGTGACAAAATGACCACATTACCCACCTTAGGTAGGTAAAGTGGCATAGTATTATTAATATTAAAAGTTAACATAGATTAAAACTGACTTTTTAATTTTTAGATGAAATTACAATTTTTAATCAAAAATATTACATTTTGCTACTAATTAGCAATCATAAAAATAATTTTTAATTCTCCAAAGTACTCAGATGATAACTATTCATTCTTAAAACAAAACTCACAAGTAAAATCGCCATCTTCCTCATTGCAACCAGAGCAAACTTCATAGACACATATTTTGCATATCGTACATCGTATCCAGCCATCTTCTGGTTTTGATTCCGGCCACAATTCTGATACCACCACTGAATCCACTAGGCCACTTTACCTTTATACATAGTGGGCCACATTACCCAAAACTAAGTACAATGGGAAAACTGAAATAAGTCTCACCCCAACGTATGATTCATAATTGTTTATTATAAAATTAATTACTTCAGAACTACAATAGACACAGGGGATATTCACAAAAACCAAGTATTTATAATACAATATATTTTATACAATATTTGTGAGTACTTACCTTAGATCAGAGGGCACAAGAAACACTTTTTTTTAAATAAAATTTTCTATGTTACACCTAACGAGTTGATATGCACCGTGACACTATATAAACGGTCAATCTATAATTTAAACTAAATAACAAGAGATGACAGCTTTTAGTTCATTTGTAAACTAATGGTGACCACTTTACCTGCCTGGGCCACTATGGCGAGCCTTCCCCTACACAATTTTTTTGTCCATCTCAAGTAAACCTTCCCTTAATGGAAAATCTTAATAGGGCAGTAAAGAGAAGAAGATGAAAATCTGTATTGAAGATGGGCTAGTTTCAAGATAAATCGAATATAATTTTACTTGATTTATATTGAATAGACTTAGACATCACCTTTGAAAAAAAAGACATATAACACTCATCTGTTATTTACGTGTAGTAAAAAATATTGAATAACAAATTTTACTTTATTTAGAAAAATTACAAGATATATGGGAGCAAACGCAGAATCGCGTGGCCGTCATAATCGTAGTTATAAATTTACTGTATAATTGATAACAAATTGGATAATTTCTGGTTTAATTTACTTAATTCATAGTGAATTTTAGGTGTTGATAATGAAGGTTGCTAGAGAAAACTACATCAATAGCGCGCAACCAGCGGAATTTGCAACAAACTCAGAAAAATTATATATTTATATATTATGTAACCATAATATATTTTATTGGAATCTATCCAAAAGGAGGAGCTTCAGAAAAATGGTTGACAGAAAAGTGAATTAACATTAGTTTTATATATAGTAACCAGTGCTATATTAAGTAAAAATTATAAATATTAGAACTGTTTGTATTTTGGTTGACACAAGTTCGTAGCAAAGGAATTTTGCTGAAGAAGAGACAATTTGACATCTGTAAATGTGGTTAAAATATGAAAAAAATGCGTGAATGAGTTAGTGAATATTACAATTTAGAGTATACAAACGTCAAATTTAAATAGCAAAGGTCATAAAATAACTGGAGAACTGTAAATGAATGGAAAAATTAAATCAATTGTATGTATTTTCAGATCTACAAAATTCAGCTCATAAATGACATTTGAACAAATGCACTTTAAGAATAGTTTGATTTTTCAATACCAGATGTCATATCGTCATTCGACAGATCCCAATAGCTACTTAATTTTTTTATCTACTTTTTTTTGAAATCACACCCAATGCTGTAAAAGTTATAATATAAATATTAATTAATTAATTAATTAAAGAGGAATTCAATGTTTGGACTCACTGATATTTTCATAAGAAGAGTAAGATGTTGCTGTAAGCGAACACATAGTAACTTCAACTATTTGAATAAGATATCGAATAAATCGACAAGAGATTTGGACCAAAATTTTGAATGTAACAAATTTCTTTCTTTTGTAATGAAATCAGAAATTAAAATATAGTTGTGGATAATTTTACCAAAAATGGCTAAATGTCAAAGATATAAATTTTGAAATTTTTCAAGTTTTCTCATGGCCATATACCTAGGTACTTATAAAAGCTTGCAGTGATTTTATTGTTATCTACACAATATAAAAATTGTCAGATGGTAAAAAACGCAATTTTATTTTTAAAAAAAATTTATTTATTTAAGGGACTTGTTCGATAAAACTATTTTTTCAAAGGATTTTAACGAAACTTCTCTAGATATTTATTTGATTCAATACAAATAATACGAGCCTATTCTGGGTAAAATCAACTACTCTGATTTTGAGAAAAACGATTTCAAAGTGTTGTAATTTTAACACGGGCTCTTATGGAAAGATTCTAGTTTTTTAGAATACAAAGTACAATAAAATACAAAGTTAAAAACCATATTTAATAAGAAATAAAAATTATTCACTACGTCGTTTTCTAAATATAATTTATAAACATCATTTTGCAACGTTTTTACAACGCTCAAAAAACAAGTGGTATACAAATATAATAACTGAATAATATTAATACATTATTTAATTTTTGATAAAAGAAAATTTTTTCGCTGACTTTTGTACTTGACTATCTCAAAGCAACTACGTTAACCTTCAGTTCAAGTAACTGATAAAATTAAAGGTTGCATAATCATAAAAATAGCATTAAATGCATCAGGAAGAGTTATTATGATTTTTTTTTACACAAATCAACATAAATTTACTGTTATTTTAAAATTATGTGCAATGCCTTATTGAGACCATAAATAGCTGTCGATTATCTGAGACCAACATCTTTATCATACCGTCTTCACAATTTATTGTTATTAAAATATTACAATGAGTTATGGTAAATATCTCATTTTATGTTTATTTGAAATAACCACTGTTTAATGATTGTAAACTTAACGATAATAGACATAGTAAATAATACTAACATCTAACGACTAAATCGAATTATGACTCTTTAAAAAAATTTTTTCACATAGAAATTCTAGATATTTAAAGCCGGTATTGCAATTCAGTTAATACTTGCATAGTTAATCTAAGCAAATTTTAAGCGTCATCATATACATTTGAGTCACACTTATGACGCACATATTGCATAAGAAATAAAATTTTTTAAGACGGAATATCGAACGAACTAAGGACCATACGCTGTAGATATCTTCTTTTAGTTACTTTTGAAAATTATACCGCTTCGCGCAAATTTCGAATCCGTGTTCTGTCCGTTGTCTTTTCGTTCCTTATAAAATAGTGAGTTGAAAAAATTAGCTTCCCTAGAGATGTTTTTTAAAATTGTAAATCAAAAACATTTAAAATGTCAATAAAAAAGAGTTAGACATATGTATGTAAATACCCGGACTTTTTCTGCTACAGTCGCGTAATAACGAAACCAAACTTTAAAAAGAAAGGACAGTGTTTTGATCCAGAGAAAATTTCTTTTTTGTCAACTGGTGGATATTTGAGATTTACTCAAAAAGTCATAAAATATTCAAGGTTTCTTGAAACATTTACGCATGGCTCATAATTTTATGCAGTTGAAAACCTTTTTAAAGTAACATGTTTGCGTTAAACTCCTAACCAACCAGCTTTAACTCCTTAAATTATTTTTCGATAGATTATCTAGTAAACTCCTTTCAGAAATAAATTCCTTAATATAACTTTTGTTTTTTTTAACATTAGTAGAAAATGTGTTTTAACCTTACAGTTTTAGTTAAATTAAATTTTTTTAAAACATTTTCTGACAATAAAATTATAACAAAACTTTCTCTTAAAAATTGTCTCTATTAAATATCAATTCGCGATAGAAAACGAATTATCAAAATTAACCCCAATCAGTTTCTGGTAAACATGACTCCATATATCAGTTTTCATCAACACATACAAGTTACAACACACACGAATACTTAACAGATTATTGTTTAGAGTCAATATTACTCTTGCCTAAGCATTTCGTTATTCATTTATTTTTCAAACAGGAAACATTTGATAGCTCATAAGAATCTCTACGCCTTTTTCTTTCCATAATTAAACAAAAAGTAATTATCAAAGTGTTTGCTACATGTTCATCTTCACAAAAATTTATTGATAATATTAACGATTTTAATTAATTTAAAGAATTAGTACCTAACTTTCTTTGTAACCGGCTATTACTAATATATACATACTCAAAGCTTAAATAGTTAATTGAAATAAAACTTGTTAATTTATTAATAATCTTCGTATATATATTAATTGAAATTATGGTTATTCTTTTTCTAAATAAGTATATGATTGTATATCCAGTAGTCGTGTTGTTTTAAATACGGTGTTTTACAATCTAAAATGTCTTATGTGTTGCATTATATTTCACTTAAGTACCATCCTATGGTCTGCTGTTCTATAAGTACGATTAAGTTACAGTAATCGACATAAATTTTAAACTATCTATATAATAAAAGGGAAATACTACTGACTCATATATCAAGAAATCTCCAAAACTATAATACCTACAAACTTGAAATTTGGCATGTAAGTCCCTATTGGGTCGCAGGCGCTCGCTAAGAAATGGTTTTGCAAAATTTTTTGTCTAACCGTCGAAATTTACGAAAAACCGTAAAATATCAATTTTTTATTACTGTATACAGCAATCTGTGGCCAATTTATCAAAAAATCATGCAAATTCGTTAGTTGCTAAGCATTTGGAGAAAAATAATTTTGGAATTTTTGTAAGTATTTAATAGCAAAATACTATTAATTTGTATTCTATAAACAAATAAACAACTGGACTGTCCAGTTATTCCAGTTATCATCAGTTTGCACGTCTGCTATTCTCCGTAAATTCCATACAGATGAAATTTCCATTGAGCCGGTCTCGGTCATCCTGATATTAAAAATGAAATATGGACTTTACTTATCTGTCCTCAGTAGTTTCGAGAAGACGATAGCAGGTATCAAAATAAAGTGATGAAACAAAACTATTGGTAAAATTGGTATACGAATCAAAGCAAAAAAAATTATCATAGTTAAAGTTATCCTGTAGGACCTTAGAACCCCCAAGAAAGCCTAAAAGTAAACGACTGGACGTATCGTTATCAAATTTTTGGCTCTCCAAAAAAACTCAAAAATGGCTGCACGGATCTTGACCAAATTTTTTTCAAATATTACTAAGATTCCGAAAAAATGGACATAAGACTAAAATTTCCTCGTAGGCTTTTGCGGACCCAGAAAACCCTTCAAATAAACGATCAGACGGATTTATCAAAATTTTTCTCAAATATTATTGAGATTCCGAAATAAATTAATGTGAATTCAAAAATATTCTCCACAGCCCTGGGATCTCAAAATGTCTCACAAATTACAGTACTCTTAAAATTGTCAGTATGAATATTTAACTATCTACGATAAGATCTCAAGGTATGAAAATTAGACATGCTATTGAAATACGAATATAGTGAAGAATTTCAGTATATCTGATTTGAAATTATGGTGAAGTTGGAATGAATCCTCCAACGCTATCGAATTAAACAACTCTATACTCTAATTAAACAACTTGACTGATTTTGATAAAATTTTATGAAAATATATGCTATAATAATATGAATATGACTTGGAAATATGAAAATATGAATAATACTTTAAAGTCGTCGAGCGAGCGAAGTGAAGCACATAAGGAACTAATTTTGTACAAAATTTCAGAATATCAATGGACGTGTGCTCACATTGTCCGTCAGTTACACCAAATAGGGCGCAAATTAAAAAGCTGAAGAAATTTGACAATTTTTACTCAAGTACTGTTGAGATCTCTGTGAAAGATGAAAGTGACGTTAAAATGATTTCCCGGGGCCTTGGTGCCTTGAAGAGCCTAAAATAGAAACAATTCTAAAACTGCTGGTACAGGTACCTATACTAAGTTCTTACGGTGCCGAAATTAGCCATGCTAATAAAATATGAAGATAGTTATTTTAGAGTCATTGGGCGAGCAGGGTCAAGTGGTATAAATAATTGATTTTGCGCAGAATTTTGGAATATATGATTGAATTGACCTATAAATTTAGCTATAATTCAGATAATTTTATGCGAGTGAAACCGCGGGTCGCAGCTAGTTTTATATAGTTTAAAAAATGAAAAATCGCCATGTGAGTGTTGCATGCACATTAACCCTGGCTTCCTCAGTAGCTTTAGTTTTTCATAACTTTCAGTTTATCATAAAAATAGAATATGTAAATATATTTAATGTGGAGCCTATTTATAGATTTTTGAAAGGTGCTACCATGATAATATTTCTTAGAATCTATTTGTTACACAGTTAAACGCAATAATTTTAAACTGACTATTTTAAAATTGGAACATCTAGTCAGATTAAACTTTTGTAACAAACAGCATTATTCAGAGATTCGCGAAATGTATAACACTTTGTTCAATTACGAACCACTCAGTATTTTGTTGAAGCAAACAATCAGAGCCAACAATTAAAATCTTCAGAACACAATTAATTAGCAAATGTATCACGTTTAATTAATAAAATAAAATGAACTTCTTTTCCAAATTATATGCAATAAAATTATGTTATATTATGCGTATAGTAAATTTTGCCGTATTATATTCAATATTCAATGAATTCATACCGAATTGAAGAAATAAATTTGTAATATGTATATTTATCTACTAATTAATGTCAGTTATATGACATACCTAATGACTAATGAGTGGGCTCTAAAAAATGATTTTTAATGGCAAACTGGAGAAAAGAAGGAAAGAAATTAATTAAATGTAATTAAGTACAACTTCTGTATAACATATTACTTTCACGCACTTGTATAATAATTGATTGTGTTATTATATTTATTGACATTTTGGTACAAAATTTTTTTTAATATTTATTATAATGTGTATTCGTACCTATGATGAAATAAAACATAGTCACTCAGTCTGACAATTCATCTGCTTCTTCTTTACTTCAATAACCAAGCCATTTTATTTAAACTTCAATTTCGTTTCAGTCTGATGATTTTGCAATCTGATTATTATTAACAATTTATATTATGTCCTGTTTTTTTTTTCCACTCTTTCTTGTTGTTGGAATAAAAATTTTCATTATATAGTGTTTATTATTCGCAGTATATGGTATAAAAATTTATTGCAAATTATTTAATATAACCTATTGATATATTTCTCTGCAGTTATAATATAGGTAGGATACAGATGGATTAAGATAGCAATGTACAATAAGAAAATAAATTGTAGAGAATAAAAGTGTGTTGAGAGAAGAAGTTCTACAGTAGAACACTAATTACAGCTTAGCCTCTTTTTTTTTTTGTTGAATGGTGATGCATCAATAATGATCTAAATGTGCCTTACTGTAGCCAGCTTTTATTTAAAAATAGGCTAAAAAGTATGAAATAACTTTTGAATGAAGTATCAGCCAATTTACAATATAAAAATAATATAATAATATATGAGGTTTTACTATTAATTATTTCTGTTTCTGATGTAAGTAGCTATTTTTCTTTAATTCTCACAATTAGTAGTTATCAAACTTAGTTAAACGCCTCAAGATTTTCTAAATTTATATTGCACAACGTCTTAAACTTCACTCAAAAGTTATTTTATATTTTTTAGTCCATTTTCAATTTTCAAATAAAACTTGATTTATTTGAAAAAGGACTAAAAAAACTGCACTCATCTTAAGTAATTTGCGGTTATCCGTTGAGAAATTCCATAATTTATCTCCAAAGATTATCCTTAAATCTTGATCATATTTATTTGAGAACATTCTGATTGTAAATCCTTTATCTAACAATGTAAACACGAGTATAATTATGTTCATAAAATAATTTTTACATGGTTTCAAAAGCACAAATTCTTCCACTTTAGAAACGAATTTCTTTACCAGCGCAGCGTAGCAATTATTTTCTCTATAACTGTACATTTACCTGACACACATATAATATACGTGTCCCCATAAACAAACAATTTTGGCTTTTATTTTAATGACTTTTGAAAATTTTAATGAATTTTGATTTTAATAACTTTAAACCAAAAACTAAAGTTGTTCTAATAAAGATTTTATATTTTAATTTAGCAAAACCTAAAATAAAATTTAATATCATAAAATAATAGTAAAATATTATAGCTTACGAAAATTATGTGTTTCCATTGTTAGAAAATTATAATTCATGTTTGAAATGTATGCGAAACATGCAAAAATAATTTTCATTCCATTAAACTTATTAAAAAACGCAATAAACAAAAAACAAAAGATATTTTCAGTTCACAACAACCCATGATCATCACAGATTAAATCTAACATATTTTTAAATGATAATTGTAATAAAAATTTTAATAAAACTTTGTAAATAAATCCGTAGATAAGCATTTTGCTCACTATAGTAGCGTCTTGTGGTAAATATAAGTTATTAACATACCTTTTAGTTTTAATTTATTTTATTATAGGTATAAGTTAAATTTTATAGTAGTTTTTAATGCTTCTTCAAACTGCATAGTTTGTCTTTTAATTTGTAAAAAAATACAAATTGTTTTTCCAGAATCCTTGCCTATAACAACCATTACCCGAATCTTTATTTGCATACTTTGTTTATACGGCCTAGGTTATACTGTAAAGTATTTGGAAATACTTCAATGTTGAATTCAAAAATGTTTCCAACTTTAACTGTCGAATTCAAGATGGCGCATTCTTTGGTATATAGGTTTTTTTTTTGTTTCTTATTTTATATATGTTACTATAGTATCTATTTACAGTAATCGTCCAAGATAGTCACACAAATGTTCCTCTAGTGACTATCTTGGAAGTCATGGACGTCCGTCTGGTGTGGTAAATGTTTAGTTAACATAACAAATTGGAAT